>JAAALK010000284.1:36840822-36907058 GCA_019279435.1 Zizania palustris
CCATAACCTATTCCTTCTCAAAACTCCAATTCTTTTCAAGAGAATCTTGAGTTTATTAACATCCTGTGTGATAACTTTCCTAAAATATTTTTCAAATTTTTATAATAGTATATACGTATAATATCATAACACTATCACAAGTCTCCTATTTTTCAGACTTTATTTGGTTTTTTTAGAATTAAAAACCCCTTAAGCTCTGCATTACCGATCGAGTGTCATAACTTAGATTTTTCAAAATGTCTTTGAATTTAGTGGATAAGAACTAAAAATGGACTAAAAACATGGATATAAATTTTTGTGCATTATTTTAGGTACTTGCAATTCAAATTTCACATATTTCAATTAAAATCATAGAAACACAATTAATGAGTTAAAAATAGCAAATGGATCCAGAAAAATACAAAACAATTACATACAATAAGTTATGTTATATGTTGAGTGTAGAAAAATTTTCAAGCTCAAGCAAAGTTACAAATATCTTAGTGCCTTGTATTGCTACAAAACCCTCGCTAATTATATAAAATATGAACAAAGCATGCATATTAATATTCACTAACTTAAGTACTCCACAATTACATAAATAATAAATAAACCATATATATTAATATAGCGATGACATGTCATCTTGAGTCCATAAAAGTTTAATCTGTGTTAAATCCTAAAACAGATACATATGTATTCATTTTCATATCCACATTCAATAAAAATTCGGATATCCATTTCCATATCCATATTTGTGAAACGAATTCAGATGTTTCTAAATATTGTCCATATTTAATTCAGATACGAATATAAATATCTATATTTACAATTATTTGAATACAAATACAGATAATTAAGATATTTTGACAACCATATACATCTCCATCCATCATAAGAGCTTTCCAGGGAGATATTGTTGTTCTTTATTTGTTGCTAGTCATACCTACGCTTAGGGGGTGTTTGGTTACTGAGACTAAATTTTAGTCCCTGTTAAATCATATGTTTAGATGTTATTTTAGAGTATTAAATGTAGATTATTTATAGAACCTATTCATAATCGGTACATTATTCACGAGACAAATCTAATGAGCCCATGATTTGATAATGTGATGCTACATTAAATATTTGCTAATCATGAGTTAATTAGGTTTAATAGATTCGTTTCGTGAATAATCCTTCGATTATGCAATTATTTTTATATTTAGTTTATATTTAACCATTCAAATTGATATTTAAACATCTGATCTGACATAGACTAAACTTTAGTTTATGAAACCAAACACCCCTTAATTCGTAATCTCGGTGTGCGTCTCACTTAAATCCTATTTTTCCATCTTTAAGGCAAAAATGGAAGTGTTGGGTCGATCGAAATAATGTGGCTAATTTTTGGCAAGTGATGTCTTGTCTTTGTGCGTGTGGATGACTGCAGGACTTGTGAAAATCGATCGATCCATGTATTGTTGTTTCATCAATTCAGAGGCTTGTTCAAAAGAAACATGATTGGTTCAGTCATGGCCGATGAAACCCTCAGCAGCATCGAAAGTACATATTGGTAGAGAGACAACCTAACCGTACGTGAACATGAAAATGAAATCTGTGCATGTTGTGCTGCACCCTCTCCTCTTGGTAATTGGCAATCATCACAACCCTGAAAATTGCCATATATTGTATCTACTATTACATATATACTAATATACTGACATTGCATTATTGCATAGTATTGCATGTATTCATGCCTGGTCCTTGTTTTTCAAGATGATCCTTCCTTTTCAGTAATAATTGCAAGGTTTTCTTTTATTCTACACCTGACATAAATACGTCACAATAATTTTTTAATAAGGCCACAAGCTTGAGGCATGTTTTTTTTGTTTTTTTTGGAGAATACCACAAATGACCGTCCCTTTCACCTGACAACAAATTCAAAATTCATCAGTAACAACATGTGACATATGATTATAGCTCGTTCTCGTTACATACTGTCTCCGTCCACAAATACCTATCAGATTTGACTTTAACGATTTAAGTTTGATCGATAATATTTTTAATATAATCTAATTATATAGTAATTATATAGTATTAACGTCTAAACCTTAAACCAAGGATTTTTTTCTGTATTAACGAAGAGACTGTGATGACGAGCTAGCAACCAATATAGCGGTGGTACGGTGGCGCAATAGCTAGCTATAGTTCTTAATTTAAAGAAAACTCTGAATTGAATCACTTGGTCGATGGCTGGATGGATGTCCGGTTTCAGCGCGAGCAAATTTTGTTATGACCAACATTAATTAATTGAAATGGAATGGCCGTGTCGTAATTCAGCATGGTGGCGTCCGTTGTTTCAACGGAAACAAGCAGGTCGTCCAAATCTATACGGTACATGTATGACATATGGTCCTAGTTGATGTTTTCCTTAAAGTAAACATGGACGACCATTTATGCCAGTAATCCTGCACGGCATAAATTTCAGATTTGACAGTGTACCTAGTACCATTGCGTACGTATTTTTTCAGATTTCAGATGTGCATATCCCTGCCTGGATGCTCTCTTTTTTACTGGTAATGCTGTGCTGTGTGCCGACGATATTCAGTAGCAGTACTGGTACCATTCAGTACGTACTGCTGGATAACGAAGTGTCAGATCAGACAAAAGCTAGTAGTTGTCAGAAATTTATGCCTTGAGGTGTACCGGCGCGTACTAGTTTCTACTGTATCTAAATTAATCCTGCAGCACAGCAGCAATACTATGTACATTTGACGTGGTCCTAGATTACGCTGGTTTTGATTTTTTATATTTTATAAAAGTGATTGTGTGATAATCAGATTAAGTTACCAAAATTGTTTGGCTGGATAACTTAATTATAATTATTGTAAAATATGAGAGTTATTTGAAATGACCATTATATCCATGTCATTGGGTTGTATTATATATGTTATGACTTGTGTTATATGATATATAACTATATTAATAGAAATAAATAAATAGTATTATTTATATTATATGGTATGTTAGTATATACATCATTCATGCATAAATAAATATTCTCTAAACTTTATGCATATTTTTAATTTTTGTTAGTCTGATTCACATGAAAACAATGTTTCATCTAATTTTCTCTCGTGGTAAAAAACGATAATCAATTTCCCTAAATTCTAATGTGAATTGCATCAATTTTTACCGATCTAATATGAATTTTAGCGTTGTTTTTTTAAAAAAATCGGCTCTAAGAATCCCTACCGGTCCTTATTTATTCAACAACTTCATAAGAATAGAAAAAAATTGTGGTAATAGTAAATCCGTAAAATATCTAAATGTTTCTTATAAATAAGAAATTAATATGTAAGATATATTAACTGAATAGAAAATCTTGAATTGTGATACAGAGAATAGATAAAAGAACTGAGGTATAAAATAATTTTGGTCAAAGGTGAAGTGTCAAACTAATCGCTTCGATGGACCGATCGTAAGAATTGACAAGAGAGGCGTACGTACGTTCTTGCTGTCATTGAGGCCATCCGCAATTAAACATGTATATAGGCCGGACTCATGAATTAGTTAGCTCCCAATCACTATCTTGATATATAGGCACATGAAAGATGCTGTTCACGTACGTCATTAAAAATGTCTAGCTACGAGTATCTCTATGTTTTGGTAGCTGCAAATTGCACAAGTGTGCTTATATAAGAGTAAGGTCTTCGATCTCGATCGACCACACCATTAATATTGACGGATGGTTGCACGTACTCCCGCAATATTACTGGTGGGTGGATACAGGCATATATATATACAGCGCATTGCAACAGGGTTAATATAAAACTATAGATAACTTAGTGGTTAGTACTGTTAATCCGTATATTTACCGTTAATCCGAACGACCGTCAGTCCGGTTGATACTGATTGCGCCGTAGGAGTTAGAAATCGTTTTAAGAACACTTTAATAAGAGCAGTCTTAACCTTCGAATAGGATGTAAATCTAATGTGACAAACAAATTAATGATAAAAGATAATAGAAAATAGAAAATGAAAAACACAATGTCTAAAATAAAACATCATGTCATTACAATCACTACCGGAAACAGAGAGTTTGCCGAGTACCCGTGGCTTTGCCAAGTGCATTCCCTCGGGCACTCGGCAAACCATAGTTTGCCGAGTGTACCATAAAATACACTCGGCAAACCTTGTACACACGGCAAAAATGAAAGTTTGCCGAGTGCCACGGCTGAGACACTCGGCAAACAACTGGGAAAATCCTGCGGCCCCATTTTTCCTAACGCCATTGTAATGGTAGAGGGAGAGGTCAAGTACTCATTCGATATAATTAAGTGTGATAAAATATTTGATTTTCTCTTAAAGAACCAGCTTCTCAGGTTGCCTAAAGGTCAAGTCATCCCATCTGCCGATGAGTTGAAGAAACATCCATACTGTAAGTGGCATGACTCGCATTCACATAATACTAACAACTACAATGTTTTTCGACGGTAGGTACAATCAGCCATAGAAGAAGGACGATTGAAAATAGACCATAATCCAAAGATGAAGCTGGACAAAGATCCTTTTCCCGTCAACGCCGTCGACCTCGACGAGAAGAGGGTATTGATTCGGCCAGAACAGGCCGAGTCGACTAGAGGGAAGGATGTAATTGTTGGAGAGTCGCGCACATGCACACTCATACCAAAGAACCCCGAGGTGGGAGTGTGGAAACAAAACGTTAACAGCCCTTCGGCTAAGGCTCACAAGAGGTCGAAGGTAACGTACAAAATGTTGTTGAACAAACACCAGAGAAAAGCCAAGGAAGCAGGTCCCCGCGCTAAAAAGCTAGGTCAGCCGAAGGGCCCAAGGCATTCGGAGGATGGCTTCGGACCACAGTGGCCGAGCCCTCCTCGTGGTGGCTCCGAGCCACAATGGCTGAACCCTCCGCACAAGGGACTTCGGGCCACAGTGGCCTAACACTCCGCACGGTGGCTTCGGGCCTCAATGGCCGAACCCCCCGTACAGTAACTTCGGCCCCCAATGGCCAAACCACGCACCACTTTGGACGAACCCTCTGATAGGAGGCTTCGGCCCACACTGGCCGAATGTACCTCCGGCCTGGCAGGACCCCTCACTGATATGGTCCGAGACACCGTCGACTCTGCCAAACCCGCCTCCGGGTAACGGGTTCGGCTCATAGTGGGCGAGGCCTCTGGAGCCGTCGATGCCTCCGCCGTACAACTGGGCAGGAACTCCGTGGGCTCCGTACGTGTCACAGCCAGAGTACCCTCCACAACTTAACGCTATGTCTTGTTTTCCTTTGGGGTATTATGAATGGCAGGGACAAACAGACGCAACAGAGGGAGGCATCGTCCACAGGCTGTCCGTGGTACCTCCGAATCGGACTGTGCAGGGCGAAGTCGAAGAATACAGGTGCGAGGAGTCCGAAGTTAGGGAGTCCGAAGCTATCACAGTCAGAGTAGGGTCTCAGGAAGTCACAATCCCGAAGGCCTTATCACCGAAGTCTGACAGAGATAAGCCCCATGCTTCGGTTGGAGCCCGTGCCGAAGCCTAGTCTGATTGGCCGAACGAGGCCGGTCCAATTGCCAGGGTCCGCAGCGAAGGTCCCACCAAACTCAGAGTGCACGAGGCCAAAGGGGGTAGTACCACTTCGGCCAGAGTTGGTAGGAACCAGGCAGTAGCACCTGGCACCAAGCCACAACCATCTTGGGCACCTCTAGGCATGTCCAAATCACAAAAGAGACGTCTACAATGACTACGAGCACAAGATATGCACGAGAAGGAGGCCGAGGATGAGCACGACACTATCATTGAAGAAATCCGCCCTCGATTGACCACAAAGCAGGTGTGGAGGATGAAGTCGGTTGAGATGACCAACCCGGTCCCTAATCTGAGCGACGACGACGATGACATGCTCGACGACGACTACTCGCAAGTCTCCAAGGGGCCCGCACCCTAGGCGATGGACATCAACGTCGTCACGTTGCCCGCCGAGTTCTCCCTACCGCAGGACGAGGATGAGGTCGCCCAATTAAACCTCGGCCTGCGCAACGCTATTTTCGAGAAGCCCGAGGACTCGTCTTGCCAACTGAAGCCTCTCTACGTCAGAGGTCACATTGACGGAAAGCCAATTTCCCGGATGCTCGTTGACGGCGGCTGAGAAACCAAGGGTTGGTTTCGGAGTCTGTGATGAGTGATTGACAGATTTTATCCTCTGATTCGAAGGGGTCCCTCTGAAGGGGTTCGGAGGTTGTTTCACCGAAGGGTTCGGTGGGTTCTGTTTGCTGCAGCTGTTGCAGTGGAGTGTGCCTGTCGGAGGGGTCCGACAGTACATGATGACTTTGTTGTACCGATGGGTTCGGTACTTTGGGCGGTACACTAGAGTGTGTACCGGAGGTTGTTTACTCGGAGAGGTCTCTGGGGTACTGGATACACTTGTTTGTTTGTTCTATGGTGCGCAGGTGTCTTCGGAGGCGATGGACGGTTTGGAGCAAGTGAACCTGGGTCAAGCGGGAGGCTTGATGCTGGGCGAGCGGGGAGCTCGGTCACGAAGGCTGCGAGGGGTCGAGGTTGGTCCTCTGGTAAAGGTGCGCCAGGTGAAGGCAGAGAGTGCGGAGCGTGGCTCCTACTGAAGGTACCCCAAGACGAAGTCCTCGGAGGCGAGGCACTTCGAAGGGTACTCCGAATGGAGTGTCTTCGGAATATGGTGGACAAAGTCCTCATCAATGAGGCAAGGTGTTTGAAGTGTGCTCTGGATGGAGGCACTCAAAGTTTCACCCAACGAAGGTCTCAGAAGTCGAGGTGCATCGAAGGCATGATTCGGGTGAGGTTCGTCGAGGAGTATGCTCGGGGAGAGACTGCGACGAAGTGCTCACGGAATGCTTCATGCGGAGGCCTTGGGCGAGTGAGGGACTTCGAAGGGTGGTACTCCGAAGGTGGGGCATCAGAGTATGGGTGACTTGAGGTACTTCGGCCATACATGGCTTCGGTACACGGACTGACGGAGTTCGAGCTGGGAGTAGCGGCGAAGCCGTGGTGGTCCACTCCGGAGGTGATGGCGCGAAGGCTCAAGGGCTTTGACGGCTTCAGCTCAAAACCGTCATTGTATCGAAGGCTGACTTCAGTGAAGCAAAGGCCACCTGGCTCAAGGCTTCTCACCGAAGCTACCACACCCCTCGCGTGCGAAGGGGGGCTTCAGAAGAATCCAAGACTACAAAGGCTGACCGTGTCTGCTCTGCAAAAGCTGATGTTGCCTCATCTGCGAAGCTAACAAATGAAGCCTCCAAATAAAGTAGACTACCAACTGTACCCCCCCTGTTCTGATGAGACAAAAATAGTGTAAACCTTAGGGGTAAAGTAGTCTATTCACAGGGCTGAATAGTGTCTATAAATAGTGGAGGCTAGCTAGGCAACAATAACACTTTTTGAGCATCCATTGTAGAACTCATGTGCTAGCCGTCACACCCTATGTATTCATCCCGTGAGTTCATTTTATGTTCCCTGTTCAAGCAATGAAACTTTGATTCTGTTTTCATTTTCTGCTTGAACTTGTATGTTGTTTCTGCATTGATTATTTGAGTTTGTTGTGCACCACTTCCTCCTGGTTTGGGATTTTTGTCTGAGGTATTTTTGAAGAAGTGTTCTAGAGATCAGTGCATGCGTAGAGTGTTATTCAGTGTTCGTTCGCTCTGTGTAAACTGGAGGCTAGTCCTCACTAATTACTAGCGAAGCACTGTGTTTGGCTTAACTCGAAGCCTGTTTTCTTCCCTATCGGAGTCCTCAATGCAGTGTGTTCAGTGTGCATTCAGACCTCTTATATACGAAGCCTAGTACCAGTTGCTATTGCAGAGTATCTGGTCGAAGTCTACAGAGGGAAACCTTTTCCTGCGAAGGGTGAAGTGCGAAGTCTACTCGAAGGCACCCTGTGTGTGGAGCCTGCACTGACTTAGCAGAGTTGAGTTTTTGGGTGTTGTGGGTGGAGCGAAGTCTTCTTGACTTCGAACTTTTGCTCCTTGCGAAGCCTAGTTTCGAAGCTGTGAAATACCTCCGAACCAGAACTTCGAAGGGTGTGTTCAAAGCCTGTTCCGTAGAAGACAGAATTAAAACAGAAGGCTATTTTTAGTCTAAAATTTTAAAAGCTCCCATTCACCCCCCCTCTGGTCGCCATTTCCGGTCCAATAGCGGCGCCACTGTTAACTTAATGACTTACTCGTTATTGAAGAAGCTTGGCAGGAACGAGGATGATCTGAAGAAGACTAACTTGATGCTCAACGGCTTCAACGGCGAGAGTTCCGAGGCCAAGGGCGTGCTCTCCATGGAGTTGACGGTGGGCAACAAGACATTGCTAACAACGTTTTTCGTCGTCGATGTACAAGGTAACTACAGCGTGCTGCTTGGGCGCGATTGGATTCACGTGAATTGCTGCATTCCTTCTACTCTACACCAGTGCCTGATTCAGTGGGACGACGATGAAGTAGAGGTCATTCCCGCAGATACTTCGGCCCAAGTGGCATTGGCCGATGTATCAGTTGACGCCGTTCACAACAAAGTAGAGTGTCTGTAAGGTAGAGATCTTTCGGATTACGATTTTGTTAGCGTATCCGGAGGGCATTTTGTACCAGTGTATGTAAAGTCGGCTAGTGTGGCACAACTATTTTTGTATTAATAGTCATGTCTAGCAAGAGTAATCTGGATTGGCTAAAGTCTCAGGTAGAGCAGTATCGGTCTAATAAAGACGGTATTGCCGAGGCCATCGAGGACTTTAGCGAGGTAGAGAAATTAGGACACGGTTTTGCGTCGGCCGATCCTTTAGAAGAAGTTGACATAGGTGATGGTAACATCCCGAGGCTGACTTTTGTAAACCAACATTTACAGCCTGATGAAAAGGCCGAAGTAATAAAGTCACTTCGATTGTATGTCGATTGTTTCACATGGGAGTATAGCGAGATGTCGGGACTAAGGTCCCATTTGGTACGGATTCTCTTAGCTGATTCTCTACAGAATCAAGAGAATCCTATCCAAACGGTTTGATTAAGACAACTTCTCAAGTGAATCACTTCGAATCAATTCTTCTTTTTGTGAAGGAATGGAGAATCAGCGAAATAGCTGCTTCTCCGATGAATCTGTGTCCTCCCCTTCCTCTTTTCCTCCCGCCTCTACTGCCATCCCTTTCCCTCCACACCGCCAGCGTCGGGCACTCCTCCGCCATGTAAAAACTGCCGAAACGCTCGTACGTCAGGAACCACGGCGTCATTAACGGTACCAGTGCCATGTCCACGTAACCGAGCGACTCACCGCCGATGTAGCGCCTCCCTCCCAGCTCCGCCTCCAGCATCCTCAACATGGCCACCAGCCCCTTTGACCCCTCCCACTACAAGAAAATAATAAATTTTCGTCGGCTTTTTTAATTTTCGTCGGCTTTTCTAAAAGCCGACAGAAGTTAATTATCTTCCGTCGGCTTGCAGGAGCCGACGGAAGTTAACTTAACTTCCGTCGGCTTTCACTCTAGCCGACGGAAGTTAATTAACTTCCGTCGGTTTTAGCTGCGGCCGACGGAAGATAGTTTGTCGCGCCCCTGTTTTTCCCGGCCCGCGCCCTGTTTTGCTCATTTTTCCCATTGCCCCTAGGTTTTCCGCCGGCCCGCCCGCCTCCCTCCTCGCCTCTGCGCCTCCTCGCCTCCCGGTCGCCGCCTCCGCACCTCTCCGCCCTCCGCTCACCGCCCGCCACCTCGCCGCCACCTCCGCCTCTACCGTCGCACCGTAACTTTCGCCTCCCCGCCTCCCGGTCGCCGCCCCCAAATCAGATCTCACGGTTGCTCGGCGAAGGAGACGACCACCACAACCTCCACCAGGATCGGAAGCGGAGGCGGAGGCGGAGGCACCGGCGCTGGATCGATGGGAGCAGAGTGCCAGTACGAGTTGGCGCAGGCGGCTTACGTCAAGCTCGCGTTGCACGCTCTCAAGCACCCCGCCGCCGCCGTGAACGGCCTCCTCGTCGGCCGGCTCCTCGACGGGGCCTCCTCCCCTGTCGTCGTCGCCGTGGTCGACGCCGTGCCGCTCTCCCACTGCCCGCACCACCTCCCGCTGCTCCCCACGCACGAGCTCGCGCTCAACCTCGTCGAGGACCACTTCGGGGCGCAGGGCCTCGCCGTCGTTTGCTACTACCACGCCAACGCGCTCCGCGACGACGCCGACCTCCCCGCCGTCGCCAAGCGCGTCGGGGACCACATCTTCCGCAACTTCCCTCGCGCCGCCGTGCTGCTGGTGAGTGTTGCTTCTCCTGATCTGCGCCTGTTAATGGACAGGGATCTCGTCGTGTTGGCTAGGGTTTCTTACGATGTCGTATTGATTGATTAGCTGAACAACAATAAGCTGGAGGAGGCAGTCAAGGGGAAGAATCGCGAGCCGGTTGTTCAGCATCCTATTCTTTCCAATTCAAGCAAATGGATCAGTTCAACTGTGTGATAATCTTCTACATCTATGCATTATTAAGTAAAACTAGTTAGGTGCATGTGCATTGCTACCTAAATTAAAAAGTGTTTCACAATTGGCTGTACAGGTTCTTTATTAACATGAACTCATTGAAAGGCAAAATAGTTAAGTCGGCAATTTTCCATCCCTCGTAGTATGTACATGTTGGTATACATCAATGTCAACTGAATTCATTTTCTGTCAATTCAGAGCAATTTTACAGCTTTTCTTGTGGTCTGATAAATTTACATGCTGTTTTCGTCCTTTCTTCTTTTACAATTGTCATATCACTTATTTTTATTGTCATCTAACCCACTATTTATTGAGCTCTAGCTCTCTCTCTGTTTTCAGGTAATTTGGTGTGCCTGGACCTGGGTTTAGAAATGAAATTCTTTGGTGAGTTATCCTTATTGGTATCAAGAATTTAGTTTCTCTTTTCCTGTGTTGCTTATTGATCTAGGGTGTGAAGTTGCTTTTCATAATATTATTCAACATGGTTCTTTAATTCAGTTTTAGTAATTAGTTTCAAACTGAAATCTGTGTTTAAGCAAGTCTAACTTTCAGTTGTTTTGTCTGATTTAAATACTTGTTTAATATTTGTGCCAAGGATCTACTTCATTAAGTTTGAATGCTTGGTACAAGTTCAGTAAGTCCATATTCAGTATTTGGAACTTGTTTAAAGTCTGTTATTCCTCTAGTATGGTTTGATGTGCTGTTATTGAGGTTTGGACTTTAGCACTCAAAAAGTACCATTTCAAAGTTGTTGATAAGTTTTCTGTTTTCAGTTCTGAACTGTATGAATTGTTTCCTAGTTCTGTACTGAATGTTTGAACTATTCTAAAAACCATACTTGATCTGATACACAATTTGATGAATTCAGAATTGAGTTTGTGATCTATTGAATGCCATGTTGAGATATTACTTGTTTTCAAAATTTATTTCAAATCCAGTAAAATGTTTAAACCTGAATTCTGTGTCCAAGTAAACTAGACTGATTTGGCTTCCTGTTTTGAAATTCAATATTCAGAATTGATTCCTTGTGCTCTGAAAATTATGTGTATCATCTAGTGTGTACCATCTATCATATCTTGCTGTGAGTTTGGTTTCTGAATTTTTTTTCCTGAAGTGATCTGTAATCAGTAAATAGAGCACAAGATTGATTAGAATTATTACTATTATAACTTCCGTCGGCCTCCAGAGGTGCATTGGGTGATCAGAACAGGCCATCACATTCGCCTGCACTCGTATTATGTTTTCACTTACAAAACTAGACTTCCCCATAAAACCAATTTAGGACTTTAGGTGATAGCCTGATATGTGATATATAGATACATGTAATTTTTGTGACATCAAAGAACAATCAGCAATATATTTATGTGACATCCTTTATTTTTTTCTCCTGATATATTGCATTGCATTTGTCTTGCAGGATACAACTGGTCGTGAAAGATTCATGAGTTTGATTCCAAGCTATATTAGAGACTATTTAGTTGCTAAATGTATTTTTCTAGCATTGTATTTTCTTAAGTTTTATTATGTCTATTGTCAAGGATTCAGGAACATGTATTTATTTCAGAAGTTTGAGTTTGATTTTTCAGTTTTCAAAATACACTTGTCATTTGTTGGGTTATCTTGAACAGTACAGAAGTTTTGACTTATTTCTTGTAACACTTGTCATTTGTTATATTTGAATTTGACATATATATACTTGTTGCTATTGTTGTGGTACATGAATATATAACCGCTATTGTTGTAATTTGCTGGAATGTATAGAAAAAGCAAAAAAAAAAGAAAAAAACTTAATTTTCGTCGGCCAAAAATCGGCCGACGGAAGTTAAGCTAAAAAAGAAAAAAAGAAAAAACTTAATTTTCGTCGGCCAAAAATCAGCCGACGGAAGTTAAGTTGATTAACTTCCGTCGGCCATACTTAGCCGACGGAAGTTAGCTAACTTTCGTCGGTGGCCGACGGAAGTTAGCTAACTTCCGTCTACCCGCTTCCGTCGGCCAAAGCCGACGGAAGTTAGCCTTTTGCCGACGAAAGTTAGCTTCTTCCGTCGGGAAAGAGCTAACTTCCGTCGGCTTTGGCCGACGGAAGTTGCCTGGATTGTTGTAGTGTCCATTGCCGCCAAGCCAGCCGCCCCCGCCGGCGACCTCCACACCTTCACGGCGCACTCCGGCACCTTGGCGTAGACGGGCTTACCGTCGACGATGAGGATGGGGATCTAGATGAGGACGAGGATCTGGGCGAGGATGGGGTTGGAGGAGAAGAGCAGCGGGCTAATTGCAGGGAGGTTCTCCAGCTTCTTCTCGTACGCGACGCCCTTCATCGTCAACGCGTTGCCGACGCGGTTGTTGAACGGGCTTGCTGAGCAGTTGAGGAGCACCACACCAGGCTGCTGCTTCTCTCCATCCATTGCTAGCTAAATAATTAGCTCCTAATTAATCACTCCACTTATAAGAATCAGAATCAATTTCGCTAGCCAAATGATATCACAAATTTTGATTCACTGTAGAATCACTCCCATAAAGAATTAGAATCAAAATCAGAAGAATTAGAATCCGGAGCCATACCAAACGGGCCATAAGCCGTGAGCTCGTGGAGCATCGGCTACCTATCATATCCGGATTTAGGCCTTGTAAGCAGCCTCCCCATTGCTTTAACTCGGTCATCTATGACCGAGTTAAAGAAGAAGTAGAGCGACTGCTCAAAGCTGAGTTTATTAGGCCATGCAGGTACGCAGAATGGGTTGCTAACATTGTGCCTGTAGAGAAGAAAGGGAGCGGCAAGATACGGGTATGCATTGATTTCAGGGATCTGAACAGAGCCACTCCGAAGGACGAGTATCTAATGCCGATAGCCGACATGCTAATCAATGATGCTTCAGGACACAAGGTACTAAGTTTTCTTGATGGCAATGTTGGTTTTAATCAAATCTTTATGGCCGAAGAGGACGTCTACAAGACTGCCTTTCGATGCCCTAGTTTTATCGGTTTGTTCTTATGGGTCGTTATGACTTTTGGTTTGAAGAATGCTGGCGCCACGTATCAGCGTGCTATGAACTTAATCTTTCATGACTTGCTAGGAGTTATGTTAGAAGTTTACATTGACGATGTTGTAGTCAAATCGGACGCTATGGGAAACTTTTTAGCCGATTTGAAAGTTGCTTTTGATAGGATGCGGCAGTATGGTTTGAAAATGAACCCACTCAAGTGTGCTTTTGGCGTGTCGGCGGGTAAGTTCTTAGGTTTCATGATTCACGAAAGGGGCATAGAGATTGATCCTAAGAGGAGTGAGAAGATTAGAAATGTTACGGCGCCGACATGCAAAAAAGATGTGCAGAAGTTGCTAGGCAAGATGAATTATTTGCAGTCGCTTTATATCCAATTTGTCCAGCAAGATTGATGCCTTTGTCCCCATACCCCGGCTAAAGAACGAAGTCGAGTTCACTTGGGGGCAAGCCAGCAAAGTGCCTTTGAGAAAATCAAGGAGTGCTTGTCATCACCGCCCGTGGTGAGAGCACCCAAAGCTGGGATTGTGTTTTGGCTGTATATTGCTACTGAAGATAGTGTGATCGGGGTCGTGCTAACCTAGGAGGTAGAAGGAAAAGAGTACATCATCATGTTCTTGAGCCATCGCCTGCTGGACGCCGAGACCAGGTACGCACTTGTGGAACGTTTGTGTTTATCACTTTACTATGCGTGTACCAAGTTGTGCCACTATCTTCTCCCTACCACATGTGTTGTTATTTGCCAAACCGATATTATAAAACACATGTTGCAAAAGCCGATTCTAAGTGGAAGAATCAGAAAGTGGGCTTACACTTTGATCGAGTATGATCTGGCCTATGAACCCCTAAGAGCTATGAAAGGCCATATCATAGCTAACTTTATAGTTGATCACCACATAGACATCAGTTGGAGTGACAATGTTGCTTTGATTGAGGTAATGCCGTGGAAACTTTACTTTGATGGTTCAGCTTGCAAAAATGGCCAAGGTATTGGGGTGGTTCTCGTATCACCTAGCGGAATGCACTTTGAGACCTCAGCCCGTTTAGAGTTCCCTTCTACTAATAATCAAGCTGAATACGAGGCTTTACTGCTAGGGCTTGAGTTGTTAGATTCCATGGGTGTTAAACATGTCCATGCGCATGGTGATTCCCTGTTGGTAGTACAACAAGTGGCTAAGAGTGCTCAATGTTTTAATGGCTTGCTAAACAGCTACTTGGATAAGTGCCTAGACATAGTTGCTACTTTTGATGACTTCAAAATTTCTCATGTGTCGAGAGAGGCCAATTCGGTTGCAAATGATTTGGCTCAGCAAGCATCTGGTTACCAAGTCAGGAGAGGAAAATTTTCTGTACAAGAGAAGCCGATGTTTGATCTCACTGCCGAAGCCAGGGGCTCTGGGCAGGCGCACCCTCTGGGTCGGACCCCTTCAGCTGCCGGAGGCCACCATACGCCGAGGTCCCAGGACCGGGGTGTTCCGCCCACCGAAGAGTCAGGAACGCCGAAGCCCACGAGCCGGAGTCCCCGAGATAGCGGAGACCCTCGGGAGTCAGGACCCTCCGGCAGGGGGCTTCGGCCTGATGTACTCCGCACGGCTAGCCCAGCCAGGCTTCGGGAAGAGCAAGAAGGGCTCAGGGGGCACCTCGAAGTCAGTAGCCTGGACACTTGTTCGGGGAGTGAGGTTGTGAAACCCTCCGAAGCCCATAAGAGCGATTGGAGAATTCCAATCGTCCAGTATTTGAGAGACTCTAGCCAAAGGGTTGATCAAAAGGTTCAGTGACAAGCGTTTAAATTTGTGTTGATAGACGACACACTGTATCACCGAACCATTGACGGAGTACTATTAAAGTGTTTAGACCACGAACGATCCCAGGTGGCTACAGGAGAAGTCCACGAAGGACTTTGTGGCACTCATCAGTCGACCCAAAAAATGAGTTGGATGCTCAAAAGAGTAGGTTTCTACTGGCCAACTATGACTGAGGATTGTTTTAAGTATTATAGAGGGTGTGAAGCATGTCAGAAGTTTGGCAATATTCAGTTAGCTCTTGCTTCATTACTCAACCCTATTGTCAAGCCATGGCCGTTCTGAGGTTGGGGTTTAGACTTTATCGGCCAAATTCACCCTCCTTCATCAAAAGGGCATCGGTTTGTGTTGATGGCGATGGATTACTTCACCAAGTGGACCGAGGCCGTGCCTCTCAAGAACATGACTCACAACGAGGTACTTGACTTTATCTTGAAGCACATCATACATAGATTCGGCATTCCTCAAACTCTTACTACAGATCAAGGTAGCTCATTTGTTTCTAAAGAAGTAAGGCACTTCGCCGAATATTATGGTATTAAGTTGATAAGCTCTTCACCCTACTATGCTCAGGCCAATGGTCAAGCCGAGTTTAGTAATAAAATCGTGATTAAGATCATTAAGAAGAAAATTGAAGAATTCCCTAAAAGGTGGCATGAAGTGCTCTCCGAGGCATTATTGGCTTGTAGAATTGCAAAGCACGATGCTACCAAGTTCAGTCCATACGAGTTGGTATATGGACAAGAAGCCGTTCTACCGGTAGAAGTAGATCTTGGCTCGTTAAGAGTTTTAAGGCAGGATGGCTTATCGGTCGACGAGTATGAAACTCTTTTGAAAGACGACCTAGAAGAAGTGACTTATAAGAGATTGAGGGCTTTAGAAGCCATAGAAGTAGAAAAGAGGAGAGTAGAAAAAGCCTACAATAAGAAGGTTAAACCAAAATCGTTTCAAGTGGGAGACTTGATTTGCAAGACGATTTTACCCTTAGGCACTAAGAGTCCCAAGTTTGGTAAATGGTCAGCTAGTTGGGAAGGCCCTTTCAAAATCGCGGAAATCGCTCGTGGCAATGCATATGTGTTAGAATCTCTGCAAGGAGAGCGGTTTCGAAGAGCTTTGAATGGTAGATACTTGAAAAGGTATTTCCCAAGTGTGTGGCAAACAGCGTAAAAGGTGTCGAAACGCCGATATAGATGGTATCGTCTTTAGCTCGTTGTGCTTTTAGTTCACTTAGTTCACTAAAAGGAAAGTGGGCATGTGTTGATAGCAAAAAATGGCATCAATGGCTAAGATTGTCAAAATATAATTTTTTGGTAATTTGTGTCGAAAATACACATGTCCCAGGGCAGGCTGAAGCCCTATAGGGCTGAAGGACCATTGGGCTATGGGCTCCGAAAGGTTCCATCCAGCCCACGGCCTTCGGCTAGGAAGCCTTCGGAGGCCCACACCGCCGAAGCTTCGACCCGAGGAGCAGGTTTCGACGGGCCTGGCTGAAGCCCACTTCGGTAGAGATAGAGTTGGGCATGATTCCGGCTAAGTTTTATCTCTATCCAGCCTAATTATAGCAGATTAGATCAGAGGATTAGCCTCTATAAATATAGGGGTGAAGCCAGTTCAGACCCCCCCAACACAACCCAAACACAAAGTCCTAGCTTTGATCACATTTACTTTATCTTTACTTTTATGTATCTCTTCGTGGGTTTGCCTGGAAGCCCTCCGACGGCCACTTCAGAACAGTAGTAATCCTTGTTACTTTGCTTGTGAAGTATCCATTAATCTATGTAATAGATTGCTATCGCCTTGTTACTTCGCATGTGAAGTACCCACTAATCTGCATAACAGATTGCTACCTTTGCTACTAGTGCAACACTTAGCAGAATTCAGTCCTCAGGCCGAATTAGTACTTCGAATCTTATCTATTGCAGGTTACCAACGTTCGGAGCTACTTCGTTGGAGGTGTCCGGAGCTGAGAGATCGGTTTTGGAGGTCGCCAGGACACCCTTCGTCGAGACTTCTACGTCGACCGTACGTTTCACTAGCACACTTCATCACGGCAGGCTTCGCCACGCTCGTACTATGCTCTGGACGAAGTCACGCCGACGCGTTGCCCTCGAGTCATTATTCTGTACCATACTATATCGGAGACTTCACGTCGAGCCCTACTGTTCGGAGGTGATTGTCATGTCTAGATCTGTTCGGAGTTCATCTTCAGCCAGAACAGTCTGAACGCCGGAGGTACCCTTCGGCGGGACACTTCGCACCAGATGCCGAAGGTATACTTCGGCGACCCCCTTCACACCGCACTTCGAAGCAGATAGGCTCCTACCAGTTTGCTGATTTATTCTGTTTAATATATTTATTTCAGCTTATTTTTTGTGATATGATTGCCTGGTGACTCCACCCCCCTTACCACGGCTAAGGGTAGTCAGAACGCGACGTCGGTGCTATGTTACGCTTAGGCTTGTCCCTAAGTATCCGCACACTTTTGGATCATCGAACTGACCCAAGTGTGGGGGCACGTTTTTGTGTCAACAGTGACAGCCCCAACAAGCGAGTGTTGCTTGTTATGGAAAGTGGTGAGTACTCTCGTGCTAGTGAAAATGAAGACGATAATGTACCTGCCACTGACCATGCAGAGCATAATACGGATGACCCGTCCGATGAGCAAGCAATGGAGCACATCGGCACTACCGACACCGGCCGATACCTAAGCATCGTTGTCCATTGAGTGCTGAGTGCATAGGTAGAGATGATGGAACAACATCAATGACACAACCTGTTCTAGACTAGGTTTGTCGTCCAAGAAAGAGCTTGCCGAGTCGTCATCAATAGCGGAAGTTGTAGCAATCTTGCTAGCTCTGACTTGGTTGAGAAGCTCAACATACCGACTCAACCACACCCACATCCATATTCAATTCAATGGTTCAATTCGTGTGGTAAGTTGAAGGTATGTACAATTGCTTGCATACACTTTTTAGTAGGAAATTATCATGATAGTGCCAGCTTCGATGTAGTGCCTATGCAAGCATGTTCCTTAGTTTTGGGTAGGCCTTGGCAGCATGATAAGGATGCTTTACATCGAGGGAGGACTAACACATACATTTTTACCCACAATGGTAGAAAAATAGAACTCCTACTGATGACTCCTGTTGCAATCCTAAAAGATGACATGACACGAATGGAACGTGCAAGAAAATTGAGTGAATCACGAACTGATAATCAGCAAGTAGCTAAGGATGTTTGTTTATCCAAAACAGAAAAGAATGCAACACTAATGAAAAAGAATATAGCTAAGCTGAAGGATGTCTCCTTGCTAGCTACTTGCTCTAAGATTTCAAAACTAATAAATTGTGACTCTCTGTTATGCCTTGATTTGCAAAGATCTCTTCTTTACACTCAAAAACATAATGACCTCCTTGCCTCCTGATATTACTAACCTCTTACATGAGTTTTTTGATGTATTTCCAACAGAGGTACCCCTAGGATTTCCCCTGATGAGAGGAATCGAGTATCAAATCGACTTAATTCCGGGAGCAACATTGCCAATTGTTCCAGTTATTTTGGTTCCTAAGAAAGATGGAACATGGTGCATGTGTGTTGATTGTAGAGCCATTAACAACATAACTATTTTAGGTGGACTTGCGTAGTGGCTACCACCAAATAAGAATGAAATTGGGTGATGAATGGAAAACCGCGTTTAAAACAAAGTTCGGGTTGTATGAATGGTTGGTGATGCCTTTTGAGTTAACCAATGCGCCTAGCATATTCATGCGGCTCATAAAAGAAGTTTTACGTAACTATATTGGTCGATTTTTTGTAGTATACTTTGATGACATTCTCAATTACAACAAGTCCATTGGAGAACATCAAGAACATTTACGTGTTGTTTTCATTGCTTTACATAATGCACGTTTGTTTGGTAACATCGAGAAGTGCACATTTTGCACTGATCGAGTCTATTTTCTTGGTTATGGTGTGACCCGTAGGGTATTGAAGTCGATTAGGCCAAGATAGAGGTGATCTAGAGTTGGCCGACTCCTAAAATGGTCACCCAAGTAAAGAGTTTCCTCGGGTTGGCAGGTTTCTACAGAAGATTTGTGTGCGACTTTAGCACCATCGTCGCCCCGATGAATGAACTCACAAAGAAAGGCACCCCTTTCCAATGGGGGAAGGCACAGGAAGACGCCTTCAATCGACTGAAGTAGATGCTGACCTATGCATCACTACTCCAACTGTCCAATTTCGGTAAGGTATTTGAACTCGAGTGTGATTCTAGTGGAATCGACATCAGCGTTGTTTTAGTGTAGGAAGGTAAGCCGATTTCCTACTTTAGTGAAAAATTGTTTGGACCTAGCTTGAACTACTCCACTTATGATAATGAACTCTATGCTTTAGTTCGGTCATTAAAAAAATGAGAACACTACTTATGGCCGAAAGAATTTATCATTCATTCCGATCATGAGTCATTAAAGCACATTAGGAGTCAAGCTAACTTGAACAAACAACATGCCAAATGGGTAGAATTCAACGAATCCTTCCCATGCATCATTAAGCACAATAAGGGTAAGGATAATGTAATTACTGATGCTTTGTCCCACCGATACACTCTATTGTCTCAGCTTGATCATAGAATTTTTGGATTAGAGACAATTAAGCAATTATATGCCACTGACACTGATTTCAAATAACCTTATGGTCAATGCAGAGAAGGGAGAACTTGGCACAACTACATCCTGACCGATGGGTTACTATATTGTGCTAACAAGCTGTGTATTCCTGCCAGTTTTGTTCGTCTTTTACTTTTGTAGGAAGCACACGGTGGAGGGTTAATGGGACATTTCAATGTCAATAAAACAGAGGCCATGCTGACCACCCATTTCTATTGGCCTAAGTTAAGGCATGACGTGGAGCGCTCCTGTTGACGCCATGCTTTGGTAAAGCCCAAAAGCCCACTATGAGATGCCGCATGGTCAACAAAAGGTCAAAGAGGATTTAGTCAAGGAAAGTCAGAGAAGTCCATCCATAACAGCTGTATGATTGGATAGAAGAGCCTATGGAGATAAGAGCAGAACATGGTTATAGGTTCATCGAGAATCGACTGGATAAGTTACTTAGATGACAAGTATCTAGACTATAAATATGTATCCCTTAGGTTAGATTAGGTAACTCTCGTTCAACCAACCAATCGGCGCATCACCACCCTTTAGCCCCAAGGTTATCCAGGGGGACTCGGGTGCTCGGAGCTAGGCTGCATCGTTTCGATCTCCGGCGAAGAGGTGAGTCCTGCCACCCCTGACGTCCGTACAAACTAGGTTAGTATCCTCATGACAACATCGGTTCAGTTCAATCTCTTGATGAGAATGGTGAAACTGTACGATCGCCGGTTGTTCTCAGTGTATTTTGCTTGGTCTAAGGCTGCATCAGTTAGATTTGATCTCTTAGATTGATGTTACCTGGGTCTAATAGTTTGAGGCTTCATAAGTTAGGTCCGACATCTTTTGCTAGTGTATCTTTTTCATGTCGTATACTGTTCATCTAAATAAAGTTTGCCCGATTCATTGATATATTGTTCAGATCATTGTGACTAGCTACTATCTTGGTTAGGTCTGATCTAGTTATTGTTATGATCTTTATGGTATAGATATGTTATCCGACGTGCTTTATTTAGTTCTATCACAGTACAAGTTGATTGGTTATCTTTAATTCATCTTCGTATCATATTCACTGTCAAAGGGTGCGCATCGGCCTATACGCATGATCTATCTTTTCTATCGGCCGATGTCGTGCTTGCTCGATTGGGTTCACTTGGGCTATCGGCCTTATGGCCGACCGACACAGTGATTCACGATTTTATCATCTTTTCCATAGTCATTGGCTTGCCAGTCATTCGGCTATGCTACTAACGTTTATATTTTTTGATCCCTTATCAGTTGCAGGGTCAAACTAATTGGCATGCCTAGAACCCCTTTTCAAAAAATGTAGGATCTGCACTGTAGTTAAGCAAATCAACGTGTGACCAAAACGCATGCCAACACGCTGTTTGGCATGCCCGGTGGGACCATCTCTAACAACTCACCATGGTGAGCGAGCGAGCTCGACGAGGGAAATGTCATACCGATCACCATGGAAGCTCTATCAAAAGAGCAGAGGACAGAGGTACATCACCACGTGGAGGAATTCCAGAAGTCATGCCTACAAGTCTACAACATGAATCTGCTGGGTCTCGTTCAGAGGGCCCTGTTTCCAACGCTGGTGCTGACCAAAGAGGGTGGTCATCCAATAGAGAACTCTCAGGCCAGTCTCCAAGAAGTCATCGATCTAGCGATCCATCATTCGCTGGTCAGCCAATCGGGGACACTGGCCAAGACCATTCAAGCGCTGATCAAGGAGGGGCATAGTGGTTCACGAGGCTCCGCAAGGTCCCGCGTACCCCTTCAATGACCCATTAAGACTACTATAGCACACTCGGGCAGCGTCACTAACACAAGGGCCGATGAGGCCAGACCAGCCGAACTCTTCGCTAGGCTATGAAGGCAACAATTTGACCCAGCCATCGGTCCCCTCACACAGTCCGCCCCATGGCACGCTAGGCGGGGCCGATAAGAATGCACGGGCATCATTCCTAACGTCCGAACCAAGAATTCCACGGCAAGGAGTGCGGCAAGTGACGTACGTCATCGCAAGAGAACCCCCGGTAGACATCATGCCGCTAAGGGGGCACCCAATATCATCCCTCTTGGATATCATCAGATAGCGTACTACATAGCAATGCCCTAGAGCGATGTAGGGCAATATAGATACGACGCTGCTTGGTGGTACCAGTATCAATAGGCACCAATGCCTGCCCAATGTCCATCACTGGGTCAGTAGGAAGATGATTGGGTGAATTAGATCACAGAGCTCATCAAGGATCAATTCGGGTTGAAGCCCAAAGACAAGACATACATGCATCAGCGGCCATATCCAAAATGGTTTGATCGAGTGCCGCTACCAGGCCGATACAAGGTGCCGGATTTCACCAAGTTCTTAGGACAAGACTTGGTTTCCACAATCGATCACATTATCCAGTTTCTCGCCCAGTGTGGGGATGCATCGGATGAAGAAACACTGAAGGTCCGGTTTTTCCCGCTATCCCTATCAGGATCGGCCTTCATGTGGTTTTCTTCGCTGCCAGGGAATTCCATCAAAGGATGGGAATACCTGGAAAAGAAGTTTCACAAGTACTTCTTCGTTGGGATCCAGGAGATGAAGCTGACCGACTTGACATCCATGAAACAAAGAATGGACGAGTCGATCCCAGATTATATACAGAGGTTCCAGGACATGCGAAGCAGATGTTATAGCGTGAGTCTCAGTGATAGTCAGTTGGTAGAGCTGGCGTTCAAGGGAATTTTGGGCCCTATCAGGGAGAACTTTTCATCACATGAGTTCGAATGTCTCTCACAACTGCTGCAAAGGGTATCGGCCATGAGAGCCGATTCCAAGATGCCAGACAAGACAAGAACTAGAAGAAGGTTGCGTATGCCTGAGTGTACCACTCGGACTCCGATGAGGACAGTGACTCTGACGCAGAGGTCGGGATGGTCGAGTGGTCTAAGAACAATAAATAGGTCGCATGCCCATGGATAAAACCAGCTGAGAAGAAAGAAAAGTATGACTTTGATATCAACAGGGCCGATAAAATATTTGACCTGTTGCTTAGGGAAAAGAAAATTTACCTATCGCCTGGCCACATAATACCACCTGCCAAAGAACTGAAGAAGAAGAAATATTGCAAGTGGCATAATTTCTCGTCACTCCACACTAATGAATGCGAGGTCTTCAGGCAGCAGATCCAATTGGCCATAGAGCAAGGCCAAATCAAATTTGATAACGGGAAGAAGCCAATGAGCATCGAGGATCATCCGTACCATGTAAATATGGTGCACGCACAGTATGACGATGATCGGCATACATGCAAAGAAGAAACCGATCAGCTGCATAGGGTAAAGATCGAGCGACGTCCAAAGGAAGAGGCCGATCGGGGAAATGATGAAAAAGCAAAGGGTGCACGTGTGCCAAAATCACGTCTGCCGATGATCCATGATGATGTGACCGTTGGATTGGAGGACAGGCCAAGGACAATCTTTGCAGATGACCAGATTCCTAGCAAAACAGGGATAAGTTAAAGACTACTACGTCGGGAGGTTTGGGAAGGCCAAACGGTTACCAAAAAGGGACATCTCCTAATCGTTTGGATGAAGTACACAGCCGATGCCCCATGGTGTTGCCTTGAGATGGCTGATGTAGAGGCGTCACCCTAGCCCAATAATACAAGTAATAAGATTCATAAAGAATCAAGGTCAACTATGCTAGGATAAATATAATGTTGGAGGTACAAAATCAAAGATCCAAGAGAAAACGATTCAAGCTAGAACACAGCGGATGGCCTCAATTGCCCCCACCCGAACGGCATCGACATCCCGGAGGATGGCACGATCATCCATGTCCGAGCCATGAATGTCTCGAAGGGCCTGATGTCAGCACTGCACAAGGAGAACCCCCTCGGTGATCCGACGCTTCTGGGTTTCAATCCGATCTAGGAGAGAAGCCAGGACACCTTCCTAGGCGGCGATTTCCGCCAGTATCTTATCCAATTAAGTAGTCAGGATGGCTTCTTCTGACCGTAGCGAGTCCAGCTTTCATGGAACGACTAATGACTCACCCTGAAGCTGGTCTAGGAGGGAGCCCTCAGCCAGTGCCGCTGCATTGAGGGTCTTGATCTTCGCCCGTTGAGACGCACCGCTGGCATGGTCGGCCATCTAGCGTAGCGCCCGCTGGAGGGCCGGCCGGTGAAATTACAAGTGGGTAGCCGGTGTAAGGATGTCCACCAGACCTGGAGGAAGGAAGCTCAAAATGTCATTGAGACATCCGCGTATCGGCCCTGAGTCATTGACTAGGACTTCCACAGGGTCCTCTAGACGATGCAGTATGTCCTACAAAACCTCTCTGATTTCTGGGGGAGCTGAACAGCGGCCGGTGCAAGGACGTCCTCGATTTCATCATCGGCCTCAAGGTAGGAGACAAGGTTGAAGGGAAACTGTAGGGAATGAGACTGAAAAAAGGGGTTAGGCACACTCAGGGCATGCGACAACTGCGAAAGAAGAAGAGACATCAACAGATTCGGCAGAGGTGGCCGATTGTGGAGTACCACCAGCGGGAGGGACCTCGTCATCATTATCTGTGGCCACTGGAGAGGAGAGAGAGTCATGTTCTTTAGCTCCGCCTTAGGGGGCAGTCGAGTCCATAATGCTTGGCATCGGCTGCGTTCAAGGCCGATGTGAGTGGTACGAAGAAAATAAGACAAAGCACATACCTACGGAAAGACTTTAACTGGGGAAATATCAGCATCAACTCTGACGGCCGCTGACCCCGCTCCCAATGCATCGGTCCCAGCCGGTGTGAATTCAACAGTAGCATCGGTCGATGCGGCAGGGTCAGCAATTACACCCCCAGGAGTGTTGGACCCGATGGCAGGATCCGTGACGGTGTCCTCAGGAGTTGGTGTCAGCTGAGCGCCAACCGAGTCATTTGACGTACGATCCGACGCCACGTGGATGAACGCTGTGATGGGAAGAAGCTAAAAGAAAGAATGAAAGAGCAATGAGTGTCGAAAGAAGCAAAACAAGTACCATGTAGTGAAGGTATACATACTAGTGCCAATGGGGCAACACCGGCGACAACAGAGTCTCTTCAGCTGGTGACGCGGGTGGCGTCAACTGAGGAAAGAAGGGTGTCACAAAATAGGGGATGAACAGATCATAGGAAGGAGGAGAGGATTTACTAGGCCAAGAGGATTACTTGGGCAGTACGGGCCCTGGTGGATTGGCGCACCGCTGTAGTCGGTGCTTTGCGCTTGAGCGCCGGAATCTTGATCCGCTTCTTGGCAAGCCACTCAAAAGGGGTAGGGGCCTCGCTGCCCAAGTTGGTAGTGGCCGATGGCAAGCCATAGCATATCGGCCTACCGCTCTGGCTCACTGACGGAGCATCAATATTGTCCTCTTTCAAAATAAAGAAAGTCAAAGGGGCACAAGAGGAACAAAAACCAAGGCGAACCAAGTTGCGGGGACTAGAGCTAACCTCAGGATTGATGTCAGTGAATGATGGATCCAGCAAGAGGCAGAAGTGTTTGGAATGGTGGTTGAAGACATGGTGACTCGTCTTAGACCACCATTTCTTGAAGAAGATCGATGCCACCCTACACGTGGCCGATGAAGGGAACTCCTCGACGGGGATGACAATGGTCATGGAAAAAAGCTGATCGAACTGCACACAGCTCGTAAATTCACCACAAACCTGGATCCGTCCGACGAAGAAAAGATCAATCGATAGTTGACCAAAGCCAAGCTATCGGGCACAAACCGTTGGATAGTAAAACTTGCAGGACGGTTGACGTGTGGGGGATGTAAAATTGGTCGGAAGAAGGCAAGGGGAGATACAAGAAAGTAACATGGCCTCACTTTCTGGTGTCGCTAGCACATCGGCCAGGGACATCTGGTGAGGGTATTCATAATCGGGTAAGGACTCATAGGCATACCACACTACGAAGTTACTTACAAAGCTGCAGTAAAAGGCCTTGAACTAGCAGGCCAAGACATCGGTGGTCATTTTTGCCCCGGGCTGACAGGCGGCAGCCTCGCCCAAGGACAAACATGGGTGGGTGGTTGGCGGTGCAGATTCGCAGTGTTTTGATGGAAAACAGAGGGTGTTAAAGAAAGGGCCAGGAGAAAATTTTGTCGTGTACACGTTAAGCCACAGTTGGAGGAACCACTAGGGACCACCAAGGTGACCTACCGCGTCACCGGCTGATAGCCGGGCCAATACCTGATGAAGGAGGAAGTAAAGGGAGCCAAGGAGGTATCGACCAAGGGGACCACACATTCAGCGACTAACTGTTCGACTAGAAATTGAAGATGACAGGTGGGCCCGAGGGTGGACCCACAGAAGAGAATCCTCTCGAGCCAGAGGTTAAGAAAGGCAACGTATTTGTTTGTTGTGAATGGCCACGTATTTGTCCCAACCTTCGATAGACTTGGTATCAAGGTGATGGGAGGCTTTGGAGTTTAAATGGAAGGGGTCAGCCATGGAAGTAACATTGAGGGAGGTCAGGACCACTACGTCAAGAAGGTTGGTGCTCATCGGCCCATGGTCAAAAAGAAATGTGTTCAACGCATCAGACCAAAAGTAACAGGAGGAGGCTAGCATCGACTCATTATTGAAAGGAAGGACGAGGGAGAGGCCGATGTAGTGTGTGATCCCGGAGTGCTCCTAGAGACCCCATTTCGACGCGGCGATCCGAAGGTACCAGTTGCGCCACCCAAGGAGTGGAGAGGGGAATGCCCTAAAGCTTTGGTGCTAGTTAGAAAGGAGCATCTTAGAATGTTTGAAAGGGATACACTGGGTTTCAGCGTTAATGAAATCAGTGGGATCAGGATCACCGTTCGGCCCCAGAAAGAAGCAAGATGGGTATTTGGCTAGGGGAATCAAGATTTTGTTTCTCAAATTCTGCAGAAAGGAAAAAAGGTGGAAAAGTAATAAGAGGAGGCGGAAGAACCAAGTAAAAATTGGCAAGTCATCAGAATCGAAGGATAAACAAGCCAATGACTTACCTCAGGAATGGAATTGGTGGATGCCATCAGAGGTTGCCGACGAACAAAACCAACGGAGAAGACGATGAACACAGGTGTTGGCGTAAAAGATTACGCTAACAGGTTCTCTAAGATTAAGAACTCACAAACAGTGGATTTGTGTTGAGAACTATCTCAAGCCTCCGAATTGGATAATAGCTTAAGTAGTCCGAATTTGTGTATTGAATAGTTGAGTATTCGATGCCTATTATAGGGTAAGAAGGAGGGTATTTATAGGCAAAAAGTCTTAAGGAAAAGACCTATTTACCCCTCAATTACAATTGACATAGTGGAAACTATTCGGTACCCCGAACAGGGCTAAAATGGTAAAATCTACCCGGAGTAGGAAGATAAGGCAAACATCTTATGAGACTTGCTGTTTTCCACCGAAGCTTCATAACCTGCGGAGGGTACCTTCGAATTGTAAGCCGAAGCACCTTTTGGCTTAGAAACTTCACCTCCTTTGAACATAAGCACAGAGCTTTGAAACCGATAAGTTATCTTTAACTGTCAATCTCTAAGTCCTGAGGGTGAAGTATTTTCCCCCAACAGTAGCCACTCGAATACGCTTCTTCGATTTTAACCTATATAGTAGGAAAGCAGTATACGCAAGGAATATTTTCATATTCAAAGACTTAGTGACATCTGAAGGTGTTACAGTTATTCGAAGGGTAGTGTACCCCAAAGTATCCTCGATGACATCCTCGAATCAGGACTACTGTGTGAACACTTCATGAGAAAGAGAACCATTGCGGAGTTTAAACGTCGTGAAGAGCCATTAATTTGGAGCTGTTACTCTTCAAGTAGTCGTTATGCTCTCGAAAAGGTAACGATCGAAATTTACCGTGGACTCACACAGTTTCATTTCCTGGACCCACTCACCAGCGATGGAAGTCGAACCTGCAATGTGAACGCAATCGAAGCGCAACAGCTAACGGGAGGCTATAAAGGGGAATCGGAATCCACCGAAAACTTTTACCGTGCATGACATCCAAAACTTACTCTCTTCAACCTCCAGATCTCCCAACTTCCCGAGCGATTGAGCCATGGCAAGGACCAGCCACACCGTGCCGACAGTAGCAAGTTCTTTGGCGCAGAGGCAAGCTTGGGCGGCTTCGGCAGCAGCAGCAATGGCGGGGGCTCCAGGAGACGTTTGGCCCAAGAATCCTCGAGATCTCCGCCCTCCATCCAAGAAGAAGATCCGCCAAAGCTTCCTCATCGGCCAATATACAAGCATCGCGGAGTCCATCGAAGAGGCAGTGGATGGGAAGCTAGGACCCAGAATGAGGACTTGGGTCCCCGGAATAGAGTCGACCCAGAGGCCATGAAGCAGAGAGGTTGTAGTCTTTGAAGCATTCTTCGAAGTGGGTCTGGGGCTTCTTGCCATCAACTTTTTGTCAGAGGTATTAGAAATATTTCATATTACCTTGGCTCAACTATACCCCAATGCAATATTTGAATGGGCACTTCACGCTGAAGGATGCGAAGGACGATCAGAGGTCTTCACCGCCACCCACGAAGCTATCTGCCAGCCGAAGCCACAAGATAGCCCCGGAGACACCAAGGTGATAACAGCCTTCAGAAGTGTTAACTTCCAGCTGCAGAGGGAACACGCCCAACACTTTCTGGCGAAGGCCATCAATGACCGATGCTACACCAATTGGATCCTCCAGTGGTTCTACGCCGAGGTCGGAGAAGACTCCCCCTTCGCAGGATCTCTTCAAGAAATCTGGTTTTGGAAGGAGACGGAAGTCACCCTGAACCCGAGCCTACTCTCAACGCGGCTAGGGTTACTAACTTCAATAGCTGGCCGCATGAGCATGCGGGACCTGGCCGAATAGTTTATTGCGCTCTGAATTCCCCCTCATGGAGCCGATTGGATGATAGCGTTCCAACACGCTTCGGAGGGTGAGCTTTGAAGCCTAGGTAAGCCTTCAATTCTCCTGCAATAATATGTTAGAAGAAAAAATAACATACTTATCATATGCTACCTTTTTTCAGCGGCTCCTCTGGCGCTAGCTCTGGAGCAGATAACGAGAGCCACTGAACGGGTGCTTAGAGCCCCTACGGTGACTGAAAGATAGAAAAGAATGGAGCTAGTGGGAAGCTGGGAACCCTCCAACAGAGTGTGGAGGGCCCTCAGAATGGTGCCTCCACCTCTGCCAGACTTCAACCCGGCTGGAGTGGCCCCTCGGAAAAGAAAAGCCGTCGCCGAGCCCTCGAAGAAAGCCAGCAAGACCCCATCGAGAAGGGGAAAAAAGTAGTCAAACCTCGTCCTCAGCTAGCTCCAGAATCCTCTGCTTCATCCCTGGGCATTTGGAGCTCATCCTCAGAGGATTCCGAGAACAAAGGTTCCGAAAGCAAGGGCTCCGAGGTCCAAATGGCAAAAGACTTTGAAAACTACCTTCTTGCTGACAACGAAGATGAAGAAGTGGACACAACCGGAGCTCCCGCTCGAGAGACCAGGGAGGCGGACTCGGCGCGCACTCTTGTGCCCGTCGCCGTGAGTTCGGAGTTGGAAACAATTATCCCCAACTCACCTGTGGCTGGGGTGATAACAGCGGAGTCTGAGCCACCTGTAGCAACTACACCGGAGAGGACTTCGGGGGACGACCTCGACGAATACCTCCGGTTGTACGAAGTCCTGGAGGACCCAACAATCTTACCTCAAGGCGCCACCGAAGGTAGACTTCAAAGCTTTTGGCTTTAACAATTCCTGTAACAGTCATTACCCGCAAATACCTTAATGTAGTAGTGTAGGACCAAAAGTAGCGACTAGAGGGGGGGTGAATGGGCGCCTAAAAAATTCTTTCGAATCAATGGCCTGCTCCCAACACCCAACGCACCTCAACAGACTAATAGGAAAAAGTAAACAGATCAACAGAACATAAAATGATCTAGCCTAAAAATGACTGGTGTCCTAAACAAAAAGACACCAACACAGTGCTTAAAGGCAGAATAAAGTCATTCACATAATAAATAGCATCCCCACAAAGATTTCACCAAATCATAGCAAATCCATCAAACATATGTCATGAATAAATCTCCAAGTATTTCATTGAATAAAATTAGAAAGCATTTTTGAAGTATATCTCACAGAAATTTCATTGAGTATAAACTGGAATCATCAAGTGATATAATACTGGAATGAGTTTAGTGTTTTAGTTACTAGTTGTAGATGTAGTAGGTGTTGATGAAGCTGCCTGGTATGTTGAAACTAGCCCCTGGTTGAAGGCGTGCAGCTGATAAAAGCTGCAGTTCTAGGACTTGATTTTTGTGCAAACTCCTTTCATGCATTGTTTGTTTCTTCTGGAAACAATAATGCTACTTCTGTGCTCCAGAAGCTTCAACACAGCATACCAGCTTCCACCAAAACAGCAGCAGAAAAAAACAACACAAGAAAAAAAGGACTCTGGTTCTTGAAAGAACAAAAATACCGGATGAGTACTACTCACAGGAACGCAAAATGATGCGCTGTTTTGACTGGATGTGAGCTTCAACGTAGAAAATGCTGGCACGTTTATCTCCACAGCAATCTAACGTGCCTCAGATAGTAGCGCACTACTCGTGGCCTTAGCTCCTTGAACACCTCATGGCCGCACACGTCGTGGCTCCTGATGCCTTGCTGCCTAGCAGCCAATCCAAGGATCAGGCTTGGTGTTACGGACCCCACGTGCTAGATCATTACGCCGGTGAATCCATGCACACAGAAACGAAAGTGGGAGTGGCGCTAATGGAGGCGGCTACGGGTTTAGAAATGCCGGTGGCGGCGGTTTCCCAGCAGAAAAACACCGGCGGCTGGTGAACAGTGGAGATGGAGGAAAAGATGACCCAAATTTTTGAGATTGGTAAAGTAATTTCTGAAAATGGGTACCCTAACCCTAGGATATTGGGGCCTATTTATAGGCAGCCCAATAAATGGGAAAAATGCAGAAATACCCCTAGGGTTTTTTATAGACTCTGAGTAAAAATGGAAAAGACCGAAATGCCCTTAGGATTTTTTACAGACTCGACTGACAGACTGTGGGCCTAAAGGCAAAATAGTAAAAACCTAAATAAAGGTAACTTGTCCTGATGCGAAGCTTTCGTAGCAGCTATGGCTTCGCCTCAGAACGGTCAGATCTGAAATCAGCGGTCGTCAGTTTTGCGCCGAAACTGACAAAGCGTCCACCGTCTTCGCACCGGGTACCCGGATTGGGCCGGCCCGATTCCACAGCTCCCTCAGCCCGGCAATCGCTCGCCGCCCGTGTACCTGAGTGAATCCCAGTCAATAGCCCAGTGGATCCTCTGCTGCTCCTAGCCCATGTACCCGGATTAGGCCAGCACGACTTCGCGGCCCCTCTGCCCGACAGTCGCTCGCTGCCCGTGTACCTGAGTCACACGCGGCCCATGAAACAACAGATCTTCTCTCTCTTTTCAGTCCTCTTTGACAATAGTTGACAACGACTCATCACATCTGGAGCCATGAGGCCCATGCTCTTCAGCATGGCTCCTCAAGTAGGTGCGTCGAAGGGTAGCACAGCTCCGGCCACAGATGAAGCTCCAGCTTCTCCCGGGGTTGCGGCTCCAATGGACACCATGGCTCCGATGGACACAGTGGCTCCGACAACTAGAGCCGTCTCCGCAGAAGTAGTTCCGACCGAGGGGACACCGGTCGAGGGCGGATATACCTCCACCGAAGTCGCTCCTCCGGCCTTCATACCAGGAAGGGGTAAAAGCATGACGAGTCTTGGACTCCCACCTGCCCCGATGGTGATGCCTTCTTCTAACAACCCTTCGGCGAGTAACTCGAAGGAGGAGGCGACCACAGACGACCGCCAGGCCTTGTCCTAGCTCCCTTTGTTGGCTCCCTTCTTGGAGAAACGAACAGGCCTCCGAGCGCTTCTAGAGCCCTTGGCGGAGAAAGGCCAGGAAGTCGTTAACTCCGACTTGGTTCTGTCTTGAGCGAGGCCAGAGCCCTGGAGCTTAATCTAGCCCTCGAAAGGGCTGCCCTTCAGGTATACCAAGTACCACAAGTGCCTTTAATTAACAAATGGAATTATATAGTACTTACTTACTCTTTTTTGTAGCAATTTGTCCTTGCTAGAGCGGCAGTGACTTCCAATGAAGTCAAAACCAATCGGCTCAAGAGGAAGGTTACTACCCTCCAGTCCACACTAAAGAACTCCGAAGACAAAACACTTCGGCTAGAGGAAGAGCTTCTTGAAGAACAGAGGGCTAGGGCCGCCATCGACGAAGCCCTCCTTATTGAACGGCAGAGCAGTAGAGCACTCCGAACATCAGCCCAAGAAGCCGAAGCCGAACGCGTTGTGCTCTGAGCGGAGGTTAGAGAAGCTCCGGCAAGCGGCAGCTACTTCAAGCGCTCAACTCGTATAACTCCAAGGTTCGCTCAAACAGGCGATGGCCCAGAAGAGCACCTTGCTATCCAAAATGGCTGAGGTATCTGCTGTTGCTGCTGGGCTGGAGGCGGAAGAGACGAAGAATACTGAAATAGCGGAGCGTACCTTGGATGCCCTTCAGGGTACCTTGGAATACTTCGGCACCATGTGCCCTTCATCTTCTACTGCGGCGAGCGAGCCCCTCGACCGGAAGCTGAAGATGATTCAGGTGTTGGAAGCTGATGATGGGCTCCGGCATCCGGTACGGAGAGATCTCCGGACAAGTTGCTGGAATCGGAGTCCTCCGCCACCTCGAAGCTCTTGGTATTTCAGTCGCTCCGGTTGGGGGTTCGACGCCCATAGGCTTTGCCGACGAGGGCTTATTGCGTCCTTCACAGGATGTAGCCTCGGCTTGGGAAGCTTTCCGGTCAGTCTAGAAAATAGACCATAAGGTTGCAGCCAGAACATGGATCGGCGAGGCCCGCCGGCAAAAGCAAGCACAAACAAGGCCTCTGCTTCCAGCTTCACCTGCCCCGACACCTCCTGCTCCACCAACCGACCCGCAGGTCTAGTCCTATAGGGCGCTTAAATGTGTATAAGAAATCTTGTAAAGCCCCTTGCATTAATGAATGAAAAGTTTATAAATGAGGAACTTGTTTGGATGTTTATTCTTTTAGGTTTTGCCATGTTCTTCGGAGTATGACTTCAAAGTATTGGAAATTAACGAAGGGCTCCATCGGCAGTGGACAGTCCTCGAAAGCTTAAGGCCTTACTGTCGTTCACGCTTCTCTGTTCCTCATGGAGATCAAGGGGAGAAAGCACCCGAAGTTCGCCACGAAGTCTTAACTTATATCAAAGAAGAGGAAAAGGAAACAACATCTTCGTCTTCTGAGTACGTAGACTGGTCTGACTCGGAGTGCCAAGCCAAAGACCCTACAGAGGCTAGATCCAAAAGGCTTCTTACTTGGGCTGAACTTCAAGAGGAGCAGAAAAAACTACGAGCTTCGAAGAAGAAAAGAAGCACTCGAACTAAAAAGGCAGTCCCGACGGCTTTGAGCTCCGGAGGTCGAAGTAGCCTTAGAAGTAGTTCTAGAGGCTGGATGGGTCTCCGATTTTATCTAGGCTTAGACCAAAATTTCTCTTGATGTAAAAGTATGATTATTCAATTAATATGAATTGCTTCGAAAGAATCTTGTTGTTCCTTACTCCCCTACCCCTCCTTGTGGGTGGGGGGCCGTACGCGTTGCGATAGGGTCCGTCGGACACAATGATTTGCACAATAATCTGATGCTTCACACAACTCTTAGTAATCATACTTTATTTTTTCGTAGAGTTCTTCGAACTATACGTTCGTATTATGATGTTTGTATGTTTCGGAGCTGAATTTATACTTGTAAGCTCCCATATTAGTCGCTTAGGACTTTAAAAGTGTTCCATTGGCTGGAGACTTGAAACCTTATTGCTTGGTCACCTTTGACTGTTTTACAGAAGCTTCGAACCCGGAGGCCGGAAATCTGTTCTTTTAAAGTCCTTAGACTCTTCTACGGATCCTAACAAGTCGAAGCCTGGAATCCGCGGGCTGGCCACCTTCGGCTCTTTTATAGATGCTTCGAACCCGGAGGCCGGAAATATGTTCTTTTAAAGTCCTTAGACTCTTCTACGGATCCTAACAAGCTGGAGCCTAGAATCCGTAGGCTGGCAACATAGTCATTGAACCAATGGTTCGAAGGCCATTGACCGGGTTCTTGGAAAGATGCTTGACTCCGCAAGCATCTCCGTTCTCCTGATGCGTCCACCAGGAGTAAGGGATATTCGAAGAGCAAACAAGATTCGAACCTCCACTTTTATTTAGAGAGGAAATGTTACAATTGATTACAAGGAGCCCCTAAGCGTAATAACGCTTAAGGTGCTCCGCATGCCATGCATGCTTTAACTCTTCCCTTTCTAAATTAGCTAATTTAAACGAGCCGGAGCGCCCTAAGCGTAGGATAAGATATGGTCCTTCCCATTTATTTCCTAGCTTCCCCGGAGCTATTACACTTCGCAAAACTAAATGACCTGGCTTAAGCTCGCTCAGCTTTATCTTCGGGTCATACCATCTTTTTGTTTGGTCTTGGTACTTCGTCAGATTGGTGACAGCTCGAAGCCTTGTTTCTTCTGACAAGTCTAGCGAAGTGTTTCTCTCATCCTCATCTCCAGGTTCTACCATGCGAAGGGATCCACCCTTGAGCTCCGTAGGAGTCATGGCCTCATCTCCGAACAGCAGCCTGAATGGAGTGAAGCTTGTGGACCTGGCTTGAGTGGTCCGGATGGACCATAAAATCTTAGGGAGTTCTTCGGTCCACAGCCCCTTGGCCATCCCGACAATCCTTTGATTCAGACCGGATTGTGGATGGAGAACTGCTGCGAAGCATAACTTGATGCCCAGTTCTTCACAAAATTCTTTAAATGTTTCAGCTTCAAACTGGGTTCCATTATCCACAGTTAGCTCCCTTGGTACTCCGAACCTGCATATGATATTTTGCTAGAAGAATTTTTGCACATTTCTTGAAGTGATAGCAGTTAGGGGTTCTGCTTCGACCCACGTAGAAAAATATTCAATTGCTACCACCGCAAACTTCAAGCTGCCTTTTGCCATTGGAAAAGGGCCGATGAGATCCATTCCCCATCATGCCATTAGGCCACACCGGGGCAATAACTTGAAGTGGTACTGGTGGATGGTGGCTCCATCTTCCCATCCACTGGCATCCTTGATAGGTTCGAACCAATTCCTCCGCATCTCTTACAATTGTCGGACAGTAGAGCCCCTGCTGAAGTGTCTTTCCTGCTAGAGCATGGGGGGCTAGGTGGTTTCCACATAAACCTTCGTGAATGTCCCGAAGTATATCTTGGCCTTCGGGTTGTGAGATGCACCGGTGTAGAGGAGAACAAACTATGGCTTTGTATAACACTCCATTGACAAGCTTATAGTTTCGAGCCCTTGCTTGCAACCTTCGGAAATCCGGACCTTCTAACGAATCTACGCTATTTTGCAAGACATCCATTATCGGAGCCCACCAATCTGTTGCGGGATGCAAAGGACTTCTGTGGAGGGTAATTTATTTACTGTAGGCTTGACTAGTTCTTCATATAAAGCACCCTCCAGGAGGTCCAATGCTCCGCCTGCAGCCTTTGCTAGAATGTCTACAAGTTGGTTATCTGCTCGAGGGATACTACGAACAGAAAATCCTTTGAATATTGCTTCTGTCTTGTGGATTTCTTCCAGATACTTTGCCAGATGTGGGTTTCTTGCTTGAAAGCTTTTGTCAACATGCCCTGCGACGACTTGGGAATTTGTTTTAATTATTATCCTTGTTGCTCCAAGTGCCTTTGCCTTTCGGAGGCCTAGCAGGATTCCTTCGTACTCTGCAATATTATTGGTGGTCTTAAAGTTGAGCCTCGCAGAGTACATGGCCTTTTGCCCTGACGGCGATATTATTACAGCTCCAGCTCTGGCACTAGACGCCTGATAAGCTCCGTTAGAAAAAATTATCCATAGACCTTCGGAGGGTTCTTCCAGAGCCCAAACTGCAGATGGAGTCCACTCTGCTACGAAGTCAGCTATGATATGGGATTTGATATCTATTCTCGCCGTGAAGGAAATTCCAAATGGGGCTAGCTCGACGGCACATTTTCCGATCCTACCCGTAGAATCTTTGCTCCGAAGCATATCACCAAGAGGATATGAGGTAGGACGATTAGGTTATGTGCTAAAAAGTAATGCCTCAGCTTCCACGAGGCCATTACTAAAGCATAAGCAAATTTCTCAAGCTCGGAGTATCTTGTCTTTGCTCCGGAAAAAGCTTCTGAGATGAAATAAACTGGGTTTTGCACCAACTTTCCCTTAAGCTCAACTTCTCTGACCAATACTGCACTTACTGCAGAGCCCGTTGCTGCAAGATAAAGAAGGAGAGTTTCTTCCGAGAGGGGCACAGTAAGTGTCGATAGGTTTCTGAGGTACTCTTTGATATCATCCAAGCTCTTCTAGCACTCCTGTGTCTAGTTGAAACTTTCGGACCCCTTTAGGGCTTTGAAAATTGGGGTCTTCATTCGGCTGATCTGGCCAGGAATCTGCTGAGAGTTGCAAGCTGTCCTGTTAGCTTCTGGACTTGCTTCAAATTTTCTGGTGGGGCGATTCTTTGTAATGCAGTTATCTGCGTTGGGCTAGCTTCGATTCCCCTACTCGAAACTAAATACCCTAGCAATTTTCCCGCTTGCACCCCGAATATACATTTTTCGGGGTTGGGGCGGACTCCACATGCTCAGAGGCTCTCAAATGTTTCAGCTAAGTCTAGGCTATGATGGTGCTTTATAGCACTCTTTGTTACAATGTCATCCATATAGGCTTCTACATTTCGGCCTATTTGGTGACCTAGAGCCTTAGCTATCAAATGTGAGAATGTGGCTCCGGCATTCCGCAAGCCAAAAGGCATTCTTACATAACAAAATACTCCGGATGTGGTTATGAAACTTGTCTTGGCTTCGTCTTCGTGCTTTAGCCAGACTTGATGATAACTGGAGTAAGCATCGAGGAAACTCAGTAATTTGGAGCCAGCCATAGAATCCACCAGCTGGTCTATTCGGGGCATAGGGTAGGGGTCTCGCGGGCATGCTTTATTTAATAATGTAAAATCGATGCACATGCGCCATTTGTCAGAGCCCTTTTTCCTAACAAAAACAGGGTTAGCCAACCACTCCGTGTGGGCTACTTCCCTGATGATGCCAGCCCTTAACAATTTTTCCACTTCTATCTTGGCGAGGTCTTCCCTCTCTGTAGACAGCTTATGGAGCCCCTGGCGTACTGGCCTAGCCTTCGGGTTGACAAGCAGGCTATGCTCGATGATACTCTGGTCAACCCCGGTGATGTCTTCGTTAGTCCAAGCAAAGATGTCCAAATTTTGCTTGACTACTTCCTCCAACGAGGCAGCTATCTCCGGAGATAGCCCCTTGCCTAACTGTATTGGGTATTCTTTGCCATCCTTCAGAATTATTTTCGTGACGACATCACCTTCCGGGCTTGGCTTGAGGGAAAGGCCCTTCGAGGAGTTCGAAGACTCTGGAACCTCCTCCGTGCACTCTGTCACACTGTGTACTTGCCGAGGGTCCAATGGCTAGCTGTGGCCATACTATGTTCTTCGGGCTACAACTTGGTCTCCTGAAATAATGAGAAGTCCACCTTGTGTGGGCATCTTGAGACATAGGTAGTTATGATGTGCTATAGCTCAGAACTAGTTCAGCATCCCTCGTCCGAAAATTGCGTTGTAGGCATATGGGGCGTCGACGATGTCGAAGATCACCTCTTCCACCCTGGCCAAGGGCCCCTCTCCGAAGGCAACCTCGAGGCCTATTTGGCCGAGGGCATCGAGAGGTGGACCTGCAAACCCTTGGAGTGGCCGCGCCGTCAGAAGTAAATGCCTCTGAGGAATGCACATCTGATCGAAGGCCTAGACGAAAAGTATGTCTGTGGAGCTCCCGCTGTCCACTAGGATCCTTCGAACTTCCACCCCAGCTATATCTGCTGAAATGACCAAGGGGTCAGCATGGGGGAACTTCACCCCCGCAACATCATTGGCAGTCAAGGAAATAGGTACATGAGACCATTCGGGCATTCCCTCCGCGGAATTTGAGGTCCCTATGTGTCCTACTTCACGGACGTATTCTTGCCGCTATCTTTTGGACATGTTACCGAGGGTCCCCCCTCTAGAGATGGGCAGGACCACTCGCTTGCCGCGGTCTTGGGGGTCTTCCTGCTTCGGTGGTGGCATAATGTTGACCACCGGTAGCTGCATGGGGGCTTCGGGGACACCGGCTCGGGCCACGATTTGCACAGACTCTGACCGTGCCGCTGGAGGGGCTCGATCCGAAGTACCTCACCCTGTACTTCGTCCTAGGTATTCACCTCAAAGGGTTAATAATACCGCCTTACAATCCTTCATGTCATGGCTTCTATTCTCACCATGCACACAACATAAAAAGCTTTGGCGCCTGCCAGGTTTTCTTTCTTTTGGCCTCAGAGCTCCGACCTTGAAGCCTTGCGCCTGCTGAAAGTTGGCAGGTGCCTTCGGAACGGAGGGTGCAATGTTTGTAGGACCGAAAGTAGCGACCAGAGAGGGGGTGAATGGGCGCCTAAAAAATTCTTTCGAATCAACGGCCTGCTCCCAATACCCAACACACCTCAACAGACTTAGCTAAGAAAGGTAAACAGATCAACAGAGCCTAAAAAGATCTAGCCTAAAAACAACCGGTGTCCTAAACAAAAAGACACCAAACAGTGCTTAAAGGCAGATTAACAGAGCATTTAGAACACGGTCATCTCAAGCTACATGAAGGTAAATCATCACAGGTGTTTAACTAGAATGCACATAAAAGGAGATGAAGGATTACTGTTCGAAATTTGTCTCCTGTTCGAAACTTGACGAAGCTTGTGCGGTGCGAAGCCTGAAGTAGTAGCTGTCGAAGTCTGTGGTATCCTTGCCGAAGACTTTTCGAAGTCTACTGGAGTTTGATTCGAAGATGTTGCTCGGAGTCTCACTGCGGCCTATGAAGCATGCTATGCAAAAAAAATACTCCGAACAATACATCCATAGTTCAAGAAGAAAACTTTCGAAGTATTGTAATGAACTTCGTGCGAACAGAGGACTTCGACACGGACAGGCTACGCTTGCGGAGCGAAGGGGCTTTGAAGCCTGTCAAGCCCGGAGTTGCCAAAAAAACAGCAGCTTCGCAAGTCCTTCGTAGCACACGTAACTGAGGCAAAACCGAACACCAGCAAAGCTCCAAACTGTTTAGCAAACTCCAAAAACCGAGCTATCAGCACACACACTTCAGACACAAAAAAATGTTTCTGCTGACAGCTCCCTGTACCTAGAGAACCTAGACCCTGCAGCTATGCTTTAAAAAATAGAGAACATGACAACACAAGCTGAAAACGTACAGCAGGCAACAAGGAATAAATCTTTAACAAAACTTGCCTCCTTCATGCAACAAGTCTAGAAGGAAACAGACTTAATCATGGCTAAGAAACTAGGTGCTGCCATAAAGAAAAAGTTGTAGGCTAGGAGCTAGAACTCTAGCTAGCCTGCCAACCAGAGATAGCAACTCAAATAAAATGGGCTGAACAGCATCAGGCGAAGAACTCAATGATGCGGAAAAAAAAACATGCAACTCAAAGCTAAATATAAAAATAACTTCACTGAACTGCTGCACGCTAGACCATGCTTCTTCACTTACGTAAAGATGCATTGCGTACTGATGCTTTCCACGATCAGCCTAGGGCAGGTGATAGCTGGCCAGCAGCTACTGCCATGAGAAAACAGCAAGCTAGCTGTGCTAGCCTCTGCCTCTACAACATGCAGCCCCAAATAGCAGTGCCACTAGGTCTGAAACTAGCCTGCTGCAAACTAAAGATGTAGCAGCATTTACAGCAGCTCTACACCGGCTACGCAGTCACAAGCACACGCGCCATAGAGATTGAATACACAAATAAAACCAAGCTGAAATCAAAAGTTCTTCACGAGCACAAAAACTGAAATAGTAGTATCTTAGCCATTTCGCATAGACGATCGAAACAAGCATGCAAACCGAGGCAACTGATAAATGAATAAAACCTGATGTAAAAACGCGAAGAACAGAAGGCCTCTGATGACGGCGGCGCTCCCACGGAACAGGAAATGAACAGGAACAAAAATGTGGGGAAAGTTAAATCTGATGTTTAGATTAAAGTGAGTTAACCCTAACCCTAAGGATTGGGGCCCTATTTATAGGCAGCCCAATAGCCTAGGAAAATACCAAAAGACCCATAGGGTTTTTACAGACCCTGAAATAAAATGGAAAATACCAAACTGCCCTTAGGATATTTTTACAGACTCGACTGACTGACTGTGGGCCTAAGGACAAAATAGTAAACTCCTATTTACAGATGACTTATCCTGAAGCAGAGCTTTCATAGCCACTACGGCTTCGCCTCAGAACGGTCCGATCTGAGATCAGCGGTCGTCAGTTTTGCGCCGAAACTGACAAAGCGTCCACTGACTTTGCACCAGGTACCCGGGCGGTGAGCGATTGCCGCAGCTCTCTCAGCCCGGCAATCGCTCGCCGCCCGTGTACCTGAGTCAATCCTGGTCAACAGCCCAGTGGATCCTCTGCTACTCCTAGCCCATGTACCCGGATTGAGCCAGCCCGACTTCGCGGCCCCTCTGCCCGACAGTCGCTCGCTGCCCGTATACCTGAGTCACATGCGGCCCAGACACAACAGGTCTTCTCCTCTCTTTGTGTCCTCTTGACTTCTGTTGACAATGACTCATCACATCTAGAGCCATGAGGCCCACGCTCTTCAGCATGGCTCCTCAATCTCCCCTTGATGAATGCATTGTCAACACTTCTCTTCATCAGCTCTCCAGTACCTGCGAGCACATGTGGAAACAAGAAAACAAAACACAAGAAAACAGAAAAGAAGAAACTAAAATAAAAGTTTAACCCTAATGACCAAACGCCGAACAAAATCAAGAAGGCGGTCATTTTGGTTAACCAAAAGTAAAGACTCAAAACGAGTGCAATCTCAGAATTATCAACAAGGTTATCAAAGAGTAAGGACAAACGGGACAAAAACTCCCTCTGAAACAAATCCCAGAGAAAGCCAAAACTCCCCCTTAAACTCTTCTTCCAAAATTTCTCCCCCTTGTTGACAATTGGACTCATCAAGCGAGACTAAATGCAATGAATGCAACTAGGGTGCAGGTAGAGTGTAGAAAGCGTGCTTCTCAGATATGATTGACTGCAATTACAACATCTAACAGGTATAGCAAAAGACATACTGTCTAAGACATATGGCATGATCAGTGCAACAGATGATATCTAAAGAAAGTCATTAGCACACATTTTTCAATTTTCGCAAACAAAAGCATCACCACATTTTCTAGTTGACAAGCAAGGTAAAGCATGAGACGCAGAATCTAACTGATATCTACCAAGATAAGCATTGTCCAAATCAAAGTGCTTCAGCAAACTTGTTATCTTTTTAATTTTCACGCTTTTTCTTTTTCCTTTTTCATTTTTGCCAGGGGTTATTTGCATGTCAAACCTTATGCTAACCAACCAAGTCAAGCCTAGGCCAGAACTGGACCATCAGAAGCTTAAGACATTGGTCTTGGTATACACTGCACTGTCCTAGTTCATACCAAAGTGCTATGGTAAGCAGTCCAGAACAATGCAATGCGACAAAGCAAACCCACCTGGATCTTTTCAAATTATGCATAAAAAGGCATGGATTTTTCATTCATTTCTGTTTTTTTATCATTTTTATAGCACTGTTTCCATGTTAAAGCAATATAGATGTCCAAGTTTCATATCTGCATCTAAGTGAGGAACAAGCTACTAGGCATGTAACAGATAGCAAAAGCATTCAGCCTACACATGCTAGTTACCGGAGGCAATGGTGATCATTTTTCAATTTTAACGCATAAAAGCCATGCATATGACAGATATCAGACATATCAAGTGAACTGAAGCAAAGCATAATCATTGACAAGTAATCAAAAGCATGTACCAGCTAGAATAAGTAAAGCAATTCAATCATATAACAGAAGCAGGCTCAAAGTGTGATATGTGAATATGCATGATATGAACACACACACAAAAGACTAAAGTAAAGAGGAAAGAAGAAAGAAAACTGACTCAAAATATCCTAAAAAGGATACACAACACCCAAATCCCCTCGTAAACGCTCAAAGGTAGACTGATCTAGGGGTTTGGTGAAAATGTCAGCCAACTGATGATGAGTATCAACATGAAAAAGGTCAATGATACCTTTCTCATATTGACCCCTCAGAAAGTGAAAGCGCACATCAATGTGTTTTGTTTTTGAATGGAGACAAGGGTTTTTCCCTACACTAATAGCACTGGTGCTGTCGCAAAACAGAGGAACTCTGGTAGGAAAGAACAATCCAAAATCCCGCAAAGTGGAAATCATCCAAACCAACTGTGAGCAGCAGCTAGTAGCAGCTACATACTCAGCCTCAGTGGTCGAAAGTGCAACTCCAGACTGCTTCCGAGAAGACCAAGAAACAAGAGACGAACCAAGAAACTGGCAAGTACCGGAAGTCGACTTGCGATCCAACCGGCACCCACCAAAGTCAGCATCCAAAAAACCATATAAATCAAGAGATGATGATGCTGAGTAATAAATACCAAATTGGGCGCATATGTGAGATACCTGAAAATGCGCTTGACAGCCTGCCGATGAGACGCGCGTGGTGAAGACTGGAAACGCGCGCACAGTCCGACGGCGAACTGTATGTATGGCCTCGTCGCCGTCAAGTACAACAGTGAACCGATCATCCCTTGAAACTCTCTCTCATTGACCTTGACGCCGCTCTCGTCCTTGTCCAGGCCCCTAGATGTTCCCATTGGGGTCATATGAGGCTTCAGCTCTCCACCAAAGTCGAACTTCTTTAACATGTCTCGAGTGTACTTACCCTGGTGGATGAAGGTGTCGTCCTTGGTCTGCTTGATCTGGAGCCCTAGGAAGTACTTGAGCTCACCCATGAGGCTCATCTCTAACTCACTGTGCATCTGCTCAGAAAACTTGGACAGAAGAGCATCAGTAGTACCACCAAAAATGATATCGTCCACGTATATCTGAGCAACCAAGAAATCTGATGCATCTCTGAGCAGAAAAAGAGTTTTATCCACAGAACCCATCACAAAGCCCTTCCCCAACAAAAACTACTTTAACCGATCATACCAAGCCCTGGGGCTTGCTTAAGACCATGTAAAGCTTTTTGCAGCTTAAAAACATGTCGAGGAAACTTTGGGTTTTCAAAACCGGGGGGCTGCCTAACATAAACCTCCTCGTCTATGTACCCGTTCAGAAAGCACTCTTGACATCCATTTGAAAAAGCTTAAAACCCTTCGAAGCGACAAAAGCTAAGAGAATGTGAATGGACTCAAGACGGGCAACAGGGGCGAAGGTCTCTTCAAAGTTAATACCCTCCTTCTGGCAAAAACCCTGGGCAACTAATCGAGCTTTGTTGCGCACCACAACCCCATCTTCACCTTGCTTGTTCTTGAACAACCACTTGGTGCCTATGGGGTTGCATCCGGGTGGCAGCTCAACTAGTGTCCAAACCCGATTGCGGACAAAATTCTCAAGCTCTTCTTGCATAGAATTAATCCAATTCGAATCAGAAAGATCATGAGAAACGTCTGTGGGCTCAAAAGATGCAACAAAAGCAAATTCAGCAAACACAGCAAGCGAGTCAACAGAAGAACACAAAGTCCTTTCAGAAAGATCGCCGATGATAAGCTCTGAGGGGTGATCACGCTAAACTGCTCGGGATCCCTGGTGATCTGAAGTCACCTCACCGGAGTCAGCAACTAGCACCTCTGGACTCGACTAAGGGGGCTCGATCGAAGTGGAAGAAGTGATGAGAGGTCCGCCCTCGTCCTCAGTCGAAGTCTCAGAAGGTGTGGGTTCTACAGGCAATGCAGAAGGCCCACCGTCATCAACAGCTGGAGCATCATCATGTTCCTCGAAGATGGACTCTCCGAGCTCACCATCACCAGAAAACTCAAAAGGAGTCAAAGAAGGCAAGGACTCATCAAAAGAAACCTCGCAAGTCTCGACAAGCTACTGGGAGTCGAGGTTCCAAACACGGAAGCCTCGAGAATGCAAAGCATAGCCAAGAAAACTTCATCCCAGCAATGAGACTCAAACTTGTCCAAATGCCCTCCCTTTTTGAGCACAAAGCACTTGCAACCAAACGCTCGCAAGTGGCTTACCTTGGGTTATCTGCGAAACCGCAACTCATACGAAGTCTTACCTAGGTAAGCTCTAAGAAAAATGCGGTTGGCCAGATAGCAAGCCGTGTTCATGGCTTCAGCCCAAAAATGCCTAGGAGTCCTGTGCTCATCGAGCATCATCCTGGCCATCTCAACTAGCGTGCGGTTCTTTCGTTCCACAATGGCGTTCTGTGGGGGAGTGTAAGGAGCAGAAAATTGATGATCAAGACCCTGATCACTACAGAAAATGACGAACTGAGAGTTCTTGAACCCAGAGCCGTTGTCAGAGCAAATCGCTCGCATCCGACCATTGTTCTCATTTTTCAACTTCAAAATCATGTCATGAACAAAAAGAAAAGTCTCATCCTTACACTCCAAGACGAAAACCCACGAAAATCGAGAAAAATCATCAACAATCACAAGCGTGTACCACTTCCTACCGATTGAGCATACCCGAGCTGGACCAACAGTGTCCATGTGTAACAGCTCGCCCGGATACGAAGTCATCACCTGGGTCACAGGTGAGTGAGAAGCGGCAACCATTTTCCCATGACGACAGGGATGGCAAACTAGATCCTTCTCCATTTTAAGCTTGGGCAATCTTCGGATGAGGTCCATAGAGCTCAACCGGACTAGCAGATCAAAACTCAAATGGCCCAACTTCCTATGCCACTTCTAGAGCTCAGAGGAGGATCCAGCAATCAAACATCGAGAAGGGCCAAAAGAACTAGAGAATTCAATACAAAAAACCTTACCGAAAGGTAAGATATGGCAAATCAAAGACCCTCTAGAATCAATCACAGAAGAACTGCCCTTCTTAAAATGAACCTCCAAACCATCCTCAAGAAGTTGCGAAATAGAAATCCAATTGAAGTTCAAATTTCCAACCAAAGCAACGTTCTTCAAAGAGAAATGGTCAGAGATATGAATTGAGCCAATGCCGTGTACCTTCCCTTGACCACTGTTCCCGAAGGTGATGTATTCCTTGGAGCTCGGGGGAGAGAGACTGGAGAATCATCTGCGATGTCCCGTCATGTGGCGAGAGCATCCTGAGTCCATGATCCAAACGTCCTCCAGTCCTCAATCCTGCACAATCAGTGGTTGTAAGGGGGAGCAAATGGTCCGGCACCAGGTTTAGCAAAAGAACTAAACCAGTGTTGAGCCATCTGCTCAAAAGACGGAAAGCAGAAATCATCATATGAATCTGGACCAAAACATGGCTCAAAGCACGGTCCATGGTTCTGCCTAGAACCTCGGCCACGAGGTCCAGGACCGTATCCAAAATGGCCTGGAACTCTGCCGGATGAACACCACCCTCCTAAGCATGGGTATGAAATCCGTCTCCTCTACCACCACCTACACGACGCGGCCTAGCCTCTAGCCTCTCCCCACGTCGAGGAACTCTCAGTCTACCACCCTGCTGGTAGAACTACTCCTGGCCACCACGAGCTCTCTCCGCTCTCTCAACCCGCTTCCTCCTGAAGCAAAACTCCGCAAGATGCCCGTCTCTCTAACAATACTCATTGTGGTAGGTGGGCTTCTTGGGATGTGGTTGAGGCTTGGGGTTCTTGGGTTTGGTGGTGTTGGGTGAAGTTTCGTTGGTGTGAGAGGGTCCGGGAAGAGAGTCTAGAGAAGTGCGGAGGTGTTTGGGCTTTGGAACCCAAATGGGCTTCTTAGGTGGAGCTTTGGGCTGTTCTTGGAACACTCCATCCCTGGGCTGACTAGCCTGGAAAGACTCAGTGGAGTGAGTCTTGGGGTATATCTGTCCATGAGTCATTTTACTCCACTCCACTGCCCAGCTAATGGCACTCTCAAAGTCAGCCTTGGTGTAGGTGTAGCCTACCCCAAACCCATCCTGCCTCTTAAACTGCTGGATCATCATGCCGAGCTCTGGCTCTCTAGCACTCACCCAACTCAGGATCTGACGAAGGTAAAAGTTCTCATTTTGGACATCAGCTAGCTCCTCTCTCAAGGAAGCTAGTACCTCCACCTGAGACAAGCACGTCTCACACTCTCTATCAACCTGGACAGACTTCTCGACTTTCAGCTTGATCAATTCCAATCTAAGAGACATAAAGTTCTCACAGACAGTGGGTGGAACTAACAGTGTCTAAAGCTCTAGCCTAGTCTACTCCAGCTCAGCTCTAACTCTCTCCAAATCACTCAAATGCTCATCACCCTTGGCTTTCAGCTCAGCTAAACTAGCTAGATGAGATGGGCAATCAACACAGGGCACGACGACAGTGGCATGAGCATCTTTCAGCTCCAGCTGAGCGCTCTCAAGCTTAGTGGCCAAAGCGTCCCTCTCATCAACCCTTTCTGTGTACCTGGACTTCAGAGTCGTCAGGTCACATAGAAGCACCTCACACTTTGGGCACTCACTGCTATCACCCATGCAAGGGGAATAAGATAGACTCTCAATTCTTCCATTGGCCACGACAAGCTCACTCTCAAGTTCATCTATCCTCTGCTTAGCCCCTCTAAGCAGTTTTTCCCGATATTTCAACTCCTGACGATTACTTTCAAGTAAATCAACGATTTCATGTTCATAAGATGATACCTTTTCATTGTCGTCGTCGTCGGAGTCATCGGAGGAGCCCTTTTCTTCCTTATCCCCAAGAGCCATTGAGCAGAAGCTCTTTCGGGATCTTCGGCATCGATGTGAGTGGCTCTTCGGCCTGTCCCCGATGGTCATGAAGCAAAGTCCCACCGGATCGTCCTTGTCCTTCCCCTTCCTGATGACAATCTCCTCATCGCTTGAGCTCGATGAAGAGGAAGAAGACATGGACCGCTTGGAGTAGCTTTTCTCCATCTCGGCGAAGAAGGCCTTGTCACGCTTCTTGTTCTCATGCTGGTAGTCCTTCAGTACCTTTCTGAAGAATCTGGTCTTTGGCTTGCCCTTTGTGAAGGATGAGCTGTCGTGCTTGCCGGAGTCGTAGAAGCCACCATCGGTGCCTTTCTTGTGACCATTGCGCTTGGGGCAGTCGGCGATGAAGTGACCTGGATCACCACACTCAAAGCACCTGGATTTCGTGCCGTGTCTTTTGAACATTCTCTTGTCATAAACACAATGCACCCGGTTGTTAAAAAGACACAGGTCATCATCTCCTAATGACTCGAGCTGGTCCTCAGTGATAGACATCAAAGAGAACCCAGCACAGATCACAGAAGAGGAATCAACAGAAGGTGTAGCAAGGGCCAGGGTCTTTGATCCAGAGCCAGTGAGATTTGATCTCAACTGGGTATCAACCTCAATGGCCTTCAGCTTTCTAAACAACTTAGAGATTGTCAAGGTATCATAAGATGTGCTCTCAATGATAGAGGATACCTTGATCTCCCAGATCTTAGGGTCCAAGGTATGGAGAACCTTGAGCGCCTGCTCATGATCTGAGACTAACTGAACACCCTCAGCCTTGTTGGCCCGAAGCTTGTTTATGATCGATTGAAAGCGACCAAACAAAGCTTCAACAGATTCACCCGGCTTCTTTGTGAAATTCTCATATTCACACCGGTAGGTCTGATAGAGTCGAGCCTTGACCTGGGTTGTCCCCTCATGGTGTGCCTGGAGGGTAGCCCAGATCTCTCTCGTAGTGGTGAGATGGCTCACACACTCAAATTCAGTGGGACCTAATCCAGAAAACAAAATGTTCACCGCTTTGTTGTTTTTCAGATGCTGGGCGATAATATCAGGAGAATTACGCTTAGCAACTGGCAATATGGTGAAAGTAGCGTGAACACAAATGTCCCAGATGTCCGAGATTTGGCTCATGAGATAGGCTCGCATGCGAGTCTTCCAATAATTATAGCCATAAGCTTCCAAGGACAGGACCATTCCACAAGAAGTCATGATCACTACTAGGGTTTAGAACCGGTCAAGGTATGGAAAAACCCTAACCAGGCTCTGATACCACTTGTAGGACCGAAAGTAGCGACCAGAGGGGGGGTGAATGGGCGCCTAAAAAATTCTTTCGAATCAATGGCCTGCTCCCAACACCCAACACACTTCAACAGACTTAGCTAAGAAAGGTAAACAGATCAACAGAGCCTAAAAATATCTAGCCTAAAAATGACCGGTGTCCTAAACAAAAAGACAAAAAACAGTGCTTAAAGGCAGATTAACAGAGCATTTAGAACACGGTCATCTCAAGCTTCATGAAGGTAAATCATCGCAGGTGTTTAACTAGAATGCACATAAAAGGAGATGAAGGTTTACTGTTCGAAATTTGTCTCCTATTCGAAACTTGATGAAGCCTGTGCGGTGCGAAGCCTGAAGTAGTAGCTGTCGAAGTCTGTGGTGTCCTTGCCAAAGCCTTTTCGAAGTCTGCTGGAGTTTGATTCGAAGATGTTGCTTGGAGTCTCACTGCGGCCTACGAAGCATGCTATGCTAAAAGAAATACTCCGAACAGTACATCCACAGTTCAAGAAGAAAACTTTCGAAGTATTGTAACGAACTCTGTGCGAACAGAGGACATCGACATGGACAGGCTTCGCTTGCGGAGCGAAGGGGCTTCGAAGCCTGTCAAGCCCGGAGTTGCCAAAAAAACAGCAGCTTCTCAAGTCCTTCGCAGCACACGTAGCTGAGGCAAAACCGAACACCAGCGAAGCTCTGAGCTGTTTAGCGAACTCCGAAAACCGAGCTATCAGCACGCACACTTCAGACACAAAAAAATGTTTCTGCTGACAGCTCCCTGCACCTAGAGAACCTAGACCCTGTAGCTATGCTTTAAAAAATAGAGAACAGGACAACACAAGCTGAAAACGTACATCAGGCAACAAGGAATAAATCTTTAACAAAACTTGCCTCCTTCATGCAACAAGTCTAGAAGGAAACAGACTTAATCATGGCTAAGAAACTAGGTGCTGCCATAAAGAAAAGTTGTAGGCTAGGAACTAGAACTCTAGCTAGCCTACTGCCAACCAGAGATATCAACTCAAATAAAATGGGTTGAACAGCATCAGGCGAAGAACTCAATGATGCGGAAAAAACATGAAACTCAAAGCTAAATATAAAATAACTTCACTGAACTGCTGCACGCTAGACCACGCTTCTTCACTTGGGAAAAGATGCATTGCGTACTGATGCTTGCCACGATCAGCCTAGGGCAGGTGATAGCTGGCCAGTAGCTACTGCCGTGAGAAAACAGCAAGCTAGCTGTGCTAGCCTCTGCCTCTACAACATGCAGCCCCAAATAGCCCGGCCACTAGGTCTGAAATAGTAGTATCTAAGCCATTTCGCATCGACGATCGAAACAAGCATGCAAACCGAGGCAACTGATAAATGAATCTACAGTGAACTCCGATGGATGAGACATGAAGAATAAAACCTGAGTAAAAACGCGAAGAATTGAAGGCCTCTGATGGCGGCGGCGCTCCCACGGAACAGGAAATGAACAGGAACAAAAATGTGGGGAAAGTGAACTCTGATGTTTAGATTAAAGTGAGTTAACCCTAACCCTAGAGATTGGGGCCCTATTTATAGGCAGCCCAATAGCCTAGGAAAATACCAAAAGACCCTTAGGGTTTTTACAGACGCTGAAATAAAATGGAAAAGACCAAACTGCCCTTAGGATATTTTTACAGACTCGACTAACTGATTGTGGGCCTAAGGACAAAATAGTAAACTCCTATTTACAGATGACTTATCCTGAAGCGGAGCTTTCGTAGCGACTACGGCTTCGCCTCAGAACGGTCCGATCTGAGATCAGCGGTCATTAGTTTGCGCCGAAACTGACAAAGCGTCCACCGACTTTGCACCAGGTACCTGGATTGGACCGGCCCGATTCCGCAGCTCTCTCAGCCCGGCAATCGCTCGCCGCCCGTGTACCTGAGTCAATCCTAGTCAACAGCCCAGTGGATCCTCTACTTCTCCTAGCCCATGTACCCGGATTGGGCCAACCCGACTTCGTGGCCCCTCTGCCCGACAGTCGCTCACTTCCCGTATACCTGAGTCACATGCGGCCCAGACACAGCAGGTCTTCTCCTCTCTTTGTGTCCTATTGACTTCCATTGATAATGACTCATCACATCTGGAGCCATTGAGGCCCACGCTCTTAAGCATGGCTCCTCAATGTTCAACACCTCCGAGCAGAAGTGCTTCTTCCCCCACCTGTGATCGTTGAAGCGATTGTCGTGAGGGGGTTGCGGAGAGGTTGAGGCTTCAGGCTCCGTCTTCACTTCCCGAAGGACTGGTGCAGGTGTTGCGGCTCTTCGGAGGCAGCCTTCCTCTGCCTTAGCATACTGTTCGAAGTATGCCATCAGCTGTGCCACGGATGACACTGGTTTCCGATGAAGCTTGCTGAGGAGATCTGGGTTCAACACCCCTTCGCGGGCGGCGTCGACTACCGAAGAGGTAGACAAGCTCTTGATCTGCGATTTGGTATGTGTGAAGCACGTGAAGTATTCCTGGAGCGTTTCCCCTACTCGCTGCTTCACCTGAAATAAACTCCCCGTTGACATCGGGGCCACAAAGGTACCTTGGAAGTTGCTTACAAACTTCCTCTTCAACTGCTCCCAGGATTTGATCGATCCTGGCCTCAAAGACTAGAACCATCGGAGAGCCACACCTTCGAGAGCGAGAGGAAAACACTTCGCCATAGTGTTACGCACCCCTCCGCTTGCTTCTATCGCTAGAGCATATGAGCGAGTGAATTCTCCGAGGTCAGAACCACCGGAATACTTGTGAAACTTCGAGGCTTTGAACCTGGGATCGAAGGGCACCTTTTGCATGTCCGAATGTAGTGGAGACTCGTCATCGAAGGATGCGTTCTCAGCCTCCTCCGGGACTTGGATAGCTTCGGGAAGGTTGCAAGAACCACCGTCTTGGGGTCCTTCTAGAGCCTGGGTGGAAGCTTGGGTGCGGAGTCGATCAGTGGCGTCTTGCCTCCACCTAGCCATTTCCTCCTCAGGAAGGTCTTCATCTCGTTCGGAGGGGAGCTCCAGGTCTCGAGAACTGGCGTAGTCGGTTCAGAGCACCGTAGGAGCAGCCCGAGGGCCTCTGGGTGCTCGTCGTCCGGCAATGCCTTCGGGGGTTGTTGGGACAGCTGAAGGTCATGCTCCGTTGGTCCGAGGGGACCTTCGGGGAGGATCCGAGGCTAGGCTCCGCTTAGGAGACATAGCTAATGAAGAGGAGGTCCGACGACCGAGGACTTTAATTGGTTTGGGAAGGCGAGGAAAGGCCTTCGAACTGCACTAAGAAGCCCATTACCGAAGGGTGCGCGGAATCTTGAGACTCTGAAGCTCCCTCCGCAAGTGCTCTTCAAAGTACAGTCAGTAGTAGAGAACTAGATTTTAGAACTAGGATCCCCACGACGGCGCCAACTGTTGGCGTAAAAGATTAAGCTAATAGTTCTCTAAGATTAAGAACTCACAAATAGTGGATTTGTGTTGAGAACTATCTCAAGCCTCCAAATTGGATAATAGCTTAAGTAGTCCGAATTTGTGTATTGAATAGCCGAGTATTCGATGCCTATTACAGGTAAGAAGAAGGGTATTTATAGGCAAAAAGTCTTAAGGAAAGACCTATTTACCCCTCAATTACAACCGATATAGTGGAAACTATTCAGTACCCCGAACATGGATAAAATGGTAAAATCTACCCGGAGTAGGAAGATATGGCAAACATCTTATCAGACTTGTTGTTTTCCATCGAAGCTTCATAACCTGTGGAGGGTACCTTCGAATTGTAAGCCGAAGCACCTTTTGGCTTAGAAACTTCACCTCCTTCGAACATAAGCACGGAGCTTCGAAACCGATAAGTTATCTTTAACTGTCAATCTCTAAGTACTGAGGGTGAAGTATTTTCCCCCAACAGCAGGGGACGCAGAGTAGTGTTGAGCTCGAAGATAAAGAGACGTTGTACACGGAAGGCGTAAAAAAGAAAGGGAAATTACTCGATAGTTCTTATAGAGCGAGAAGTAGTTCCTCGATGGTCGAGTCAAAGTGATCCCGACAAATTTGGTAGGGCCGTTCCCAACGTTCGGCAGAAGGTAATCATGAGTACGTTTTTCAATAAGCCGAAATCATTGCAGGGTCAGGGAAAAACAAGACCCTTGATTTGAAGGAACACCAATGCGAGACTGTGTGGGATGAAGCCTGGTCTAACGCCACCACAGAAAAAGTAGATGAGTCAGACCATGCGACATCCATAACAGTCATTCATGGCCAAAGAAAGAAGAAAGGTACAAGGAGGAAGATAAAGTGGAGCCGATGCCCTTGCAACATATATGAAGCATTGGAAGGAGATGATTTTGGCTACTGGAAATAAATTGGAGAGGACATTTGAAAGGATGTCCTGGCAAGGAGTGATTATGATTGATAATTTCGAAGCATAAGTTATCCCCGAATGCTTCGAAACTAGGGAGAATGTGTTGACGCCAAGATTTGGTAAAGCCCAAAAGCCCACTACGATTTGTCGCACTATCAAAAAAAGTTCAAAGAGGATCTAGTCAAGGAAAGTCAAAGGAGTCCTTCCGCAACAACTGCATGATCGGATAGGGGAGCCGATGGAGATAAGAGTAGAAGATGGTTACAAGTTCATTTGAATCAGCTAGATAAGTTACTTGGATGACTAGTCTCTGGTCTATAAATATGTATCCCTTAGGTCACATTAGGTTACTCTCGTTCAACCAACCAATCGGTGCATCACCACCCTTGAGCCCAAGGTTATCTGGCGGGACTTGGGCGCTCGGAGCTAGGCTACATCATTTCGATCTCCGGCGAAGAGGTGAGTCCCGCCACCCTCGACGTTCGTACCAACTAGGTTAGTATACTCACGGCTGCATCGGTTCAGTTTGATCTCTTGAGGAAAACAGTGAAACAGTATGATTGTCGATTGTTCTTAGTGTATTTGGCTAGGTCTAATGTTGCATTAGTTTGGTTTGATGTCTTAGATTGATGTGATCTAGGTCTGATGCTGCATTAGTTTGGTTTGATGTCTTAGATTGATGTGATATGGGTCTGATAGTTTGAGGCTTCATCGGTTAGGTCCGACATCTCTTGCTATTGTATCTTTTTCATGTCGTATACTATTCATCTAAATAAAGTTTGCCTGATTCATTGATATATTGTTCAGATCATTGTGACTAGCTACTGTCTTGGTTAGGTCAGATCTAGTTATTGTGATGATCTCCATGGTATAGATCTGTTATCCGGCATGCTTTATTTATTTCTATCAAAGTACAAGCTGATAGGTTATCTTTAATTCATCTCAGTATCATATTCACCGTCGAAGGGTGCGCATCGGCCGATACACATGATCTGTCTTTTCTATCGGCCGATGGTGCTCTCGCTCGATTGGGTTAACTTGGGTTGTCGGCCTTATGGCCGGCCGACACGATGATTCACGATTTTATCATCTTGCCATGGTCATCGGCTTGCCAGCCGATCGGCTATGCTACTAACATTTATCTTTTCCGATCCCTTTTCAGTTGCAGGGTCAAACTGATTGACACGCCTTGAATCCCTTTTCTAAGAATATAGGACCTATACTGGAGTTAAGAAAATCTCCTAGGGCACGCGTGTGTCAACGTGTGACCAAAAAGCATGCCAACACCTACATAGCCCGATGCACCACGTGAGACAAAGCTAAGTCCTACATTAATCCCCATGGTTTATACGTGCCCTTACTTGTCCCTAGTGCCCCTTGGGAAGACATTTTGATGGATTTTGTTTTTGTATTACCTAGAACTAAGAAAGGGAGGGAAGTGTCTTTGTGGTTGTCGATAGATTTTGTAAGATGGCACATTTCATTCCTTGTCACAAGAGTGACAATGCTACAAAAGTTGTTGACTTTTTTTTCAAGGAAGTCATTCACCTTCATGGTGTGCCACATACAATTGTGTACGATTGTGACACAAAGTTCCTCAGCCACTTCTGGAGGATATTGTGGCATTAATTAGGAACCAAGCTCCTGTTTTCCACTACATGCCATCCTCAAACAGACGGTCAAACCAAAGTCATCAACAGAACATTACCTACGATGTTGTGAGCTGTGTTGAAGACAAATTTGAAGATGTGGGAAGAGTGTCTGCCTCACGTCGAGTACACCTTCAACCGATCACTCCACTCCACCACACAGCTAAGTCTATTCCAGGTGGTATATGGGTTTAATCCTCATGCTACGATTGATTTATTACCTCTACCAGCTGCTAAGAAGTTAAATTTTGATGCTACAACACGTGCTGAATTTGTCCTCCAAATGCATCAAACAACTGAGGAGCACATAGATCGCATGAATGCTAAATATCAACTAACATGTAGCCAAGGTAGAAAAGAGGTTATTTTTGAACCAGGAGATTTGGTATGGTTACATTTATGAAAAGATAGATTTCCTGAATTGCGAAAATCTAAGTTGATGCCTCGAGTTGTAGGACCTTTTAAAGTACTTGGAAAGATCAATGATAATGCATACAAGATTGAATTTCCTGCAGATTGTGGTATCAAAACATTTTTAATGTCGCTGATTTAAAGCGTTACCTGGGAGACGAACTTGACGATGAGTCAAGGACGACTCCAATTCAAGGAGGGGAGGATGATGAGGACATCCCCATGGTCGATACACCCAAACCTGAGTACCACGGACCGATGACACATGCCTCAGTCCGACAACTCAGTGATCAAGTGAAATCGCTCCTTGTTACTCTGACCAACTATCCTACGAGTGGATTACTTAGTTCCGGTTTTGAATGTATTATACTTAGGAACATGGGAGAAGACATGCTGGATCAGGCCGATTGCGACCTCCATTGCCATCGACACCACTTGGATCCCTAACGACATCAGCTATTTAGCAAACATCGGCTCCATCAGCTTAAGCCATCAGACCAATCACCAACATCATCGACCGATAGCCAACCATCACACTAACCACAAGCAACAGCAAGCTCCGACCTCTATCGGCATAAGCCATCAATTCGATCACAATCATCCATTGGCCGATTATCGATGACTTCGATCAAGCTCCACTCGGTAGCTGACTACAATACTCTATCATCATCAGCCACCACTTAGACCTTTGTCAGAATCAACCCTTGGCCGATTGTCGTCACCATTGGAGGATGGCCTCCTCTGATCATCGGGCAGACCAGGGTTCTCATTATGAATAGAGTCCTTCTAGGGCACGGACCCATATTCCTAGGGCATGACCCATAACTCTATTATGTAAACCCTATAAATAGTTGGCAGCTGCCACGAGTTAGGGTTGGGTTTTGCTTAGATTATTTTGCTATTGCAGTTTCGTCATATCCCGGTTTGTAAAACATATGTAATTTCAGATTGCAATTACCTTGTTCTTGCAATGTTCTACGATTGATTTGCCGGATCAAAACCTCCGTGGTGAGGTTGTGAGAAACCAAGGGTGGTTTCGGTGTAGTGATGAGTGATTGACAGACTTTTACCCTCTGTTCGAAGGGTACCTCCGAAGGGGCTTCGGAGGTGGTTCTCCGAAGGGTGTTCGGAGGTGTTTGCTTGCTGCAGCTGTGCAGCGGAGTGTGCTCGTCGGAGGGGTCCGGTAGTACACGATGACAGGGTTTGTACCGAAGGCTTCGGTACTTTGGGCGGTACACCGGAGTGTGTGCCGGAGGTTGATAACCCGGAGAGGTCTCCGGAGTACTGGATACACTTGTTTGCTTGTCGGTGGTGCGCAGGGACTTCGGAGGCGACGGACAGGGTTCGAGCCTGGTGAACCTGGGTCAAGCGGGAGGCTTGATGCCAGGGGAGCGGGGAGCTCCGTCACGGTGGCTGCGAAGGTGGTCCGGGTCGGTACTCGGGTCGAGGCGTGCCAGGTGAAGGCAGAGAGTGCGGAGCGTGGCTCCGGCTGAAGGTGCTCCGAGACAAAGTCCTCGGAAGTGAGGCACTTCGAAGGTACTCCGAATGGAGTGACCTCGGAGTTGGTGGAACAAGTCCTCTGCGGAGGCAAGGAGTTCGAAGTGTGCTCCGGAGGGAGACACTCGAAGGTACCCGACGAAGGTCTCAGAAGTCGAGGTGCATCGAAGGCATTGTCCGGGTGAGGCTCGTCGTGGAGTGTGCTCGGGGAGAGGCACTGCGACGGAGTGCTCATGGAATGCTTCCTGCGGAGGCCTTGGACGAAGGAGGGACTTCGAAGGGTGGTACTCCGAAGGTGGGGCTTCGGAGTAAGGTTGTCTTGTGGTGCTTCGGCCATACATGGCTTCGGTACACGGACGGACGGTGTTCGAGCTTAGGAGTAGCTGCGAAGCCGTGGTGATCCACTCCGGAGGTGGTGGTGCGAAGGCTCAAGGGGCTTTGACGGCTTCGGCTCAAAACCGTCACTGTATCGAAGGACTTCTTCGGCGGAGCGAAGGCCAACAGGCTGCAGGCTTCTCGCCGAAGCTACCGCACCCTCCGGTGCGAAGGGAGGTTCCAGAAGTCAACACTGTAAAGGCTGACACTGTCTGTTCTGAAAAAGGCTGACACTGTCCCCTCTGCAGCTGACAGAGAAGCCTCCAAAATAAAGGTGGACTACCTTTTGTACCCCTTAGTTCTGAAGAGACAAAATGAATGTAAACCCTAGGGGTAAAGTAGTCACTTCCTTAGGATGAAGCCGTGGGCTATAAATATGGGGGCTCGGTAGGTAACATTCAACACTTTGAGCATTTACTGTTGAGCTCCTGTACACAGACCTCGCTGTATTCATCCAGAGTTCATTTATTTTGTGTTCCTTGTTCAAGCGGCGAAGCCCTGCTTCTTTGTGCTTTTGCTTGAGCTCGCGTTGCATACCTCGCTAGTTTTTCGTTCACCGAAGCCTGTCTTGGCGAAGGGTGTTTTTCTCGCGAAGTGTGTTTTACAGTGTGCTGTCGCTCTGTGTAACACGAGGCAAGACCTCGCTGCTTACTAGCGAAGCCCTGATCGTTTCCCGTAGTGCTTCTTGTGTCGAAGCCCTTAGCGTAGTCCGCTGTGTGTGCGTGTAGACCTTCGCGTACGAAGCCCAGCACCAGTTGCTGTCGCCAAGTACCTGATCGTAGTCCTCAGAGGGCTGTCCACTCTTGCGAAGGGTGAAGTGCGAAGCCTGCTCAAAGCACCCTGTGTGCGGAGCCTGCACTGACTTAGCAGAGTAGATTTTCGAGGGTTGTAAGTGGAGCGAAGTCTTCTTGGCTTCGAACTTTTGCCACTCCGAAGCCTGTGTTCGAAGGTGTCGAAGTACCTCCGAACCAGACCTTCGAAGGTTGTGTTCGAAGCCTGTTCCGCAGAAGACAGAACAGAACCGAAGGCTAAGTTTTTAGCCCGAAATTTTAAAAGCTCCCATTCACCCCCCCTCTGGTCGCCATTTCCGGTCCAACAATTGGTATCAGAGCGGGTTAAGATCACCTGTTGACCTTAACCGGTTTTGTGATCTGTTGGCAACATGGATAGAGGCAGTAAAATTCCTCTGTTCGATGGGACAGATTTTGCATACTGGAAGGTGCGCATGGAGGCTTACTTGTTAAGCCAAGGAAATGCAATTTGGGAGATTGTGGACTCACAATACTCCATCCCTGATACCCGCACCACTCAAACTGAAAAAGATCAATATATTGCCAACTCGAAGGCAAGGAACATACTGTTCATTGGTTTGAGTCGAAGTGAGTTCGACAGGGTGCAGCACCTTAGGACTGCTAGGGAGATTTGGACAACACTCACTGTCTTTCATGAGGGCTCTGCTCAGATTAAGGCCAGGCGCCAAAGCACCTACAATCAACAGTATCAGCTGTTTGTGCAGGCACCTGGTGAATCTGTAGATGCCATGTTTTCTCGCTTTGACGCGATAGTGAGTAACTTGCGATCCAACGGGACGCTTGCTTACAGTGATCACGATAGGGCTATCAAGCTTCTCTATGCTCTTGACCGTAGCATATGGGAAGTGAAGATATCCAGCATTGAGGAGTCCACAGGCTATGACACATTGACCTGTGACGAACTCTTTAGCAAGCTGAAGTCCACAGAGATTGCCAAGGCATCTCTTGCAGTGCACAGAAGCTCTTTGCCACAGCCATTGGCATTGGTTTCTAGCACTAGCCGTGGCACCACTGCAGAACCAAGCACATCAGGCACTTGTGTTCTTGCAGATGGTTTTGCTTTGTCCTCCCTGGTCTCCGTCACAAAGGAGCAGGTGGATACTCTAGCAGATGATGAGCTTGCTCTCATTGCCCGGAGGTTCACCCGCTTTCATCATGAGAGACGGGATCAGAGGAGAAGTGGTTTTAGTGGCTGCTATGAATGTGGCGACACCTCTCACATTAAGGCAAATTGCCCCAAGGTCAAGAAGAGAGATGAGAGTGACCGCCCCTAAATACCACAAAAAGGAGAGGAAGCCCTTTGTGAAGGGCAAGCGCGGCAAGATGGCCAAGAAAGTAGCCAAGGCCGCTTCCAGAGCTTTTGTTGCTGCTCTCAGCGACATCGACACATCCTCAACTGAGGAGTCGAGCTCTGAGGAGGAGGAGTCCCCAAGGAAGGAGGACAAGAAGGACAAGAAGGGACGTGACTTCACTGGCCTTTGCTTCATGGCCGACAGCGATCACAGCGGCGATGAGCTTGACTCATCTGAGGTAAACCTATCATCTGACCAGCTTCTAATTAAATTAGATGAGCTGAATGAAGTAGTGCTTGGTCAGGATAGATTACTTGTGCAAGCCGCTAGAGAAAGAAAAGACCTTAGACTTAGGCTAGAAAACATTACTACTGAATATGCCATGCTTAAGTCTAAGCTTGATGATGCTGAATGTGAATCATGTACTGTTGTCATGGGTGAGCTTGCTCAGTTGCGTTCTGTTCATGCTCAAACTCTTTCTGAGCTTGAGACTGCACAGAAGCAGCTTTTGGAGGTGGATTCTAGACCTCATGATATTATTGATTGCATGAACTGCTCGTTATTGCGCGATAGCATTAATTTACGTGATAAGCATGTTCATGATTTGGAGGCTAGATTGGAGAGGGCCGGTAGTTCTAAGGATGTGCAACCTGTTTGTGACACTTGCATCACCCTTAAGGACCAGCTAGGCACTGCTAGAGAGCGAGCTGAGAACCTCATGTCTGAAAATGAATACCTTCTTTCTGTGGTGAATAAATGCACTGAAGGGAAGGGTAGGATGGATTTGCTCTTGGCCAAGACCAAGTTGTGTGCTGACAGAGCCGGGGTAGCTCTAGGTTTGGGTTTTGAGAGGATAGCTTCAGACAGTAAGACCAAAACTGTTTTTACCTCTCCTACCACCCTAGAGAAAGAGAGAGCCCTGTTGGACACCCCATCAGCCAAAAGCCTACCCATCCACCAAAGAAAACCACTCCTCCTATCAAGAAAAATCCTCCCAAGAAAACCACTCAGAAGAAATCCAAGGAGCCTGTGAGAGTTGCTCCTATGACCCATGAGAGTGCCCCCAGGAGAGTGTTTCATTGTTCTTATTGTCAGCGGGCGGGTCATTTGATTGGTTTCTGTTTCCGTCGCATCAAGGATGAGCGACGTGCACAGGCGATGAGCTATCAGGACAGGCATTACCCATCTTTAGGCTATGCATGAGTCTGAGTATTACTCTCGTCCTGTTTACGAGGCTCCTCGTGCTTCTCGGAGAGGTTTTGCTCCTCGAGGTGTTCACCATGTTCCATATGGTGGTAGACCTCGGGCGAGTATCTTTGTACCTCGTCAGAGTAGGAGACCTCGACATGCTTTGCATTCTTTGCATGTAGGTAGACCTCGCACTTTGCATCATTCTGATTTTCATGTGCGTAGACCGTCTGCTTTTACTGTGCCTACTACTCGTGTCACTCAGTGCTGGATGCCTCGTCATTATTTTACTCACCCCAGCACTGAGAGAGCGAGACGTTTTCATCATGTGTAGGCGACAGGTCGAGGCTTGGAGGGCACATGGATCATGGACTCCGGTTGTTCGCGCCACATGACCGGAGATGCAGCTTGGTTCTCCAGCCTCACCACAACCAAGCAAAGGGAACATATCACCTTCGGAAACAATCGAAGAAGTAGAGTGAAAGGTAAAGGTGTGGTAAGAATTAACGCAAACTTCACTCTCAAAGATGTTGCTTTGGTTGAGAACCTGGGATACAATTTGCTGTCTGTATCTCAGTTGCTTGATGAGGGCTTCGAAGTGCGATTTCATCGCGATACTTCGCAAGTGCTCAATTCTGATGGCGTTGTTGTGTGTAAGATCTTTAGGGTTGGGAGAGTTTTTGGAGCTGATTTTTCAGAGTCATCTGGTTCTTCTCATTGTCTTGTTGCACATTCGACTTCTGAGCTTTGGAAGTGGCATAGGAGACTAGGGCATATGAGCTTTGAGTTGCTCGCTCGTTTGAGCGCCCTAGGTCTGATCCGAGGATTGCCCAAGCTCAAGTTTGAGAAGAATTTAGTTTGCGCTCCATGTCGACATGGAAAAATGATTGCCGCTTCGCATTCGCCAGTCACCACTGTGATGACTGAACAGCCCGGAGAACTTCTCCATATGGACACTGTAGGTCCTTCTCGGGTTAGTTCTTTAGGCGGCAAGTGGTATGTTTTAGTTATTGTCGACGATTACTCTCGCTACTCTTGGGTCTTCTTTCTTGCCAGCAAGGATGAAGTGTTTTCACACTTTCGGAGCTTGGCTTTGAGACTTTTCACTGAACTCCCAGGTGCATTAAAATTCATTCGAAGCGATAATGGCACCGAGTTCAAAAATAGTCTCTTTGTTGACTTTTGCATGGAGCATGGCATAGAACATCAATTCTCTGCTCCGCGGGTTCCTCAACAGAACGGTGTTGTTGAGAGGAAAAACCGCACTTTGGTTGAGATGGCTAGGACGATGCTTGATGAGCATAGGACTCCTAGAAAATTCTGGGCTGAGGCCATAAACACTGCTTGTTACATCTCAAACCGAATTTTCTTGCGCTCAATTTTAAACTTGACATCTTATGAGCTGCGTTTTGGGAGACAGCCCAAGGTTACTCATCTTCGAGTTTTTGGCTGTCGCTGCTTTATCCTAAAACGTGGTAACTTGGATAAATTTGAGTCGCGCTCTTCTGATGGGATCTTTTTGGGTTATACTACTCATGGTCATTCTTATCGTGTTTATAACTTGGAAACTAACACTGTCATCGAGTCATGTGATGTGACTTTTGATGAATCAACCCCTTCTGTTAGTTCTGCTTTTGAACAGGCAAATGAACACGACATGGAACAGACCTTATTCGAAGACGAAGATCCCGGAGAATTCGAGGATGATCCCCTACTACCCTCGACATCGACCCCCGAAGTTGACCCCGCTTCAACTACTTCGGCACGAGGTCCCGAAGCGACTACCTCAACATCGGTCATCTTGGACCACTCCAACGCACAAGTTGAGGGGGAGACTGCATCCCGCCGCGAGGCTCCACACCATGTTCAAAGGATGCACCCTCCCGAGCAGATCATTGGTGAGCTTGATCAAAGGGTAACACGTTCTCACGCCCATTTCACTAATGCTGCTTTTGTTGCTTCTTTCGAGCCCTTAGATGTTAGTCATGCACTTTCTGATTCTAGTTGGATCAATGCCATGCATGAGGAGCTTGAGAATTTTGAAAGAAACCAAGTCTGGACTTTAGTTGATCCTCCACCAAATGTTCATTTCATAGGAACAAAATGGATTTTCAAAAATAAACAGGGGGAGGATGGGACAATTGTTAGAAATAAGGCTAGACTTGTAGCTCAGGGTTTTTCTCAACTAGAAGGGATTGATTTTACTGAAACTTTTGCACCTGTTGCTCGCCTTGAGGCCATTAGGATTTTGCTTGCCTTTGCGACATCCCGGGGATTCAAACTCTATCAAATGGATGTCAAAAGTGCTTTTCTTAATGGCTTCATAGGTGAAGATGTTTATGTAAAACAACCCCCTGGTTTTGAAAACCCCAAGTACCCACATAAAGTCCTTAAACTTCATAAGGCTCTTTATGGACTCAAGCAGGCCCCTCGGGCTTGGTATGATAGACTTAAGTCTTTTCTGCTTGAGCGAGGGTATTTGATGGGCTCTGTTGATAAAACTTTGTTTACTCTCAAGCATGGCAAAGATTTCCTCCTAGTGCAGATTTATGTGGATGATATCATCTTTGGTGGCTCTTCTCATGCTTTGGTTGCCGAGTTTGCAGATACCATGAGCAGGGAATTTGAAATGTCGATGATGGGTGAACTCACCTTTTTCCTTGGTTTGCAAATCAAGCAAAGCAAACAAGGTACTTTTGTCCACCAGACAAAGTACACCAAGGACCTGCTCAAGAAGTTCGACATGTCCGATGCGAAGCCTCTCGCCACTCCAATGGCCACATCTGTAGCATTGGACCCTGACGAAGATGGAGAAGCCGTAGATCAGAAGGAGTTCCGGAGCATGATCGGCTCCCTCCTCTACTTGACTGCCACAAGGCCGGACATACACTTCGCTGTGTGTCTGTGCGCTCGTTTTCAGGCTTCACCACGAGCTTCGCACCGTCAAGCGGTTAAGCGCATTCTAAGGTATCTCAAGCACACCCTTGAATTTGGCATATGGTATTCATCGTCTTCATCTTTATGTCTTAGAGGTTATTCAGATGCGGATTTTGCTGGGTGTAGAATTGATAGGAAGAGTACCTCTGGTACTTGTCATTTTCTGGGTACGTCTCTGGTTTGCTGGTCTTCCCGCAAACAGTCTAGTGTTGCACAATCGACGGCTGAGGCCGAATATGTTGCTGCAGCTAGCTGTTGCTCTCAGATTTTGTGGATGGTTTCCACTTTGCGGGATTTCGGGTTAGATTATAAGAGTGTTCCACTTTTCTGTGATAACACTAGTGCTATTTGTATTGCAAACAACCCGGTTCAGCACTCCAGAACCAAACACATTGATGTACGGTATCATTTTCTCAGAGATCACAATGAGAAGGGTGATATTGAACTTCAATATGTTGATACCCAACACCAGCTTGCCGACATTTTTACAAAACCCCTCGATGCTTCTCGATTTGCTTACTTGCGTGGGGAACTTGGTATTTGTCATCCCTACGGCATTTTGTGAGGGGGAGCTGCTTTTAATTGTCTTGCATATGCTCATTATGTGTGGAATTGCACTTACATCTTTTGCTATTATATGCCTGCTGTTAATTCAAAGAAATCATGTCAGCTCAGCTCTATGAAATATGTCTGGAACATTGATTGTGCATAATGTTTTATTTTCTAAAATCAAAACTTGCTCACTGCTCAATCGTGTATCAAGCTTGTTTAGGCAGGACTGCTTTTAGCTATCTTTTATCTACTTGACAGCAAGACACTGTTCCTTGGATGCTAAAATTTGCAACTTGAAACATTGTGTTCTTTATTCATGGATATTCATCAAAATAACTTATTCATCTGAATCAAAGTCAAAAATCCATGATTTGCCTGGTTTAAATGAAAAGAAAAGATCCAGGAGGGTTTGTTTGTCGCACTACTCTATTCTAGACTGCTTACCATTGCACTTTGGTCTGAACTGGAATAGTGTAGTGTATGCCAAAATCACCGCCTTAAGCTTCAGATGGCTTTCATGCCTAGGCTTGGCCTGATTGGAAAGTATAAGGTGGACAAACAAATAACCCCTGGCATTAAGAAAAAGAACAACAAAATTAATTGATCATCAAGTTTGCTTTCACAGCTCCTTTTGAACAAGACTTGTCTGTCTAGGGTAGAATTTGTTAGCTTTGCGCAGTCCTTGCCTTTCATGTCTAGCTACTGTGATTAAGTGGTGATGCTTTCACTTCAAAATAACAAAATCACATGCCATCATCTTGTTTCACAGATTGTTAAATTGAGCTGAGCACATGATCATTTGTGTTAATTTTGGCATATTTTTGCATTATATGTCCTTGCAATTCTATTCATTTCAAAGCTTTGCATCTTTTGAATGCTCCTTGATGCTTGCATTGCCAAAGGGGGAGAGATGTTGCTATGTTCTCTGCTGCAAGAAGGCATTATTTCTAAAAGGGGGAGAGATTTTTGACATAAAGGGGGAGAAATATTTGCTCAACTCAGGGGGAGTTTTTATCCAAAAGGAGATTTGCCAAAGGGGCTTTTATTCTTTTACAAAGGGGGAGAAAAATTCTTTTATCAAGTGACATGCTTTGGCTCTTTTCTGAGTTTTTATGGTCACTTGTGTGCTGAAAGTTTTTACATTTTCTTGAACTTCGATTTGGTTGTCAATGCACTCATCAAGGGGGAGATTGAGAAACCAAGGGTGGTTTCGGTGTAGTGATGAGTGATTGACAGACTTTTACCCTCTGTTCGAAGGGTACCTCCGAAGGGGCTTCGGAGGTGGTTCTCCGAAGGGTGTTCGGAGGTGTTTGCTTGCTGCAGCTGTGCAGCGGAGTGTGCTCGTCGGAGGGGTCCGGCAGTACACGATGACAGGGTTTGTACCGAAGGCTTCGGTACTTTGGGCGGTACACCGGAGTGTGTGCCGGAGGTTGATAACCCGGAGAGGTCTCCGGAGTACTGGATACACTTGTTTGCTTGTCGGTGGTGCGCAGGGACTTCGGAGGCGACGGACAGGGTTCGAGCCTGGTGAACCTGGGTCAAGCGGGAGGCTTGATGCCAGGGGAGCGGGGAGCTCCGTCACGGTGGCTGCGAAGGTGGTCCGGGTCGGTCCTCGGGTCGAGGCGTGCCAGGTGAAGGCAGAGAGTGCGGAGCGTGGCTCCGGCTGAAGGTGCTCCGAGACAAAGTCCTCGGAAGTGAGGCACTTCGAAGGTACTCCGAATGGAGTGACCTCGGAGTTGGTGGAACAAGTCCTCTGCGGAGGCAAGGAGTTCGAAGTGTGCTCCGGAGGGAGACACTCGAAGGTACCCGACGAAGGTCTCAGAAGTCGAGGTGCATCGAAGGCATTGTCCGGGTGAGGCTCGTCGTGGAGTGTGCTCGGGGAGAGGCACTGCGACGGAGTGCTCATGGAATGCTTCCTGCGGAGGCCTTGGACGAAGGAGGGACTTCGAAGGGTGGTACTCCGAAGGTGGGGCTTCGGAGTAAGGTTGTCTTGTGGTGCTTCGGCCATACATGGCTTCGGTACACGGACGGACGGTGTTCGAGCTTGGAGTAGCTGCGAAGCCGTGGTGATCCACTCCGGAGGTGGTGGTGCGAAGGCTCAAGGGGCTTTGACGGCTTCGGCTCAAAACCGTCACTGTATCGAAGGACTTCTTCGGCGGAGCGAAGGCCAACAGGCTGCAGGCTTCTCGCCGAAGCTACCGCACCCTCCGGTGCGAAGGGAGGTTCCAGAAGTCAACACTGTAAAGGCTGACACTGTCTGTTCTGAAAAAGGCTGACACTGTCCCCTCTGCAGCTGACAGAGAAGCCTCCAAAATAAAGGTGGACTACCTTTTGTACCCCTTAGTTCTGAAGAGACAAAATGAATGTAAACCCTAGGGGTAAAGTAGTCACTTCCTTAGGATGAAGCCGTGGGCTATAAATATGGGGGCTCGGTAGGTAACATTCAACACTTTGAGCATTTACTGTTGAGCTCCTGTACACAGACCTCGCTGTATTCATCCAGAGTTCATTTATTTTGTGTTCCTTGTTCAAGCGGCGAAGCCCTGCTTCTTTGTGCTTTTGCTTGAGCTCGCGTTGCATACCTCGCTAGTTTTTCGTTCACCGAAGCCTGTCTTGGCGAAGGGTGTTTTTCTCGCGAAGTGTGTTTTACAGTGTGCTGTCGCTCTGTGTAACACGAGGCAAGACCTCGCTGCTTACTAGCGAAGCCCTGATCGTTTCCCGTAGTGCTTCTTGTGTCGAAGCCCTTAGCGTAGTCCGCTGTGTGTGCGTGTAGACCTTCGCGTACGAAGCCCAGCACCAGTTGCTGTCGCCAAGTACCTGATCGTAGTCCTCAGAGGGCTGTCCACTCTTGCGAAGGGTGAAGTGCGAAGCCTGCTCAAAGCACCCTGTGTGCGGAGCCTGCACTGACTTAGCAGAGTAGATTTTCGAGGGTTGTAAGTGGAGCGAAGTCTTCTTGGCTTCGAACTTTTGCCACTCCGAAGCCTGTGTTCGAAGGTGTCGAAGTACCTCCGAACCAGACCTTCGAAGGTTGTGTTCGAAGCCTGTTCCGCAGAAGACAGAACAGAACCGAAGGCTAAGTTTTTAGCCCGAAATTTTAAAAGCTCCCATTCACCCCCCCTCTGGTCGCCATTTCCGTCCAACAGTTGACTACTG
>JAAALK010000284.1:36907158-37299374 GCA_019279435.1 Zizania palustris
CAATAGTTACCACTTCGTCCGGAATCAAAGCTTGATCAGTTACGACTTCGACTCCACCTTCAACAGAAGGGGCTTCTTGGCTTGGCAAGTCAGGCAGGACATTCGAGGTCCTGGCTTGTTCGGAGTTGTCTGGCGTAGCCGGCACAGCCGCTACATCACAAGTGGCTAGGACTTCGACATTCGCCCATGCTTCTTCATCTTCGGTAATAAGGTCTACAAGAGCCCTTTTCATTTCTCTTACTCCCTCATCTTCAGATGAACCTAAAGACGAAGCAGCGAGCTTGGAAGGAGCCACGTTTTTAGGTTTACGGGCTAATTTTTTTACGGGAGTCTTGGCTGGTGCCGAAGTCCCAACATCTACCTTCCTCTTCTTCGGGCCAAGCTCAGAAGGCACCCAGTCTAGAAGAGGAGGGGCTACGACTCCGAGTACGCCCCATACTTGGTTAAGTCGCTCCCAACTACCCACCAGTTTCATCCTCCACTCTTTTTCAGCCAGAGTAGGAGTCCCGAGAATCTTCTCCGAAGCTCGAATGACTTGCTCCAAAGTCAACGGGGCTTGTGAAGCTGAAAGATAAGTTTTTATTAGTCATCTCATGAAATAATCATATATAAAGCATGTTGTAGTTTTCGAAGTTACCTGCAGAGCTCAAGTACGAAGAAATTTTTCGGAGTCCTCCCTCCGGATCATCTTCGAAGTTGATATGCCAGTTGGCCATCAAAGACAGAATCTGGACCCAATGAACTCCTCCGCTAAGTCCCGCATGCTCATGCGGTGACTGATTCGTTGAAGCAGATTGAGGTGGGCTTCGAGTTGGCCAGTGTCTGGGTGGACTTTGGCTTCCCTTCGAAAATATATGTCTTGCAGAGGTCTGGCCAGATGGATGTCTGCTCCAACTTCGGCGTAGAACCACCGGAGAATCCAATCTGTGTACTATCTGGCATTGATGGCCTTCGCTGGAAACCGCAGTTGGAATTCATCTCGAAGTCTGAAGTTGATGCTGCCGAAGGCTACTACGATTTTTTCCCCTCTGGAGCCTTGGTAAGTCTTTGGCTGGCGGGATGCTTTGTGCAGCGCTGCGAATATCTCTGCTCTCCCTTCGCAGCCTTCGGCCCGTAGCGGCCATTCGAAGATAGCGAGGCACGCTATCGCGTTCGGAGACAACTGAGGAAGGGTGACATGAAAAAGATCCAGTACCTCTGGCAGGAAGTCTACCGCTGGAAGTCCTAACCCTGCTTCGAAGAAGGCTTCGAAAACGACGACTTCTCCGGGCCAGGGCGAAGGGATGGCTTCCTTCCTGGGTTTGTGGACATTGATCCCTGGGCTAATATTTCCTTCAACCACTGATGCGATTGTCTTCCTCTTGCAGGTGGATGGCCCCAGTTTGTAAGACTGGTCGGAGTACTTCGAAGAGGCCGGGAGGAGGTCATGGGTACCGATTTGTTGGGGATTCCCTACAGGTGCTGCCGCTGCGGCTGCCGCCATGACCTGCTGCTGGGCTAGGGCTGAAGTTGCCCTAGGAGCCTTGAAGCTTGTCTTCGCCATCAAGCCGAACAGAGCGATTGAGGCTAAGTTTGGAGGCTAATGGCTGATTGCACAAAGACAGTAAGGAAGGTATTTTGGACGCTTCTAGGTCCTCTATTTATAGCCTGGACTCCTAATTTTTTACCGTTCAGACTTGCCGTTCCATCTTCTTTCCGTTACTGTTTACGAAATTAACGCAGCGTATAGCTTCTTCTGAAAGGAAAAGGCTAACAGCTATTTTTTCTAAGTCTAAAGGGCTTTTTGGATTCATAGAAATTGATTCCAGAATTGTTCGAATAGAACTCTCTTAGAAATCGATTCGAAGTTATAAATCTTTGCATATTCCGAAGGTTGATAAAATTTATTAACCCCTACGCATGATTATTTTTCTTGCGTATACTGCTCTCCTAACCTTACAAATCATGCGGAGAAGCGTATTCGAGGGGCTACTATTGGGGGAAAATACTTCATCCTCAGGGTCTCTATAGTAACAAGACGAAAGCAATCTACTAAACCAAAGTTCCAGTATCTAACTCTAGTTTAGTACGGGATCAAGTTCGAAGAATCAATGCGGACTTTTGTTCGGAGTATAGCTTCGAACGTCGACTCTTCAGAGAACTTACCTGCTAGCTAGAATGGAAGACTTATCTTCTTTCTCATTAGATTAGTCTTTTACCATTTTAGCCCTATTAGGGGTACCGAATAGTTTCCACTATGTCGGTTGTAATTGAGGGGTAAAAAGGTCTTTTCCTTAAGACTTTCTCCTATAAATACCCCCATTCTACCCTGTAATGAGGATCGAATACTCAGTTATTCAATACACTACTTCGAATTACTTCAAGCTATTATCCAATTCGGAGGCTTGAAATAGTTCACTTCACAAACACTTCGTTTGTTAGTTTCCAATCTCTGAAAACCTGTTAGTGTTATCTTTTACGCCAACATTCACACTAAAGTCTTTGCCTTCCTGAGCGCCCAAACGCCACTTTAGTGCCACCCAGATTCTGTTCACGCTCCGGCCGCCGTTGCCATCGCTATAGGACCGAGAGTAGCGACCAGAGGGGGGATGAATGGGCGCCTAAAGAATTCTTGCGAATCAAAGGCCTTCTCCCAACACCCAACGCACCTCAACAAACAATCAGCAGAAACAACTAGATCAAAAGAGCTAAAAATAATCTAGCCTAAAAACAACCGGTGTCCTAAACAGAAAGACACTAACACAGTACTTAAAGGCAGACTAAAATAACTCACAACATTAAAGACATTCCAACAAGCCTTTCATCAAATCAAAGCTAAAACATCTGGCATATAAAACTATCCATGGCTCATAGACATTTCATCCAACACAAGATTAACAAAATATTCTAATCAAAAGTGAACCATAAAATTAAAGTCTAATGAGTAGCACTCTATTTAACACATCTAAACAAGACAAGGATTGATTCAGTAAACACACAATGTATTCATCACAGATTAAATGATAAACAGTTCAGAAATAGAAGAATAAAAGAGCTCTAATATTCAATCCAAAATACTGCAGATGCTAAACAAAAAACATGAAAACACGCGAAACGAGAATAAAACAAATCTTTACTATGCAATCTCCTGATGCCGTGTGGTACTCGATCATAACGCCTGATACTACTTCGCCGAAGATTTCCACGCTGTGCTGTACCTCGATCAACGTGTCTTGGTTGCCGTGCTGCAGAGGGATGAACCACGCTGCCTACTGCTGCTTCCTGCCGCGCGCAGCTGCTTCTGCCACTCGCAGACGCTAGATGCCTCGTGTAGGAGCTAGGCACTGTGCATAGGGGCTAGGCGCTGCACATAGGGGCTAGCTACTGCTTGTAGGCACTAACTGCCGGAGAAAATCACGACGGGGAGAAGAAAGAACGACGGCGGCGGTGGAAATTTCAGAGACGAACGCGGTGGAAAAATGCAAGGGAAAGTGACCCACAAATTTCTGGAATTGGTAAAGTATTTTTCAAAATGGGTAACCCTAACCCTAGGTATTGGGGCCTTTTCATAGGCATCCCAATAAATGGGAAAAATCAAAAATACCCCTAGGGTTTTTACAGATGCTGAAATAAAAATGGAAAAGACCAAAATACCCTTAGGATTTTTTACAGACTCGACTGACAGACTGTGGGCCTAAAGGCAAAATAGTAAAATCCTAAATAAAGATAACTTGTCCTGATGCGGAGCTTTTGTAGCAGCTACGGCTTCGCCTCAGAACGGTCAGATCCGAGATCAGCGGTCGTCAGTTTTGCGCCAAAACTGACAAAGCATCCACCGTCTTTGCACCGGGTACCCGTATTGGGCTAGCCCAATTCTGTAGCTCCCTCAGTCCGGTAATCGCTCGCCGCCCATGTACCTGAGTCAATCCCGGTCAACAGACAAGTGGATCCTCTACTGCTCCTAGCCCATGTACTCGGATTGGGCTAGCCCGACTTCGTGTCCCCTCTGCTTAGTGTAAGCTCTACGGCGGCTCTGCCGTCCTCCTCCCTAGCTGATACTTCAACTGAGGACGAGGGCGGACCTCTGATCACTTTTTCCACTTCGATCGAGCCCCCTCAGTCGATTCCAGAGGTGCTAGTAGCTGACTCCGGTGAGGTGACTTCAGATCACCTAGGATCCCGAGCAGTTTAGCGTGATCACCCCTTAGAGCTCATCATCGGTGATCTTATTGAGATAACTTTGCGTTCTTCTGTTGACTCGCTTGCTGTGTTTGCTGAATCTGCTTTTGTTGCCTCTTTTGAGCCTAGAGATGTTTTTCATGCTCTTTCTGATTCGAATTGGATAAACGCTATGCAAGAAGAGCTTGAGAATTTTGTCCGCAATCGGGTTTGGACACTGGTTGAGCTGCCACCTGGATGCAACCCCATAGGCACCAAGTGGGTGTTCAAGAACAAGCAAGGTGAAGATGGGGCTGTGGTGCACAACAAAGCTCGACTAGTTGCCCAGGGTTTTTCCAGAAAGAGGGTATTGATTTTGAGGAGACTTTCGCCCCTGTTGCCCGTCTTGAGTCCATTCGCATTCTTTTGCCATTCGCTGCTTCTAAGGGTTTTAAGCTTTTTCAAATGGATGTCAAGAGTGCTTTTCTGAATGGGTACATAGAGGAGGAGGTCTATGTTAGGCAGCCCCCCGGTTTCGAGAACCCTAAGTTTCCTCGACATGTTTTTAAGCTGCAGAAAGCTTTATATGGTCTGAAGCAAGCCCCCAGGGCTTGGTATGATCGGTTGAAGCAGTTTTTGTTGGGGAACGGCTTTGTGATGGGTTCTATGGATAAAACTCTTTTCTTGCTCAGAGATGGCTCAGATTTCTTGATTGCTCAGATTTACGTGGATGACATCATTTTTGGTGGTTCTACTAATGCGCTTGTGTCCAAGTTTTCTAAGAAGATGCATAGCGAGTTTGAGATGAGCCTCATGGGTGAGCTCAAATATTTCCTAGGGCTCCAGATCAAGCAGACCAAGGACGACATCTTCATCCACTAGAGTAAGTACACGCGGGACATGTTCAAGAAATTTGACTTTGGTGGAGAGCTAAAGCCTTAGATGACCCCAATGGGTACATCTAGAGGCCTGAACAAGGATGAGAGTGGCGTCAAGGTCAATGAGAGAGAGTTTCGAGGTATGATCGGATCACTGCTTTACTTCACGGTGACAAGGCAAGATATTCAGTTTGCCATGGGACTGTGCGCGCGCTTCTAGTCTTCACCACGCGCGTCTCTTCGGCAGGCTGTCAAGCACATTTTCAGGTACCTTACCTATGCGCCTGATCTAGGTATTTACTATTTAGCATCATCGTCTCTTGATTTATCTGGCTTTTCCGACACTGATTTTGGTGGGTGTCGGTTGGATCGCAAGTCAACTTCCGGTACTTGCCAGTTTCTTGGTTCTTCGCTTGTCTCTTGGTTTTCTCGAAAGCAGTCTAGAGTTGCACTTTCTACCACAGAGGCTGAGTATGTAGCTGCTGCTAGCTGCTTCGTACAGTTGGTTTGGATGATTTCCACTTTGCGAGATTTTGGGTTGTTCTTCCCTGCCAGAGTTCCTTTGTTCTGTGATAGCACTAGCGCGATTAGTGTAGGGAAAAACCCATGTCTTCATTCAAAAACCAAACATATTGATGTGCACTTTCACTTTTTGAGGGTTCAATATGAGAAAGGTGTCATTGACCTTTTTCATGTTGATACCCATCATTAGTTGGCTGACATTTTCACCAAACCAATAGATCAGTCTACTTTTGAGCATTTGCGAGGGGATTTGGGAGTTGTGTATCCTTTTTATGATACTTTGAGTCAATTTTCTTTCTTCTTTACTCTTTTCTTGAGTCTTTTTGTGTGAGTTAATATCATGTATATTCACATATCACACTTTGAGCTTGCTTCTGTTATATGATTGATCTGCTTTACTAATTCTAGCTGGTACATGCTTTTGATTAACTGTCGATGATCATGCTTTGCTTCAGTTCACATGATATGTCTTATATCTGTCATGTGCATGACTTTTATGCTTTAAAATTGAAAAATGATCACCATTGCTTTTGGTAACTAGCATGTGTAGGCTGAATGTTTTTGCTATCTTTTACATGCCTAGTAGTTAGTTCCTCACATAGATGCAGATATGTAACTTGGACATCTATATGCTTTAACATGGAAAATGTGCTATAAAAATTGTAAAAAATCAAAAAAATGAAAAATACATGCCTTTTTATGCTTAATTTGAAAAGATCCAGGTGGGTTTGCTTTGTCGCATTGCCTTATTCTGTACTGCTTACCATAGCACTTTGGTATGAACTGGAACAGTGTAATGTATGCCAAGACCAATGTCTTAAGCTTCTAATGGTCCAGTTTTAGCCTAGGCTTGACTTGGTTGGTTAGCATAAGGTTTGACATGCAAATAACCCCTGGCAAAAATGAAAAAGGAAAAGCCTGAAATTTAAAAAGATAACAAGTTTGCTGAAGCACTTTCTTCTGGACAATGCTTATCTTGGTAGATATTAGTTAGCTTTTGCATCTCAGGCTTTACTTTGCTTGTCAACTAAAAAATGTGGTGATGCTTTTGTTTGCAAAAATCGAAAAATGCGTGCTAATGACTTTCTTTAGATATCATCTATTGCACTGATCATGCCATGTGGCGCAGCGGCAGATCTGGGCTCTGGTCGCCGTCCTCACCACTGTAAGCTCTACGGTGGCTCTGCCATCCTCCTCCCTAGCGGCGCGGCGGCGGATCTAGTGTAACACCCCAAATTTCCAAAAAGGTAAAAGTGAAATTTAATTATATTTTTTTGAAAAAAGAATTATTTTTGAATTTTCTATAAAGCTAAAAATGCCTAAATAAACAAAAATCTAGAGAAATAACCCAAACCAGGGCATGAGAAAATTTCTATATGATCATAAGACCAAGACCTATTTTTGAGAATTTTTACAAATTGTTGTCACTTTTGCAAGGAGCCTAAATATTTTAAATGAATTTCATCAATTATTTTTATTCAGAAATATATTTTAAGCAATACTGGGCCTCCCTCTCCCTTTCTCTCTCCACAGGCCACCCTAGCCCGCTTAAGCCCCACGCCCCTCTCTGGCAGGTGGAGCCCACCTATCAATCTCCCCCTCTCTCAGCGCGCATGCCCGAGCCAGGCCCCACCTGTCGACACCAACCCTCTAGCCTGCGCCCGCCCACTGACCAGACGCCCCCACCGGTCAACACCGACCGTTGCCGTGCCCGCTCCCACAAACACCCACTGACAGTGGCCCCCTCTCGTTAGTCTTCGTCTTCCTCGCGCTGCCGCCCCTAAATCCCGCCGGCCAAAAACCCTAGCCTTCAATGTCATCGTCGCCGGCCTCTTTCCTTCCAATTGGCTTTGGATCGTTACTCCCCACGATCCCAGGATCTCTTCCACCATTTACCCGAAGCATTAAGGCATGAGATCACCAGAACCGCGTGCAAGGAAAGGGCTCGCCGGATAATTGGAAACCCCCTCAGCTAGGTAAAGGATAAACTTGGGTTGGTGGAGAATCTCGACGTTGGCGATCCAAGGCTCCGGTCCGGTGGATCAAAACCTTGCAATCGTTACACCACTGTCTCCGTTGGTTATCGACCACGCAGGACGCGATTGACCTCGCCACGAAGGCTAATTCCTGCAAGCGAACCCAAGAACACAAGCAAGAACAGGAAGGATACAAATCGAATGCCAAATCACAGACAAACGAAGATAAGGTGAGGTTTCACAAACGCCAATGCAGCAGCCAATCGGTCCGGTGCAAGAGGCGGGATCTAAACACAACAGTGTAGATGCAACAAAGCAAAACCTAACCCTAGAGGTGGCTGGCGTGAGAATATATAGGGCGGCGGCCTGTGGAAGGCGAACAGACATAGGCTGTGGGCTAGAAGACGTACAGACTCAGACTATGGGCCAACACGGCCCAGTTCTGTCACGCAGGACTGTTTTAAATACACAGGACGACTCGAGACTCCAAATGAGGTGAAACCAATGGCAAACGATCCGTCTTCTCCTCATCTTTCCAAAAAGTCAAAGAACGCGCCAATCGGACTTCGTATGAGGAAGTTATGCCCATTTTGGTGCAGGGTGGTTAATGTAGTCCGAACCAGCGATTTCTTGACTTCAAATCATCCGTGCGACTCCGTCTTCAACTCCAATTCTTCTATTCCATCTCCCATGTTCCTAAGCAACAAAATATCGCTAGTATTCAGTAGCATCCTGTCCAAACAAATATTAACATAGTTGCTAAGGAAAGAATTAACCTCATGGTTCAAGCGACGGGCACGGGCGCGTGTGATTGGTCCTTGTAGTTGAATTGTAGGTGGAGGCTCCATGTGTGTATCATGTGAAGTGATGTCCTCATCATCCCCCCTCTTGAATTGGAGTCGTCCTCGACTCAAGCTCATCATCATCTCCCAAATAGGGCTTTAAATCAGAAATGTTAAATGTGGGACTAACCCCAAAAGCTGCAGGCAACTCAAGCTTATATGCATTGCCATTTATCTTCTCAAGCACACGGAAAGGACCATCAGCACGGGGCATCAATTTAGACTTTCGTAAATCAGGAAAATGATCCTTGCGCAAGTGCAACCAAACAAGATCACCCGGTTCAAATGTTATCTCTTTTCTACCCTTACTACCATAAGCACGATATTTCTCATTCATTTTCTCTATGTTTGCTTTAGTAGTTTCATGCATCTTAAGTAATAATTCAGCACGTGTAGTAGCATCAAAATTCAATTTTTCAGATGGTGGTAATGGTAGCAAATCAATGGGAGCACGTGGATTAAAACCATAGACCACTTGAAACGGGCTTACCTTTGTAGTGGAGTGTACTGACCTATTATATGCAAACTCAATATGAGGTAGACACTCTTCCCAAAGCTTCAAGTTGGTCTTCAAAACAGCCCTCAACATGGTGGACAATGTGCGGTTGACGACCTCCGTTTGTCCATCCGTTTGGGGGTGACAAGTAGTAGAAAACAGCAGCTTCGTCCCCAACTTATGCCACAACGTCCTCCAAAAATGACTTAAGAATTTGGCATCACGATCTGAAACGATGGTATTGGGAACTCCATGCAAGCGTACGACCTCTCTGAAAAACAAATCAGCAACATTTGTAGCATCGTCGCTCTTGTGACAAGGTATAAAATGCGCCATTTTAGAGAAACGATCTACCACCACAAAAATACTATCTCTCCCCCTTCTAGTTCTAGGTAATCCTAACACAAAATCCATAGAAATATCCTCCCAAGGTACACTAGGAACGGGCAGAGGCATATAAAGACCATGTGGGTTTAGACGGGACTTAGCTTTATTGCAAGTAGTGCATCGTGCCACATAGCGCTCAACATCGCGTCTCATCCTAGGCCAATAGAAGTGTGTGGACAGCACATCTTTGGTTTTCTTTGATCCAAAATGACCCATCAAACCACCACCATGTGCTTCCTACAATAACAACAAGCGAAGAGAGCTAGCCGGCACACATAACTTGTTAGCACGAAAAAGATATCCATTATTCAGCACATATTTGTTCCAAGCACGGTCATCGGTACAATTTGCAAAAGCATCTTTGAAGTCCAAATCAGTAGCATACATGTCCTTCAATGTTTCTAAACCAAAGATCTTATAATCAAGTTGAGAAAGCAATGTATAACGTCTAGATAAAGCATCGGCAATCACATTATCTTTCCCTTTCTTATGCTTAATGATATATGGAAAAGTCTCAATAAATTCTACCCATTTAGCATGTCGTTTATTCAGATTTGCTTGACTACGTATATGCTTCAATGCTTCATGATCGGAATGAATAATAAACTCCTTAGGCAAAAGGTAATGTTGCCAAGTTTCAAGCACACGCACTAAGGCATATAATTCCTTATCATAGGTAGAATAATTCAACTGTGGACCATGTAATTTTTCACTAAAATAGGCCACAGGTTTACCTCCTTGTAGCAGCACACCGCCTAATCCAAACCCACTAGCATCACATTCTAACTCAAAAGGCTTACTGAAGTCGGGTAGCTGAAGTAGAGGTGCATGTGTAAGACGATCTTTGAGTGTGGCAAAAGCTTGTTCATGTGCTGGCTCCCAAGTAAAAGTAACTCCCTTCTTGGTCAACTCATGCAAAGGACCGGCTATGGTGCTGAAATCTTTCACAAAATGCCGGTAGAAACCTGCAAGACCAAGAAAACTACGTACCTGTGTGATAGTTTGGGGTTGCGGCCAGCTGTTGATTGCTTCGACCTTTGCCGCGTCAACCTCAATACCCTGTGAAGTGACAACATATCCAAGAAACACAACTCGATCCGTGCAAAATGTGCACTTCTCAATGTTACCAAACATTCTAGCTTCACGGAGGACAGAAAAAACAGCACGTAGGTGTTCAACATGTTCAGTGAGAGACTTGCTATAAACCAAGATATCATCAAAGTATACAACCACAAAGCGTCCTATAAAGTGCCGTAGGACTTCATTCATCAAGCGCATGAAGGTACTAGGTGCATTAGTAAGTCCAAAAGGCATGACAAGCCACTCATATAATCCAAACTTTGTTTTAAAAGCAGTTTTCCATTCATCACCTAGTTTCATGCGAATTTGGTGGTAGCCACTACGCAGATCGATCTTAGAAAAGATAATGGCACCACTAAGCTCATCAAGCATGTCATCCAATCTAGGAATAGGGTGTCGATATCGAATGGTGATATTATTAATAGCACGACAATCAACACACATGCGCCAACTACCATCTTTCTTAGGTACCAAAAGAACGGGTACTGCACAAGGACTAAGGCTTTCACGGACGTACCCACGATCAAGAAGGTCCTGCACTTGGCGCTCAATTTCTTTTGTCTCCTCTGGATTGGTACGGTACGCTGCACGATTAGGAAGAGACGCTCCCGGGACCAAATCAATTTGGAGCTCGATGCCGCGTATCGGTGGCAGCCCGGGTGGTATCTCAGCAGGAAAAACATCTTTAAACTCCTGCAAAAGGTCAGTGACTGCAACAGGAACAGAGCTAGGAATGTTCGCAAGTGAAAACAACACGTTTGTGCAAATCAAGCCATATAGCAAGGGGGTATCATCACAAATTTCAGCAAGGTCAGTTTTAGTTGCAAGCATGACACGCCCTTTCAGATTTATAACTTGTGATGAAGAAGGAGAAGCAATTTTATCTTTCTGTTGCCTCAAAAGCGTCTTAGCTACTTGCTGATTTTCAGAAGGTTGTTTGCTCTTTTGTGCATCCCTAGCATGTTTTTCTTGTTCAAATTTTACAATTTCAGCAGGAGTCATAGGAAGCAATGTAACTTTCTTTCCTTTATACATAAATGTGTACGTATTGCTCCTACCATGGTGTGTAGCATCAGTATCATACTCCCAAGGTCTACCAAGTAACAGAGAACATGCTTGCATTGGTACTACATCAAAATCAGCAGCTCCAAAGTATGTACTAATGGAAAATTTGATGTGAGCAGTTTGTGTTACCTTGACCTTACCGCTATTGTTGAACCATTGCACATGGTAAGGGTGTGGATGCGCACGTGTGGGAAGTTGAAGCTTCGTTACCATGTCGTGGCTCACCAAATTGTTGCAACTACCGCTGTCGATGATGACACGTACACGACGGTCATTGACACCGAAGAAGGTCTGAAACAAATTGTTCCGTTGTGCCCTGTCGTCCTGCTCCATGTGAGTGCTCAAGACGCGTTGTACAATAAGTGCTTCAAGGTCGGTAGTGGCATCCGACGCAATAACATCGTCATCGTCGAATGTATCATCATCTCCTGCAATGTTAGCAGCAAGTGCATATTCATCTTCAACATCACTAGCACTTACATAGCCACCATCTTCCGTAGCAATATAAGCCCGCTGACTAGGGCAGTCTTTCATCACATGGCCAAATCCTTTGCATCTGTGACACTGGATCGCTGCAGAACGTGCCGTAGAGGCTGCCGAGGAGGTGGGCTTGGCTGGCGCCTTGGATGCTGCAGTCTTGGAACTCTCAACCTGGGCTGTAGATGTAGAAGGTGCTGATGTAACCGCCTGTCGAGAAGGGGGTGCGGGTGGTCGTTGCTGCTGCCCACTTGAGCGTGAAGTAGCACCACCAATGTTGGTCCTCATGCTGCGTTGTGGTTGTTGGCGACCCTGCAATTCTTTTTCTGCAAGCATAGCAAGGTGGAAAAGACGAGTGATAGCATTGTATTCTTTATAATCAATGATATCCTGAATTTCACGTCTTAAACCACCATAAAAACGGGCCATTTTATCCTCATTGTCCTCCTCAATTTCAGCACGCATGCAACCTATTTGCAACTCCTAATAATACTCCTCTATCAATTTATTTCCTTGGTTTAGGCGCTGCAATTTTTTTCTCAAATCACGTTTATATGAAGGAGGGACCCATCTACCACGCATTTGCCATTTTAACATATCCCAAGTTTGTGGTTCATTTCCAACCTGAACTATTTCAGTCCACCAAAAAAGAGCATATCCAGTGAAGTCACTAGTAGCTAAACGCACGCGGTGGATAGCAGGAACCATGTGAGCATTAAATTTTTGTTCGACTGACATCTCCCAATCTAAATATGCATCTGGATCATAGGTGCCAGCAAAAGGAGGTACTGAAAATTTTACCTTAGAGTAGGGATCATTGTTCCTGTGGTTGTCATTGTTACCTCGTGGAGGGCGGTTGCGGTGACCGCTCATACCTTGACGGTTGAACTGAAAGCGATGACGTGCAGCCTCGTCAGGGTCAATGGCATTGTTGCCGGCATAGGATAGGTCGTCTTCCTCTTCAATATGATCGTCTTCCTCTTCAACATGTTCATCGTTGGCTCGTGCAGCAGGCAATCGTGTTTCCAAGGCAGTCATTCGGTCCACTAGGTCAGCCACAGTACGCGCGAGACGTTCGATGGAATGTTGGGTCTTCCGCTGAGACTCTAGTAGAGCACGCCGTGAGACACAGTCATTAAAATCAGATGGAGGGGTGCCGCTGTTATCTGCCATGTTAGTGAAAAGATAAAACAACAAAGAATAATCCTATGTAAAGCAGCTAGGTGGGTGGTGGGTGTGGGGTGGAAGCAATCCGTCAAGCACCTTACCCACGCTTGCAAGTGTTCTTACCACGCCGCAGTGAGGTCACCGGCCTACAGGCGATGAACCAAGTGGAGAGGTGGTGTACAATTGCAAGAAATGAACCTGTCCTGACCAAGAGAAAGGTGTAGCTTGGAAAGGCAAAGTGAGTAGCAAGGATTAGCGATAATAATAACAGTTAAACCAAGTTCAATAAGTATTCCCTAGTACTCGTCAAAGTTGCTGGCCTTAGTGCTCCCAAGGTGAAAATTCAAGCAATAGAGGGAAACTATGTGCCCAAAACTCAAATGGAAGCAACACAGGCCAAATTCAGCTCTCTACAGATCGGACAAGAGATCGGACAAGAGTTCGGACAAGGGATTGGACAAGCAGAAACTGCCACTGAAACTGCCACTACCTGCCACTGATCGGACAAGAGATCGGACAAGAGTTCGGACAAGAGTTCGGACAAGAGTTCGGACAAGCAACTAACAGGACCGCTTCTCTTTTTTTTTATTTTTTTCTCCTTTTTTTTACTCTATTTTTTTTGAACAAGGATGACCAGAGATGCAACCACAAAAATTGGCACCTACAACTGAGGTGGGATGTGGCTCACAAAAATTCAAACAAGTTCGCTGCCCGGCGAGCAAAAACTTTGACTAATTTTTTCTTTATCTTCCTGATTTTTTTTGGCGACTTTGGAGAGGGCTAGCCAGTTAGGGTACCCACCCAAATTGGGTCAGGAACATGCTCAAACAATTTCAGATTTTTCCGCCAAACGAGCGAAAAGTTATGCCTGTTTTACTGAAGGGGGGTCACAAAGAGTCGATGTGGAAAACAAAGTAGGGTTGCGGAAGGGGGGGTTTCGGTGGGGAAATTTTTTTTCTGAGACACAAGAACAACTACTACTCAAACGACACAGAGGATGACTAAACCAGCAACAAAACTCGACCAAGAACACGAACTCAACAAAGTTAAAACTGAAATTAAAATCGCAAGGCACAAAGGGGTTCTCGGTGGGGAATTTTTTTTTGGTGCGGTTTTCTGGACTCTGGGTAAAACAAAAGCAGATCAAGATTACCTAACGGGAAATCTGAGCTCTGATACCAACTGATGGGGGGGGGGGTAGTGGTCCCGATCTTCCGCTAGGTAATGGATAAACTTGGGTTGGTGGAGAATCTCGACGTTGGCGATCCAAGGCTCCGGTCCGGCGGATCAAAACCTTACAATCGTTACACCACTGTCTCCGTTGGTTATCGACCACGCAGGACGCGATTGACCTCGCCACAAAGGCTAATTCCTGCAAGCGAACCCAAGAACACAAGCAAGAACAGGAAGGATACAAATCGAATGCCAAATCACAGACAAACGAAGATAAGGTGAGGTTTCACAAACGCCAATGCAGCAGCCAATCGGTCCGGTGCAAGAGGCGGGATCTAAACACAACAGTGTAGATGCAACAAAGCAAAGCCTAACCCTAGAGGTGGCTGGCGTGAGAATATATAGGGCGGCGGCCTGTGGAAGGCGAACAGACACAGGCTGTGGGCTAGAAGACGTACAGACTCAGACTATGGGCCAACACGGCCCAGTTCTGTCACGCAGGACTGTTTTAAATACACAGGACGACTCGAGACTCCAAATGAGGTGAAACCAACGGCAAACGATCCGTCTTCTCCTCAGCTTTCCAAAAAGTCAAAGAACGCGCCAATCGGACTTCGTATGAGGAAGTTATGCCCATTTTGGTGCAGGGTGGTTAATGTTGTCCGAACCAGCGAATTCTTGACTTCAAATCATCCGTGCGACTCCGTCTTCAACTCCAATTCTTCTATTCTATCTCCCATGTTCCTAAGCAACAAAATATCGCTAGTATTCAGTAGCATCCCGTCCAAACAAATATTAACATAGTTGCTAAGGAAATAATTAACCTCATGGTTCAAGCGACGGGCACGGGCGCGTGTGATTGGTCCTTGTAGTTGAATTGTAGGTGGAGGCTCCATGTGTGTATCATGTGAAGTGATGTCCTCATCACCATGTATTCACCTGCTATTTTACACCGCCGGCGCCCTCTATTTAACCCCTGTGCCCTCTACAATCCGACTACCTCATTCACGCTGAAGCCTTTGCCTTCCCGAGCGCCCGAACGCCACTTTAGCGCTGACCCTCTGTTCATGCTCTGGCCGCCGCTTGCCATCGCTGGAACCCCTCATCACCAAAGTCGACCGCACCATCGTGACCTCCGACACTTCCCCTACCCCGGACACCCCTCAGTCGCCATCGAAACCCACCGGAGCTCCATACTGTCGTCAACTCGAGGCCCCTCCACCGCCCCCGCACGTCGCCGGCCACCACCCGATGACCTCAAGTCCCCGCGATGGTACCTTCGTGCTCCTCTCATTCTCATGTTTTCATTTCTGCGCTCGAGTAGGGCCGCGACCATCGCCGTCGCCGCTAGCCCATTGCCGCATTTCGGCCGTCGCTAGAGAAGATGACCGACACATGTAAATTACCCGTGTCGTGTCGGATTCATCCATGACCGTGCGATCACGATCGGACGGTTGAGATTAAATCGATCGCTCGGTTTAATCTATCCCATCAGATCTCAGTGAAGCGGTACGTTTTAATCTGGACCATATGTTTGTATTTAAAACTTGCGTTTAATCTAGACATCCATCGTATATCGGTTTAGCATTTTAATCCTGGCCGTCCGATTCCACTTAAAACCCCCTGCCTCGCCCGCAGCCACCTGATCCAGATTCGACGGCTGATCTAGATCCGTCTCACGTGCACAGTGCGCGGGTTCACGGTGGACTCGGCTCACCTTGGAATGGCGACAGTTTTAGGGTTTAAATTAAATTCTAGAAATTGATTTAAATTTAAAAAATTCATAACTTATTCAAATTAACTCCAAATTTCACAATTTAAATTTTAGAAGATTCACCATTTTATTCTCTACATTCTGGACCAATTTACTTGACATGTTTATACTGATTATTTTCCAAAAATAAAAACAATAGTAATGTCTTAACCTTAAAAAATCATATTTACTTTTTTAACTCCAAAATTTCCCATTTTTGTTTTAGACAGATTCCCTTCTGTTTTCCACAATTTTAATAAAATCAAAATGAAATGATTGTACTATTTATCCTTATATATTTAAATTGATTGTTATCTTTGATTTGTGTGCTGTGAAGACTACGACGCCGTCGAAGAGCCGGAGTACTACCCGGAGGTTCCACCATCACCTTTTGCCGAGCAAGGCAAGTCACCAAACTAATTCTTGAGCATATTGAACCTAGTTTTCTTAAAATATCGCTAAAACCCATAGGTTATACATGCATTAGTCAAATTGAAAGCCTTACATTATATTTATTTAGATCCCCGACCTTCAAGTGCAAACCCAAGCCATGCTATTGAGCCTAAACTCCTTGTCACCATGAAAATAATATTATTAGCTAGTGTACAATGTATTGACACAACCGCTATAGGATAAGAATGAGTCGCGGAGATTTGGATTCTATTATATGATCCCCATGATATTCTCTCACCCCTGGAATTCTGTTGGTTATGGAGTTATGGTTTAGTAAGTTAGCATGGTGGGTTCTGGGTGCAAGCTAGAGCATTAGTCGGAAGCCCTCTAGGCACTATAAGGACCGGTCTGTGGGTTCCATTGCAATACACTTCAGTACTAACCACAAGTCTAGTGGGTAAGTCCTAACTAAGGTATGGGGTGTTCCAACTCAAGGCACCACTTGGAGATTGGTCAAGTAGCACCTGCATGTGGCTTGTACCGATGTGGCACAAAAGGGGGCGCGACGTTAGCCCAGAGTATCGGGCGCGCCAACGAAACCTAGAGCGGGTGTTATCGAATTGGAGCATCTCATGCTAAGGTTTTGGCACGAGTTCCCGTGGTATGGTTCATCTTGTTACACTTTGGTGTGGGGATGAGTGAGTGCCTTGTGGCTACAGTAGTACACCTCTGATCAAAGTTTAAATCTTTTCGAAAAGTCGAGCCCATGGTAAAGGGCGGGTTGCGTGACATCTCACGGTTAGTTTATTTTTATGAGTATTGCATGATTTCTTGGCATGTAAGGACTATTGAGCGAGGAGGGAAAACCTACTCCTCGAGTTAAATGATGTTGCATTGTTCATGTTTATTATTCTGTACAATTAAATTTGACCACACTAAATGCTGCAACTTGAAAATGTACTTTTCCGCACTTTAAACCCTTATCATTCCCTTGTTATTACCCTCCATTATTATTGCATTCTTGGTGGCTTGTTGAGTACTTTTGTACTCATACCCATTGGAAAAACATTTCAGAGACTGTGTACTATGAGGAGGATGATCTGGAGTAGCGACCCAGTCAAGGACGTGAGACTTGCTGAGATGTTCATCATGTAGCTTTATTTTCATAGTTTTTTTAAATTTTATACTTATGTAATAATGTGGTCTACGAACCACAGATGATTGACCGTATGTACATTGTCGCATGATGGAGATATTTTTATTATTGTTTTTCTGAGGAAATTCAATAAAGTCTGGATTTTAATAATCTGGGCGTTACAAGATGGCATCAGAGCCAACTTTACTGTAGGAAGCCAAATGGACCAGCGTAACACTTAGCTTTGCCAAAAATCTATTTCATAAAAACCTACTTCATAATTTTGTTCCTCTCCCTTACTCTTTAAACTTGTTTTATTTGTAGATGCATGTCCACCACGTCCACAGCTTCTGTCGGCACTGCGAGGGATTCATCCGATAGCTCCAAATGATGGTGACCTTCCTTGGGTTCACTTTTGAGCTAGAGTTCCATTGAGTAGTTCGCGGGTCCTTGTGACGTTTCTGTCACAATCCATGCGTCCAGTGAGCACTTGCCCTTCTTCACAGCAGCACTCGGAGGTCCGACCTTTGACGTCACGTGCCAGCGCGCCACCCTCTAGGATGATCTACAACGATCGTCTTCAGAACTCATCGTTCCGACTAGTGCCGATGCGTACCCCCGACGCCCACCGCAGCATCTACATCGGCTTCCTCTCCGACCGCAATCCGGCCAGCTTACTGCTAGGGCACAATTGGATTCATGCCAATTGTTGTGTCCCATCAACAATACATAAAAGCCTCATGTAGTGGGTCGGCGATCAAGTGGAAATTGTTCCCACCGATAAATCGGTTAACGTGGTAATAGCTGATTTATCGGAACGGGAAATGAAAGGAGTCGATTGTCTATCAGGTAAAGACTAGGATGATGATTTTCTCAAGGTGTCAAGCGGTGGGGTCAAACCAGTTAGCAATGAATAGCCCAAGCTCACCTTGTGGAGATACCATTGATGGAGCAGAGGGTAAACTTTGTTAGGGCTTCGCTGCAACCGATGAATTACAGGAGGTATACATCGGACCCGGCGATAGACCGAGGCCAACTTTTGTAAGTGCTAAACTTCCTGATGAAATAAAAGATGAATTAATTGTGTTATTACGAGAATATCAGAATTGTTTTGCATGGGAATATCATGAAATGCTAGGTTTAAACAGATCGATTGTAGAACATTTGCTCCCAATAAAGCAAGGATATCGGCCATTTAAGCAGTCAACTCGGCGATTCAAGGCGAAGATATATCCAGATATCAAGGTCGATGTAACAAGATTGTATGATACAAGATTCATAAGGCCATGATGATATGCAGAGTGGGTATCAAATATTGTGCCCGTATGGAAGAAAAGTGGGAAGCTCGAGATATGTGTTGACTTCAAAGATCTAAATAAGGAGACCCAGAAAGACGAATACCCAATGCCAATCATGGACCTATTGGTGGATGCCGCATTGAGTCACAAGATTCTTAGTTTCATGGATGGAAATGTAGGGTATAATCAGATTTTCATGGCGGATGAAGATATCCACAAGACAGCTTTCCAGTGCCCAGGCACCATCAGGCTTTATGAGTGGGTGGTAATGACCTTCGGCTTCAAAAATGTCAGAGCTACTTACTAGAGAGCCATGAATTACATCTTCCATGATCTGATTGGCCTATTGGTGGAGATATACATATATGACATTGTGGTAAAATCAAGCGATACTCAAAACCATGTGGTCAATCTACGTCAAGTTTTGGAAATGCCCAAGAAGTATGGATTAAAGATGAACCCATAGAAATGCACTTTTGGGGTATTAGCGGGCAAGTTTCTACGCTTTATTGTACATGAGAGAGGAATTGAGATAAGCCAGTGCAGCACTGAAGCGATCAAAAACACTCAGCCCCATGACGATAAAACCAAATTGCAGTCACTAATCGGGAAGATAAACTTTCTGAGAAGATTCATATCCGACCTTTCAAGAAGAATGGAGTCGTTCACACAACTACTAAAGTTAAAGCCTGACCAAGAATTCATATGGGGAGAAAAGCAGTAAAAGGCATTTGATGAAATCAAAGAATATTAGAGCTCACAACCAGTACTAATGCCACCACAAAATGGCATTCTGTTCAGGTTATACCTCTTAGATGATGATAAAGCCATTGGGCCGGTCCTGCTTCAAGAGATTGATAAAAAGGAAATGGTGATTTTCTATCTCAGTAGAAGACTATTGGACGCTGAAGCCCAATACCCCGTAGTGGAAAAGCTCTATTTATGTTTATACTTCTCGTGCACCAAGTTGATACATTATTTACTATCGGCAGAGTGCACCATACTGTGCAAGGTCGATGTCATCAAGTACATGCTATCAGCCCCGGTGTTGAAAGGGCATATCAGAAAATGGGTGATCGCCCTTACTGAATTTGGCCTGCAATATGAATTGGCTAAGGCAATAAAAGGATAGGTGATAGATGATTTCATAGTCCAGCATAGAGATGAGGCAGTAACTTATGCCGAGTCAGCACTATGGACTTTATTCTTCAACAAATCAGTGTGTTGGCACGAATGCGGTATAGGACTAGTAATAATTTCTCGTTGAGGGGCATCATTTGATTTCGCGTACACCATCGGACTTTCTCCACAGATAATCAAGCCGAATACGAAGCAGTGTTAAAAGGGTTGTAGCTGTTGGAGGAATTCGGAGTTGATATGGTAGAAGTCTTGGGAGATTCCCTGTTGGTGATGAGACAAATGGAATATGAACGCAAATATGATGTGTTGGAAGAATACCACGACCAATGTCAAGAGACAATGGTAGGTTTTCAGAAGCTTAACCCTTATGCACATTCTGAGGGAACAAAACGTAGAAGCAAATGATTTGGCCCAGATGACGTCAGGATACAAGCCGATGGCTAGGTCGATCGAGGTAGAGATCATAGAACTGGAAGCCGATGATTGGAGGTATGCCATTGTTACTTATTTAAAAAATCCTTCAACATCATCACCAAGAAATCTCAGGTACCAAGCTACAAAGTATGTGCCTCTCAACGATGATTTATATTATTGGACGGCGGATGGAGTCCTACTCAAGTGTATAAATTTTGAAGAAGCCAAATTTGTGATGTGCGAGGTATACGATGGAATATGTGGAACACACCAGTCGGCCCAAAAAATGAAGTGGTTGCTCCGGAGGGTAGGTTACTTTTGGCCGACCATGGTGGAAGACTGCATAATGTATTATAGGGGTGTCAGGATTGTTAGAAGTTTGGAGCCATTCAAAGGACACCTGCATTGGCAATGAACCCTATAGTTAAGCCATGGCCTTTCAGAGGATGGGCATTGACATGATCGGCCAAATATACCCAGCATCAAGTAAGGGACATAAGTTCATATTGGCAGCAAATGACTTCTTCACAAAATGGGTAGAGGTCGTTCCACTCAAGAAGGTAATTTTTGTCGATGCCATCGAGTTCATCAAGGAGCACATAGTGTACTGGTTCGGGATTGCACAAACCATCACGACGGAACAAGGGACAATTTTTGTATCTTAAGAGTTCTAGCAATTCGCAGCCGGTGTGGGAATCAAGCTTTTTAATTCATCGCCATATTATGTGCAAGCCAATGGGCAAGCTAAAGCATCCAACAAGAGTTTGATCAGGTTGATAAAGTGGAAGATTAGCGAGCAACTGGAGCATTGGCATCGGTCTCTGTTAGGAGCACTTTGGGCTTATCAGATGGCACGTCACAGGTCCACTCAAGTGCCGCCATATTATCTAGTCTATGGCCATGAAGCAATACTACCTTGGGAAAATAATATGGGCTAAAGAAGTATAGCACTATAGAACCAACTCATAGCCAATGATTATTATAACTTGATGATGGATGGCCTAGATGACTTAGCACGGATCCGATTTAGAGCCCTTGAGAGGATTGAGGAGAACAAAGCAAGAATCGCCAGGTACTATAATAAAAAATTAGTGCCCAAGTCATTTGATGAGGGAGACCTCGTGTGGAAACTTATCATGCCGATCAGGTCCAAAGACAATCGCTCTAGTAAGTGGTCACCTAATTGGGAAGGACCCTTCCAGGTGCATCGAGTTGTTCCTGGTGGTGCCTATTTGCCTAAACGTTTAGATGGAGAAGTGTTTGGAAAGGCACTAAATGGAAAATATCTAAAGAAGTATTTCCTGAGAGTTTGGATAAATGCATAAGGATCTACATGGAATGATAAAATAGACGATACCGAAGTTATCGCCTTTAGATGATCGATGGTAAAACATCATCCTTAGACACAAGAGAATACAAGACAAGATCAGTGATCAATAGCAATACGTTACAAAGGTATGATAGTTCAAGGGTTATATAGAATTCAGTAGCACAATACAAAATAATTCAAAAAAGGGAGTGATAGATTGCCTCGATCGCTCGCAGCCGAATAGCGTCAACACTACGAACTATAGCTCGATCCTCAACATATGAACTGGGGATGGATTTGATGGTATTGTGGTGGTGTTGCACGTGGCGGTTGACACCGGTGAGACGACACTCCTAGGCTTGGATCCATCTTGGAAAAGATGCTAGGACACTTTCCTCATTGGCTATCCTTGCCCGGAACCCATCCAGCCTTGAGGCCAAGTCGGCTTCCTCTCCCTTAGCTTGTTGAGGCATAGTGACGTGGACGATGACTCACCGCGAAGATTATTCAAAAGAGTACCTTCAGAAAGTATCACTTCATCATGGGTCTTTGCCGCCTCCAGCTGCAACGCACGATCAGCCATCTGATGTATAGCCGCTGAACCTCCGGCCGATGGTACTCCAGGAATGCTGTCAGCGTGAGGGCATCAACCAGTTCAGGGGAGAGGGAATCCAAGATATCATTGAAGTGATCCCTTATTGGACCTGAGTCATTGACCAAGGTTTCTACCTAATCATCTAGATGGCATAGTAGATCTGGGTAGAACCCCTCTCACTTCTAGAGATAATTGAGTTGCAGTTGACTGAGGGATATTGGTAACTTCTTCATCCTCAATATACGGGATGATATAAAAAGGGAATCTCTGGACGAAGGTCTAGAGAAAGAATAAAAAGTTAGACAAATGAAGTTGGTCGCACTAAGACACCAAGTGCAGAGGGTACTCACGTTAATCGGCCTGGCATGACTAGCTGATTGTGAGCCACCCTCGGCAAGAGAGGCTACCATGTCACCTTCCGTCTTCACGCTAGTTACATCCAAGGCCGATGTGAGTCCCATGAAAAACCACATAAAATCAAGATAAAAGAAGTTACCTGGTAAGAAGCATCAGTGGTGGTAGAAGGAGCTCCCGTGCCAACATCAGATGGAGCAGTAATGTCATCGGTCATCGCTGACTCGCTATAGCCGATGGAAGTATCCAAAATATTGGCCTCAGCCGCCTCCACGGTAACTCCCTCAGCAACCACAACCGGTGAGTTATCAGTAGGGTCATCGTCCATGTTATCAAATGCCGCATAAAGAGATGTGACGTCAAGAGGAGGGGAAGAAGGTGGTTGAAGCAAGAAGATATCGAGTATCAAGAATACAAAATAGAAGATGTGTGTGATGCAAAGATAGGTAAAAACCTAGGCCGACAAAGAAACTTTAGTTGCCGATAGGGAAGTACCAACGTCGGGAACCTAGACGGCCAAAGGAGCAATCGGTGCTGGCTGCAAAGCGAAGTAGAATGATAAACATATGCTTCACAAGATAGTGTCATGAGTGAAGATCGAAGGTTTACTGAGGGTGGCGGAGTTGAAGCTGGTGGGGTTACTTGACCAGTCTGGGCCCTAGTAGATCGACACACAACTATGTCCAGTGCCTCGCGTTTGCGTGCATGGGTTTTGACCCATCTCCTGCTGAGCCAGACCATCGGAGTAGGGGCGCTAATGGCCAGATTTGTGATGGCCGTTGCAGGTCCATACTGTATCAAATGATCACTTTGGCTCTCAGAAGGTGCGTCGAGGTCATCCTCCTATGTATACAAAGGCTACAATATTAGGGTCGGGGTGCAACCGCTAGCAATATATCCTCGAATGACGATTAAAAAGATGTATCTTCCATTCACCCCACCATTGCACAAAATCAGTGGAGGTCGCGTGGCAAGCCGACCAGGAAGCAAGATGACCATAAAGGATCTGATCGGCCATGTGGAGAAGACGATCATACTCCAAATTGTCCTTAACCTCTCCACAAACTTGGATTTGGCCGATGAAGGATAGATGGGGAGGGAGCTGGCCGAATCCCAGTTGCCATGAACAAACCGTCAAGTGATAGAATTCGTAAGAGGCTTTTTGAAGATGGATAATGGTGAAATTGATGGGCAGAAGGCAAGGGGTGACCAAGACTTTGAAAATTCTAATAGAATCCTTGTCTCGTCACACATTGGTCAGGATTGCCCATAGGACCTAAGAAGTGGCAAGACGGGTAGTAGGCGATGGGGATGAGGATTTGGTTCTTCAGGTTCTACAAAGAAAAGAGGAAATAAAAAGGGGGAAAGTTAAAAAAACTTACCTCGGGGATGTAGGTGTTGGTCAACATCGAATGTTACGGTCTAGACCAGCGAAAGAGACAAAGATGGTGGGATGCGGTCGTCGAAGGTAGTACAAGAGACGTCGTCGATGAGCTCAAGGATTAAGAAGGGAGGAGAGTGTTATGCATATGCAGGAAGCGTAGAAGAAGAAAGGAGAAGCCAATGGATACTTATAGAGTACGGGCAATGCCTTAGCAGTCAGGTCAATCCGGTTCCAGTGGATTCGATGGGACCATCTACAATGTTCAGCAACAGGTATAATCATGAGTACAGTTTTTGAAACGCCGAATTGTTCATAGGTCCGGGATATGAGGAGAACTCTTCGGTGATTCTGTTTAAAGGTACTATTGCTAGACTATGTGGAATGAAGCCTAGTCTGATGCCGCCACAAAGAAAAGTATATGCGTCAAACTAGGTGACATCCATCACAGTCATTCATGGCCAAAGAAGAGAAACATGAAGAAGGTAAAAAGGTTGATGAAGATATGTAGAAGACATACTATAGATGCAAAAGGGGCCGAAAGGTGAAAGGTTTTCGGGTATTAGTGGAAAACTTGATGAGACTTCTAAGATGACATGGTGCAGGAAACATTGATGACTGATAATTTCGAAGAATTAGCTATACTTATGCTCTAAAAATAGAGGGCATGTGTTGACACTATGATTTGGTGAAGTCTAGGCCCATTAGGAGTATCGCACAGTCAATGAAAGTCAAAGGTCTGGTCAAAGGTGGGTCAAAGAAGTTTGTCCGTATTGTTATATCTGGTCGGATATGAAGGAGCCGATAGAGATGAAGAAGATCTTGTAGTAATGCCGGCCACCATCGATAGAGCTCGAGATGAGAATGGTAAAGATGAAGTAGAGAGAGCAAGGGAGGGAAGTTATAGAATGGTTGAGAGTAAAGACTGAAGAGAGGAAACGGGGCTTTATAATTGTGTGTGTGTGTTTTCGAGATAGTGTTCATCTGGTCGCCCAAATTTTCAAAAAAAAATTCGTATGCGTCGGTCTTTAGTGACGGGTCTAGATATTCACGCGTCACTAAAGGTAGGTCTTCAGTAATGGGTCTCACACACATCACTAGAGATAGGTTTTTAGTGACGGGTCTCAACGTTGCCCATCAATAAAGATTAGTTTAGAGTTTGGTAACTCATTAGTGATGAACATTATTGAGACCTATCAATAAAGGAAGGTCTTTAGTGACGGTTGTAAACACACCCGTCACTAAATGTATATTAGTGGCGTGTGTCTTTTATCTGCCACTAAAGCTACATTACTAAAGGTAATTTGTGTGGTAGGGCAGATTTCTTACTCACCCGCTGTCATCTTGTTGTCCTTCCATCCTACCATGTCGTCGTCATGCCATCCTGAGGCATGACCATCTCCGCATCTACCTCCGCTGTTCGTCGTCCTACCATCAGATTATCTCCACCTCCACCATGCAGCCATCTTCGCATCCACCGTCTGGTCATCTTTGCCTCTGCCTTCGCCCATCCGGCCATCTCCGTCTCCACTCATGCAAGATTTTGATGCCACTAATCTCTCACATTATTTGGATTTAGGTTTTAGCTATGATTTATCTAGGTTTTTATCCATGCCATATTATATAGTATTCTTGATAATGTTGGTGGAGTATAATTTTTAAGACGAAGGAATTTCCTTTCCATGTGAATGATGGAGAAATTATGTGTGTATATAATGTGAATCTCTACAAGTGAATTTTTGAGTCTATTTAAGTTATTAATTTTGTGATCAAGTGTATATACCTTGACTTGCAATTTTTATATACAATTTTTTAGTATACTTCCAAAATGATCAAATGCATGTCCTTATCATGCATCAAGTCTCTATATGTTTGTGTATACCTGTTGGCGTAAAAGATTACGCTAACAGGTTTCTGAAAGTTAGAAACCAACAAACGAAGTGTTTGCGAAGTAAACTATTTCAAGCCTCCGAAAGGATAATAGCTTAAAACAGTTCGAAGATGAGTATTGAATAACTTGAATTTGGTCCCTATTACAGGGTAAAATGGGGGGTATTTATAGGCCCAAATATTAAGGAAAAGACCCTTTTACCCCTCTATTACAACCGACATAGTGGAAACTATTCGGTACCCTTAATAGGGCTAAAATGGTAAAAGACTAATCTAATGAGAAAGAAGATAAGTCTTCCATCTTAGCTGGCAAAGAACCTCCCGGAAGGGTCCAAGTTCGTAGATATACTCCGAACTAGAGTTCGCCTCCATACTTCGAACTTGATCTACTGTATCCCCGGAGTTATATGCTGGAAACCTTTGACTTAATCACCGGCCCTTGTCCTGTTACTGCAATAAGCCCAAAGATGGAATATTTTCCCCCAACAATACCTTTGATGGCTGAAATGATTAAGTGTATGTATATGTTTGAGTATACCTTTGATGAAGTGTATGCAAATAGTGTGTGCATGTGTATGTTTGAGTATACGTTTGTTAGAGTGTATGCATTTGAAAATATTCAATTTTGTTTATTAGGGTTTACAGAAGTATTATTGTATTTTTTATCGTTGTCAAATATAACATGGATTAGATACATGGCAAGTCTCCCGAGTGATAAATAGGGCACTTAAGCTAGAAAGCGTTCTTCAGCAATATGGGTCCTAAGTGATCAACAGACTGACAATGGCCTCCTGAAAATCACTAATCCATTCGTGGGACATCACCAGGTTTATATATTGTATATTGCTTATTCTATTTATGTCGTAACAAAACTAACAAACTCATCGGATAGTATATCACTATTATAGACTCTAAGAAAACCCTTTGCCGAGAACAATAACATTCACGCTAGTGAGAATAGGGCTAGAAGTTTGGCTCGAGACTTGCGAGCCAGCTCGGGCTCGGTCGAGCTGAGCCGATCTTGGATCGGCTCGTAGCCTCCACAAGCCGAACTCAAGACGAGTTGTTTGGCTCGTTAACTGATCGAGCCGACCCGAGCTAGCTCATGAGCATCTTAGTGGCTCGGTCAATGAGGGTCAACAAGGGAGTCCCATCGCCATCAGCTTGTACCGGTTCACACCTTGCATACTACCATCCTCCCGATTTGGCTCCTCATCGGTGAATTGCACGCACGGACCTACTCCCCCTCATTGTCGTCTATTGATTAACTGAGGTTTTGATTGCTGCCTTCTTCCTCCTCGCGCTATGCCCACCATTCCATTCTTGATTCCTCTCTTCGCTCGCAAATCACAAAATGGATTGCTTCGGCTTTGAATCTGAGATAATCTTTAATATCTTCGAAGCTTTTCTGACACTCCGGTGTCCATGCAAAATCTTCGGACCCTTTCAAAGCTTTAAAGATTGGCAAGCTCCTCTCCGCAGACCTTGATAAAAACCTGCTAAGTGCGGCCAGACGTCCAGTCAGCTTTTGCACTTGCTTTAAATTCTCCGGAGGAGTCATCTTCTGCAGCGCAGTTATTTGAGTAGGGCTAGCTTCAATTCCCCTGCTTGAAACTAAGTACCCTAACAACTTTCCAGCCTTAGCTCCGAATATACATTTTTCGGGGTTAAGACGGATCCCACATGCCCGAAGGCTATTGAATGTTTCTGCTAAGTCTAGGCTATGTTGGTGCTTTAAATCACTCTTTATTACAATATCATCCATATAGGCCTCCACGTTGCGACCTAGTTGATGACCTAGAGCCTTAGCAACTAATCTTGAAAAAGTAGCCCCGGCATTTCTTAGGCCGAAGGGCATTCTTACATAGCAGAAGACTCCCGAAGGAGTTACAAAGCTCGTCTTGATTTCATCTTCACGCTTCAACCATATTTGATGATAACCAGAATACGCGTCGAGGAAGCTTAGTAACTCCGAACCTGCAGTGGAGTCAACTAGTTGATCAATTCGGGGCATGGGGTAGGGGTCACGTGGGCACGCTTTATTCAGAGATGTGAAATCAATGCACATGCGCCACTTCCCGAAAGACTTCTTCCTGACGAAGACTGGGTTGGCTAACCATTCTGTATGGGCCACTTCTCTGATAATCCCAGCCTTCAACAGTTTTTCAACTTCGTCCTTAGCTAGAGCAGCTCTTTCTGCGGACATCTTCCGGAGCCCTTGTCGAACAGGCCGGGCCTTCGGGTTTACAAGCAAACTGTGCTCAATAATATCCCGATCGACTCCGGTGATATCTTCATCAGACCAAGCGAAGACATCCAAATTTTCTTCTACGACCTTTTCCAAGGAAGTTGCAACTTCAGGAGGTAAATCTTTACCAAATTGAAATGTGTATTCTTTACCATCTTTGACAATGACCTTCGTTGCAATCTCTCCTTCGGGACTTGGTCTTGGAAATGACTTCTTCGAAGCTTCGGAGGAGGCTGAAAAAATTTCTTCATTATCTTGGACACTGTTTACTTGCCTCGGATCAAGAGGAGGACCATGACCATATTCTGCCCCCCGAGCCATGGCTTGATCTCCGAAGATTGTCAGGACTCCTGCTTGTGTGGGCATCTTCATGCACAAGTAGTTGTGATGCGCCACAGCTCCGAACTGATTCAACATGCCCCGTCCGAAGATGACATTATAAGCATACGGGGCATCTACCACATCAAAGATAACTTCTTCAGTTCGGGCTAGTAAACCTTCTCCGAAGGTTACTTCTAAGCCTATCTGGCCAAGTGCATCAAGCGGAGGTCCTGCGAAGCCTTGCAGAGGACGAGCCGCTGGGAGAAGATGCTTCCGGGAAATGCATAACTGATCGAAGGCTTGCACAAAATGATATCTGCCGAACTACCTCCGTCAATTAGCACCCTTCGGACTTCAGTCCCTGCAATATCAGCAGTGATAACCAATGGATCTGCATGCGGGAACTTAATACCAGCTGCATCCTCCGCAGAGAAAGATATTGGAACATGAGACCACTCCGGCATTGCAGCTGCAGATGACGAAGTCCCAATATGGCCTACTTCCCGAACGTACTCTCTTCGCTGTCTCTTGGACATGCTTCCGAGGGTACCTCCTCCGGAGATATGGAGAACTACTCTCTTTCCTCTATCTTGCCCTTCTTCTTGCTTCGGAGGTGGCATAACATTGGCCACCGGAGGATGCCTTGCAGCATCAAAATTTTCTATCCGCGCCACAGCCTGGACCGGCTCCGGGCGCACTGCTGCTGCTGGACTTCGGTCGGGACTACCTCGACCCGAAGTTCTCTCCAAGTATTCTCCCCGAAGGGTAAGAATAGCCTTGCAGGTGTCAGTTGCATGGCTTCGATTCTCTCCATGAATACAGCAAAAAAGGGTCTGGCCCTTGCCAGCCGTTTTCCCTGGCGGCCTCCAACCGCCGGACTTGTTCCCCACAGACTGTGGAGCTCTTGGTGCAAACTTCTGTGGGGGTGCAATGTTTAAGACTTCAGAGCGAGGGTGCTTTTGCCCTCTTCTTCTATCATGTTGCACTTCGAAGACTGGTTCTTGCGGCTGTGCCGAAGTCTTCAACTCTGCTTTAACTTCCGTCAATACTGTCGAAGTAGCAGTAGTCCTCCGAAGCCAACCTTCTTCTGACCTCGAGTACTCCTCGAAGTACGACATCAGCTGTGATACTGTGGTGATGCTCTTCCAATGTAGTTTATCCAGAAGGCCTTTATGACTGACGCCTTCCCGAGCCGCATCAACCACCGAGGATGTGGACACCCCCGAATTTGCGACTTCGTGTGAGCGAAGCGCTTGAAGTACTGCCTCAATGTTTCTCCGGGGAGCTGCTTCACTTGGAAAAGGCTTCCTGTTGACATGGGGGGCACGAAGGTGCCCTGAAAGTTACTTATAAACTTCCTCTTCAACTGTGACCAGGAAATGATTGATCCTGGCTTTAAAGACCAGAACCATCTCAACGCCACTCCTTGAAGAGCTAATGGGAAGCACTTCGCCATAGTCTCTCTGTCTCCGCCGCTAGCCTCAATCGCTAGGGCATAAGAACGCGCAAACTCACTGGGATCTTCGTCTCCGGCATACTTGCAGAGCTTCGAAGTTTTGAACTTCGGATCGAAGCGAACCTTCTGAAGCTCAGGATGCAACGGAGATTCATTGTCGTAAGAGGCGTTCTCCGGGGCTTCGGGATAACCAGGATCGTCGTCTTCGGGCACTTCGGGGATAGCTGGGGTGGCTTGAGAGCAAAGTCTGTTCGCAGCCTCTTGTCGCCACCTCGCTACCTCAGCTTGAAGATTGGCCATTTGAGTGGCCATGTCTCCAAGGCTATCTTCATCTCCTCCGGAAGGACCTTCCGGGTCTTGAGAACTGGTATGATCAGTTCGAATCGGAATGAAGGGTGGCGGAGTGGCTCCGGGCGGTCGGAGTATGGAAGGGGTTGGCGGAGAGGTTTCGTATCCTCGAGGGATAGAAGCCCCTTGTGGAGTTTGAGGTGGAGGGATAGTCGAAGACCCTCCAACTTCGACCGTGTCGAAGGGTATCTCTCCGGAGATCCGAGAGGACCTCCGAGTGGGATTGCGAGGTGCGCTCCGCTTAGGAGGCATAATGTAAGAAGTTGGTAGAGAACGAAGTTTTTTGGACTAGGTTCCCCACGGACGGCGCCAACTGTTGGCGTAAAAGATTACGCTAACAGGTTTCTGTAGAAAAGAAACTAACAAACGAAGTGTTTGCGAAGCAAACTGTTCTAAGCCTCCGAAAGGATAATAGCTTAGAATAGTTCGAAAGTGTGTATTGAATCACTTGTAATCGGTCCCCATTACAGGGTGAAATGGGGGGTATTTATAGGCTTAAACATTAAGGAAAAGACCTATTTACCCCTCTATTACAACCGACATTAAGGAAACTATTCGTTTTCCTTAATAGGGCTAAAATGGTAAAAGACTAATCTAATAAGATAGAAGATAAGTCTTCCATCTTAGCTGGCAGAAAAGATCCTGAAGGGCTTTGGTTCGAAGACATACTTCGAACCAGTGTCTGTCTTCGGGCTTCGAACCAGGTTCTGGGCATCTTCGAAGATGGTCTTCGGACAATCTTCGAACTGGTTGACTGTCTTCATGCTGCTTTGGCAATAACCCCGAAGATGAGATATTTTCCCCCAACAGTAGCCCCTCGAATATGCTTCTCCGTTTGACCTGTAACGTTTAGGAGAGCAGTATACGCAAGAAAAGTATTCATGCGTAGGGGTTAACAGATTTATATTATCTCCGAACTATGTGGAGATAAATGCTTCGAATTGGCATTCGAAAAGTTACATTCGAAGTAACTTAGAAGTGTCTTTAGAAAGACTGAAGACTTTTTAGACTTAGAAAAAATAGCCGTTAACATGTTTCTTCTAACAGAAGTTAAACGATCCGTTATTTCCGGAGGAAAATAACGGGCAAGAATGCGAAAGGGCAGAACTCAAATGGTAACAAACGGAAAATTTAGGCTATAAATAAGGAGCCCAAAACTTACCCGATTACCTTTTCACCGTTCCTCTCAGTAAAAAGCTTGTGAGCCCCTTAAGTTCTTGAGCCCTAGCCTTTGAGTTCCCGAGCCCCTTGAGTTCTTGAGCAACCGAGCGATCAGAATGGTGAAGACCAAAGGATCTGCGCCTCCTTCGGCTTTGGCTCGGCAGCAGGCAGCCGCAGCAGCAGCAGCGGCGACATTGGCGGCGGCACCCTCGATGCAGGCGGGATCATCCATGGCGGCAGGCATGCGTTATGGAGAACTCTCCGGACAAGTGTCTGCCCTTGGAATACTTCGTTACTACGAGGATTTGGGCCGAACAATCACTCCGAGCGCAGAGGGCTCCATCATCTTCGACGACGCGAGACTTTTGACTCCTTCCGAAGGCGTAGCTACTGCTTGGCGAGCCTTCCAAACTTCGTGGAGAGCCGAAGGTCGATCTGCGATCAAGGCTTGGATTGATGAAGGCCAACGCCAAAAACAAGTTCGGAGTCAAGCTTCGAGCAGTCAGCCTCCTCCGAACCCGCAGGTTTAGGATTTATTTAGGATTTTTTGATTATGTAAAGCTGATGCTTGTAAATATTTATCAATGAAAGTCTTGTTTGTCATATTTTTAGGCTTTGCCTCTTATGGAAGATATCGAAGTGTTAGAGCTTAACAGCGAACTTCGCTCACTGTGGAACACCTTCGAACTTCTAAAAAGTTATAAGCGTCCTCGATTTCTTATTCCTCGAGATGACTCCGGCGTTATTGCGCCTGAAGTAATCAAAGACGTATTGTCTTATATTAAAGAGGAGAATAAAGAGATTGACGCAAACACCTCGTCTTCTGAAGACACTAATTGGTCCGAAGACGAAGGTGAAGCCCAAAATAAAAGATCTGAAGATCTTAGAAGCTGGGAGAGTAGCCCCGAGCGGCTTCGAACTTGGGCCGAGCTTCAACAAGAGCAGAAGGATTTTAGAGCTTCGAAGGGGAGGAAAAGAGTTAAACGTAAAGTTCTTAGAACTTCCGATGTTGGAACTAGTCATTCCACCCCTAGCTCTCGGGACCGAAGAGGTCTCCGATTCCTTCTTGGTATAGATACCAATTTTTCATAATGTAATCTGTAAACACATTTGTTTCAATAATGAATGCCGATTTAAAATTGTCTCCATATTTACTAGCCCCTCTTTGGGTATAAGCAACTTCGAACTGTATTCAAAGATGGTTATGCGCAAAGAAAAAACTTCGGAGTACAATTTTTTGGGGGTTCGGAGCCCCTCTGTCATTTAAAGATCATTTGAAATCTTATGAAATGTCTTCGACCTTTGTAGTCAGAAGAATGGTAACTTGGTACCTTTGTTTTATGAAAGAAATCAATTGAGATAACTTCCAGGACACTTTAGTGTCTTAAGAATTTTGTCACTTTGGACTTATATGAACAAACATTCGAAGCTCATGGCTTAAATGTTGTTTTGCTTTTAGCCACCTTCGGCTATTTTTGCAGAAGTCTACCAGCCGGAGCTTGGACTTCGCAGAATTTGGCCACCTTCGGCTCTTTTTTGCAGAAGTCTACCAGCCGGAGCTTGGACTTCGCAGAATTTGGCCACCTTCGGCTCTTTTTTGCAGAAGTCTACCAGCCGGAGCTTGGACTTCGCAGAATTTGGCCACCTTCGGCTCTTTTACGGATGTCTGCAAGTTGCAGCTTGGACTCCGCAGATTTTGGCCACCTTCGGCTCTTTTTACGGAAGTCTACCAGCCGAAGCTTGGACTCCGTAGAATGTGGTATTGGCTCTTTTACGGATGCCTACAAGGTATCAGCTTGGGCTCCGGATGGATTTCAGCCACCACACCGGAGGCTTCGACTTTATGGGTACGAAGTCCGGAAATACAGCCCAGCTTAATGACACTTCCCTCTCGATCGACTTCCATCCCAGCGCGTCCGCTCGGGAAACTAGGAGTGTCAAGGGGAAGGCAAATATCAGGGTGTATGCTTTATTAATTTAGAGGTGATTACAAGCGAATTACAAGGAGCCCTTATGCGAAGTATCGCTTTAGGTGCTCCGCATGCCAAGTATGTGCTAACTCTTCACCTTCTAAATTAGCTAATTTGAATGAACCAGGGCGCCCTGAGCGGACAATTAGATATGGACCTTCCCATTTATTGCCTAACTTCCCTGTGCTATAATGCTTCGTAGAACAAGATGACCCGGCCTTAACTCGCTGAGCTTAACCTTCGGGTCATACCAAGTCTTCGTCTGCTGATGATACTTTGATAAATTAGCTACAGCTCGAAGTCTTGTTTCTTCTGACAAATCTAACGAAGCTTGTCTTTCTTCTTCGATGTCTGGTTCGGTGCTGCGAAATGATCCCCCTTTGAGCTCTGTTGGAGTCATTGCTTCATCTCCGAATAGTAGTCTGAACGGAGTAAAACCTGTGGACCTTGTTTCCGTAGTCCGAATGGACCACAGAATCTTCGGAAGCTCTTCGGTCCACAGTCCCTTTGATAATCCTACTATTCTTCGATTTAGCCCTGATAAAATATTCCCATTGGCTCGCTCAACGGCTCCATTCGACTGAGGATGTCTCACTGCAGCAAAACGTAGTTGAATGCCTAGTTCTTCGCAAAACTTCCTGAAGGGTTCTGCGTCGAACTGTGTTCCATTATCAACTGTGAGATATCTAGGCACTCCGAACCGGCAAATAATGTTCTTCCAGAAGAATTTCTGTACATTGTTCGAAGTGATAGCTATTAAGGGTTCTGCTTCTACCCACTTAGAAAAATATTCAATAGCTACCACTGCGAACTTCAGATTTCCCTTTGCTAACGGAAAGGGACCAATTAGATCCATACCCCATCTAGCCATGGGCCATACCGGAGCAATGACTTGAAGAGCTGTTGGTGGGCGATGACTCCGTCGACCCATCCACTGGCATCCTTGACAAGTGCGGACCAAGCTCTCCGCATCAGCTGTTATTGTGGGCCAATAAAGCCCCTGGCGAAGTGTTTTTCCTGCCAGAGCTCTAGGGGCTAAATGACTTCCACAAAGGCCTTCGTGAATTTCTCGAAGAATTTCTTGGCCTTCGGCTTGAGATATACATCGGAGTAGAGGGGAACATACTCCGGCCTTGTATAATATACCGTTGATTAACTGATAGTTTCTTGCTCTGAGCTTTAATCTTGACAATTGGGGCTCTTCGGGCAAATTTGTTCCTCCTTGCAAGAGTTCTATGATCGAATCTTTCCAATCTGCACTAGGAATGCAGAGAATCTCTGCAGAGGCAACTTGTGGCACCGAAGGTACATTGAGCTCCTCATAGAAAGCTTCGTCAGGCACATCCACAGCTCCGGCAGCAGCCTTCGCTAAAATGTCCGCTTGCACATTTTCAGCTCTTGGTATACTCCGAATGGAAATACCCTTGAAATGTGCTTCGATCTTGCTGATTTCTTCCAAGTACTTTGCAAGCTGTGGATGTCGGACTTGAAAACTTTTGTCCACGTGCCCTGCTACTATCTGAGAATCTGTTTTTATAATTATCCTTGTAGCTCCTAGAGCACGTGCTTTCCGGAGTCCCAATAAAATTCCTTCGTACTCCGCTATATTATTGGTAGACTTAAAGTTGAGTCTTGCGGAGTACATTGCTCTTTGTCCTGACGGTGAAATCAATACTGCCCCAATGCCTGCTCCGGATGCTTGGAAAGCCCCATCGGAGTAAATAGTCAAACTCCGTCATCTGATTTCTCCGGAGTCAACTTCGCAGGTGGAGTCCACTCTGCTACGAAGTCTGCTAGGACTTGAGATTTGATAGTTGTCCTTGCCAGGAAAGATATGCCGAAGGGTGCTAGTTCTACTGCCCACTTTCCAATCCTTCCAGTGGAATCTTTGCTTCGGAGCATATCCCCTAAAGGATACGAAGTTGGTACAATTACATTATGAGCCAAAAAATAATGTCTTAGCTTCCTCGAAGCCATTATCAGAGCATAAACGAACTTCTCAAGTTCGGAGTATCTTGTCTTCGCTCCTGACAATGCTTCGGATACGAAATAGACAGGATTTTGGACCAACTTCCCATTGATATCCGCTTCTCTGACAAGGACTGCGCTGACAGCTGAGCCTGTAGCTGCAAGATACAGAAGTAGGGTTTCGTCCGCAATAGGCACCGTAAGTGTAGCAAGATTGCTGAGATAATCTTTAATATCTTCGAAGCTTTTCTGACACTCCGGTGTCCATGCAAATCTTCGGACCCTTTCAAAGCTTTAAAGATTGGCAAGCTCCTCTCCGCAGACCTTGATAAAAACCTGCTAAGTGCGGCCAGACGTCCAGTCAGCTTTTGCACTTGCTTTAAATTCTCCGGAGGAGCCATCTTCTGCAGCGCAGTTATTTGAGTAGGGCTAGCTTCAATTCCCCTGCTTGAAAATAAGTACCCTAACAACTTTCCAGCCTTAGCTCCGAATATACATTTTTCGGGGTTAAGACGGATCCCACATGCCCGAAGGCTATTGAATGTTTCTGCTAAGTCTAGGCTATGTTGGTGCTTTAAAGCACTCTTTATTACAATATCATCCATATAGGCCTCCACGTTGCGACCTAGTTGATGACCTAGAGCCTTAGCAACTAATCTTGAAAAAGTAGCCCCGGCATTTCTTAGGCCGAAGGGCATTCTTACATAGCAGAAGACTCCCGAAGGAGTTACAAAGCTCGTCTTGATTTCATCTTCGCGCTTCAACCATATTTGATGATAACCAGAATACGCGTCGAGGAAGCTTAGTAACTCCGAACCTGCAGTGGAGTCAACTAGTTGATCAATTCGGGGCATGGGGTAGGGGTCACGTGGGCACGCTTTATTCAGAGATGTGAAATCAATGCACATGCGCCACTTCCCGGAAGACTTCTTCCTGACGAAGACTGGGTTGGCTAACCATTCTGTATGGGCCACTTCTCTGATAATCCCAGCCTTCAACAGTTTTTCAACTTCGTCCTTAGCTAGAGCAGCTCTTTCTGCGGACATCTTCCGGAGCCCTTGTCGAACAGGCCGGGCCTTCGGGTTTACAAGCAAACTGTGCTCAATAATATCCCGATCGACTCCGGTGATATCTTCATCAGACCAAGCGAAGACATCCAAATTTTCTTCTACGACCTTTTCCAAGGAAGTTGCAACTTCAGGAGGTAAATCTTTACCAAATTGAAATGTGTATTCTTTACCATCTTTGACAATGACCTTCGTTGCAATCTCTCCTTCGGGACTTGGTCTTGGAAATGACTTCTTCGAAGCTTCGGAGGAGGCTGAAAAAATTTCTTCATTATCTTGGACACTGTTTACTTGCCTCGGATCAAGAGGAGGACCATGACCATATTCTGCCCTCCGAGCCATGGCTTGATCTCCGAAGATTGTCAGGACTCCTGCTTGTGTGGGCATCTTCATGCACAAGTAGTTGTGATGCGCCACAGCTCCGAACTGATTCAACATGCCCCGTCCGAAGATGACATTATAAGCATACGGGGCATCTACCACATCAAAGATAACTTCTTCAGTTCGGGCTAGTAAACCTTCTCCGAAGGTTACTTCTAAGCCTATCTGGCCAAGTGCATCAAGCAGAGGTCCTGCGAAGCCTTGCAGAGGACGAGCCGCTGGGAGAAGATGCTTCCGGGAAATGCATAACTGATCGAAGGCTTGCACAAAAATGATATCTGCCGAACTACCTCCGTCAATTAGCACCCTTCGGACTTCAGTCCCTGCAATATCAGCAGTGATAACCAATGGATCTGCATGCGGGAACTTAATACCAGCTGCATCCTCCGCAGAGAAAGATATTGGAACATGAGACCACTCCGGCATTGCAGCTGCAGATGACGAAGTCCCATATGGCCTACTTCCCGAACGTACTCTCTTCGCTGTCTCTTGGACATGCTTCCGAGGGTACCTCCTCCGGAGATAGGGAGAACTACTCTCTTTCCTCTATCTTGCCCTTCTTCTTGCTTCGGAGGTGGCATAACATTGGCCACCGGAGGATGCCTTGCAACATCAAAATTTTCTATCCGCGCCACAGCCTGGACCGGCTCCGGGCGCACTGCTGCTGCTGGACTTCGGTCGGTACTACCTCGACCCGAAGTTCTCTCCAAGTATTCTCCCCGAAGGGTAAGAATAGCCTTGCAGGTGTCAGTTGCATGGCTTCAATTCTCTCCATGAATACAGCAAAAAAGGGTCTGGCCCTTGCCAGCCGTTTTCCCTGGCGGCCTCCAACCGCCGGACTTGTTCCCCACAGACTGTGGAGCTCTTGGTGCAAACTTCTGTGGGGGTGCAATGTTTAAGACTTCAGAGCGAGGGTGCTTTTGCCCTCTTCTTCTATCATGTTGCACTTCGAAGACTGGTTCTTGCGGCTGTGCCGAAGTCTTCAACTCTGCTTTAACTTCCGTCAATACTGTCGAAGTAGCAGTAGTCCTCCGAAGCCAACCTTCTTCTGACCTCGAGTACTCCTCGAAGTACGACATCAGCTGTGATACTGTGGTGATGCTCTTCCGATGTAGTTTATCCAGAAGGCCTTTATGACTGACGCCTTCCCGAGCCGCATCAACCACCGAGGATGTGGACAGCCCCCGAATTTGCGACTTCGTGTGAGCGAAGCGCTTGAAGTACTGCCTCAATGTTTCTCCGGGGATCTGCTTCACTTGGAAAAGGCTTCCTGTTGACATGGGGGGCACGAAGGTGCCCTGAAAGTTACTTATAAACTTCCTCTTCAACTGTGACCAGGAAATGATTGATCCTGGCTTTAAAGACCAGAACCATCTCAACGCCACTCCTTGAAGAGCTAATGGGAAGCACTTCGCCATAGTCTCTCTGTCTCCGCCGCTAGCCTCAATCGCTAGGGCATAAGAACGCGCAAACTCACTGGGATCTTCGTCTCCGGCATACTTGCAGAGCTTCGAAGTTTTGAACTTCGGATCGAAGCGAACCTTCTGAAGCTCAGGATGCAACGGAGATTCATTGTCGTAAGAGGCGTTCTCCGGGGCTTCGGGATAACCAGGATCGTCGTCTTCGGGCACTTCGGGGATAGCTGGGGTGGCTTGAGAGCGAAGTCTGTTCGCAGCCTCTTGTCGCCACCTCGCTACCTCAGCTTGAAGATTGGCCATTTGAGTGGCCATGTCTCCAAGGCTATCTTCATCTCCTCCGGAAAGGACCTTCCGGGTCTTGAGAACTGGTATGATCAGTTCGAATCGGAATGGAGGGTGGCGGAGTGGCTCCGGGCGGTCGGAGTATGGAAGGGGTTGGCGGAGAGGTTTCGTATCCTCGAGGATAGAAGCCCCTTGCGGAGTTTGAGGTGGAGGGATAGTCGAAGACCTCCAACTCGACCGTGTCGAAGGGTACTCTCTCGGAGATCCGAGAGGACCTCCGAGTGGGATTGCGAGGTGCGCTCCGCTTAGGAGGCATAATGTAAGAAGTTGGTAGAGAACGAAGTTTTTTGGACTAGGTTCCCCACGGCGGCGCCAACTGTTGGCGTAAAAGATTACGCTAACAGGTTTCTGTAGGAAAAGAAACTAACAACGAAGTGTTTGCGAAGCAAACTGTTCTAAGCCTCCGAAAGGATAATAGCTTAGAATAGTTCGAAAGTGTGTATTGAATCACTTGTAATCGGTCCCCATTACAGGGTGAAATGGGGGGTATTTATAGGCTTAAACATTAAGGAAAAGACCTATTTACCCCTCTATTACAACCGACATTAAGGAAACTATTCGTTTTCCTTAATAGGGCTAAAATGGTAAAAGACTAATCTAATAAGATAGAAGATAAGTCTTCCATATTAGCTGGCAGAAAAGATCCTGAAGGGCTTTGGTTCGAAGACATACTTCGAACCAGTGTCTGTCTTCGGTCTTCGAACCAGGTTCTGGGCATCTTCGAAGATGGTCTTCGGACAATCTTCGAACTGGTTGACTGTCTTCATGCTGCTTTGGCAATAACCCCGAAGATGAGATATTTTCCCCCAACAATCGATGGTAAAACATCATCCTTAGACACAAGAGAATACAAGACAAGATCAGTGATCAATAGCAATACGTTACAAAGGTATGATAGTTCAAGGGTTATATAGAATTCAGTAGCACAATACAAAATAATTCAAAAAGGGAGTGATAGATTGCCTCGATCGCTCGCAGCCGAATAGCGTCAACACTACGAACTATAGCTCGATCCTCAACATATGAACTGGGGATGGATTTGATGGTATTGTGGTGGTGTTGCACGTGGCGGTTGACACCGGTGAGACGACACTCCTAGGCTTGGATCCATCTTGGAAAAGATGCTAGGACACTTTCCTCATTGGCTATCCTTGCCCGGAACCCATCCAGCCTTGAGGCCAAGTCGGCTTCCTCTCCCTTAGCTTGTTGAGGCATAGTGACGTGGACGATGACTCACCGCGAAGATTATTCAAAAGAGTACCTTCAGAAAGTATCACTTCATCATGGGTCTTTGCCGCCTCCAGCTGCAACGCACGATCAGCCATCTGATGTATAGCCGCTGAACCTCCGGCCGATGGTACTCCAGGAATGCTGTCAGCGTGAGGGCATCAACCAGTTCAGGGGAGAGGGAATCCAAGATATCATTGAAGTGATCCCTTATGGACCTGAGTCATTGACCAAGGTTTCTACCTAATCATCTAGATGGCATAGTAGATCTGGGTAGAACCCCTCTCACTTCTAGAGATAATTGAGTTGCAGTTGACTGAGGGATATTGGTAACTTCTTCATCCTCAATATACGGATGATATAAAAAGGGAATCTCTGGACGAAGGTCTAGAGAAAGAATAAAAAGTTAGACAAATGAAGTTGGTCGCACTAAGACACCAAGTGCAGAGGGTACTCACGTTAATCGGCCTGGCATGACTAGCGATTGTGAGCCACCCTCGGCAAGAGAGGCTACCATGTCACCTTCCGTCTTCACGCTAGTTACATCCAAGGCCGATGTGAGTCCCATGAAAAACCACATAAAATCAAGATAAAAGAAGTTACCTGGTAAGAAGCATCAGTGGTGGTAGAAGAGCTCCCGTGCCAACATCAGATGGAAGCAGTAATGTCATCGGTCATCGCTGACTCGCTATAGCCGATGGAAGTATCCAAAATATTGGCCTCAGCCGCCTCCACGGTAACTCCCTCAGCAACCACAACCGGTGAGTTATCAGTAGGGTCATCGTCCATGTTATCAAATGCCGCATAAAGAGATGTGACGTCAAGAGGAGGGGAAGAAGGTGGTTGAAGCAAGAAGATATCGAGTATCAAGAATACAAATAGAAGATGTGTGTGATGCAAAGATAGGTAAAAACCTAGGCCGACAAAGAAACTTTAGTTGCCGATAGGGAAGTACCAACGTCGGGAACCTAGACGGCCAAAGGAGCAATCGGTGCTGGCTGCAAAGCGAAGTAGAATGATAAACATATGCTTCACAAGATAGTGTCATGAGTGAAGATCGAAGGTTTACTGAGGGTGGCGGAGTTGAAGCTGGTGGGGTTACTTGACCAGTCTGGGCCCTAGTAGATCGACACACAACTATGTCCAGTGCCTCGCGTTTGCGTGCATGGGTTTTGACCCATCTCCTGCTGAGCCAGACCATCGGAGTAGGGGCGCTAATGGCCAGATTTGTGATGGCCGTTGCAGGTCCATACTGTATCAAATGATCACTTTGGCTCTCAGAAGGTGCGTCGAGGTCATCCTCTATGTATACAAAGGCTACAATATTAGGGTCGGGGTGCAACCGCTACCAATATATCCTCGAATGACGATTAAAAGATGTATCTTCCATTCACCCCACCATTGCACAAAATCAGTGGAGGGTCGCGTGGCAAGCCGACCACGAAGCAAGATGACCATAAAGGATCTGATCGGCCATGTGGAGAAGCGATCATACTCCAAATTGGTCCTTACCTCTCCACAAACTGGATTTGGCCGATGAAGATAGATGGGGAGGGAGCTGGCCGAATCCCAGTTGCCATGAACAAAACCGTCAAGTGATAGAATTCGTAAGAGCTTTTTGAAGATGGCTAATGGTGAAATTGATGGGCAGAAGGCAAGGGGTGACCAAGACTTTGAAAATTCTAATAGAATCCTTGTCTCGTCACACATTGGTCAGGATTGCCCATAGGACCTAAGAAGTGGCAAGACGGGTAGTAGGCGATGGGGATGAGGATTTGGTTCTTCAGGTTCTACAAAGAAAAGAGGAAATAAAAGGGGGAAAGTTAAAAAAACTTACCTCGGGGATGTAGGTGTTGGTCAACATCGAATGTTAGGGTCTAGACCAGCGAAAGAGACAAAGATGGTGGGATGCGGTCGTCGAAGGGTAGTACAAGAGACGTCGTCGATGAGCTCAAGGATTAGAAGGGAGGAGAGTTGTTATGCATATGCAGGAAGCGTAGAAGAAGAAAGGAGAAGCCAATGGATACTTATAGAGTACGGGCAATGCCTTAGCAGTCAGGTCAATCCGGTTCCAGTGGATTCGATGGGACCATCTACAATGTTCAGCAACAGGTATAATCATGAGTACAGTTTTTTGAAACGCCGAATTGTTCATAGGTCCGGGATATGAGGAGAACTCTTCGGTGATTCTGTTTAAAGGTACTATTGCTAGACTATGTGGAATGAAGCCTAGTCTGATGCCGCCACAAAGAAAAGTATAGCGTCAAACTAGTGACATCCAGTCACAGTCATTCATGGCCAAAGAAGAGAACTGAAGAAGGTAAAAGGTTGATGAAGATATGTAGAAGACATACTATAGATGCAAAAGGGGCCGAAAGGTGAAGGTTTTCGGGTATTAGTGGAAAACTTGATGAGACTTCTAAGATGACATGGTGCAGGAAACATTGATGACTGATAATTTCGAAGAATTAGCTATACTTATGCTCTAAACATAGAGGTCTGTGTTGACACTATGATTTGGTGAAGTCTAGGCCCATTAGGAGTATCGCACAGTCAATGAAAGTCAAAGGTCCTGGTCAAAGGTGGGTCAAAGAAGTTTGTCCGTATTGTTAATCTGGTCGGATATGAAGGAGCCGATAGAGATGAAGAAGATCTTGTAGTAATGCCGGCCACCATCGATAGAGCTCGAGATGAGAATGGTAAAGATGAAGTAGAGAGAGCAAGGGAGGGAAGTTATAGAATGGTTGAGAGTAAAGACTGAAGAGAGGCAAACGGGGCTTTATAATTGTGTGTGTGTGTTTTCGAGATAGTGTTCATCTGGTCGCCCAAATTTTCAAAAAACATTCGTATGCGTCGGTCTTTAGTGACGGTCTAGGTATTCACGCGTCACTAAAGGTAGGTCTTCAGTAATGGGTCTTACACACATCACTAGAGATAGGTTTTTAGTGACGGGTCTCAACGTTGCCCATCACTAAGATTAGTTTAGAGTTTTGGTAACTCATTAGTGATGAACATTATTGAGACCTATCAATAAAGGAAGGTCTTTAGTGACGGTTGTAAACACACCCGTCACTAAATGTATATTAGTGGCGTGTGTCTTTTATCTGCCACTAAAGCTACATTACTAAAGGTAATTTGTGTGGTAGGGCAGATTTCTTACTCACCCGCTGTCATCTTGTTGTCCTTCCATCCTACCATGTCGTCGTCCTGCCATCCTGAGGCATGACCATCTCCGCATCTACCTCCGCTGTTCGTCGTCCTACCATCAGATTATCTCCACCTCCACCATGCAGCCATCTTCGCATCCACCGTCCGGTCATCTTTGCCTCTGCCTTCGCCCATCCGGCCATCTCCGTCTCCACTCAAGCAAGGTTTTGATGCCACTATCTCTCACATTATTTGGATTTAGGTTTTAGCTATGATTTATCTAGGTTTTTATCCATGCCATATTATATAGTATTCTTGATAATGTTGGTGGAGTATAATTTTTAAGACGAAGGAATTTCCTTTCCATGTGAATGATGGAGAAATTATGTGTGTATATAATGTGAATCTCTACAAGTGAATTTTTTGAGTCTATTTAAGTTATTAATTTTGTGATCAAGTGTATGTACCTTGACTTGCAATTTTTATATACAATTTTTTAGTATACTTCCAAAATGATCAAATGCATGTCCTTATCATGCATCAAGTCTCTATATGTTTGTGTATACCTGTTGGCGTAAAAGATTACGCTAACAGGTTTCTGAAAGTTAGAAACCAACAAACGAAGTGTTTGCGAAGTAAACTATTTCAAGCCTCCGAAAGGATAATAGCTTAAAACAGTTCGAAGATGAGTATTGAATACTTGAATTTGGTCCTATTACAGGGTAAAACGGGGGTATTTATAGGCCCAAATATTAAGGAAAAGACCCTTTTACCCCTCTATTACAACCGACATAGTGGAACTATTCGGTACCCTTAATAGGGCTAAAATGGTAAAAGACTAATCTACTGAGAAAAGAAGATAGTCTTCCCATCTAGCTGGCAAAGAACCTCCCGGAAGGGTCCAAGTTCGTAGATATACTCGAAATAGAGTTCGCCTCCCTACTTCGAACTTGATCTACTGTATCCCCGGAGTTATATGCTGGAAAACCTTTGACTTAATCACGGCCCTTGTCCTGTTACTGCATAAGCCCGAAGATGGAATATTTTCCCCCAACAATACCTTTGATGGCTGAAATGATTAAGTGTATGTATATGTTTGAGTATACCTTTGATGAAGTGTATGCAAATAGTGTGTGCATGTGTATGTTTGAGTATACGTTTGTTAGAGTGTATGCCTTTGAAAATATTCAATTTTGTTTATTAGGGTTTACACAAGTATTGTATTTTTTATCGTTGTCAAATATAACATGGATTAGATACATGGCAAGTCTCCCGAGTGATAAATAGGGCACTTAAGCTAGAAGCGTTCTTCAGCAATATGGGGTCCTAAGTGATCAACAGACTGACAATGGCCTCCTGAAAATCACTAATCCATTCGTGGGACATCACCAGGTTTATATTGTATATTGCTTATTCTATTTATGTCGTAACAAAACTAACAAACTCATCGGATAGTATATCACTATTATAGACTCTAAGAAAACCCTTTGCCGAGAACAATAACATTCACGCTAGTGAGAATAGGGCTAGAAGTTTGGCTGAGACTTGCGAGCCAGCTCGGGCTCGGTCGAGCTGAGCCGATCTTGGATCGGCTCGTAGCCTCCACAAGCCGAACTCAAGACGAGTTGTTTGGCTCGTTAACTGATCGAGCCGACCGAGCTAGCTCATGAGCATCTCAGTGGCTCGGTCAATGAGGGTCAACAAGGGGCCCATCGCATCAGCTTGTACCGGTTCACACCTTGCATACTACCATCCTCCCGATTTGGCTCCTCATCGGTGAATTGCACGCACGGACCTACTCCCCCCTCATTGTCGTCTATTGATAACTGAGAGGTTTTGATTGCTGCCTTCTTCCTCCTCGCGCTATGCCCACCATTCCATTCTTGATTCCTCTCTCGCTCGCAAATCACAAAATGGTTGCTCGGCTTTGAATCTGAATAATTTTGGGCGTGGGTGACTTAACTTGCGGTGTTTGTGTGCAGGTTCTTCGTGGACAAGGTGTCGACGGTGTAACACCCCAAATTTCCCAAGGTAAATGATAAAAAAAATTTTGAATTAAAAAGGATTATTTTAATTAGAAAAAGGATAAAAGCACCCAATAAAGAAAACATGGAGAAATAAATCAAATTCGAATTGATAAAATTAGGTAGGTTCTATAAGCAAAGATATATTTTTGGGAATTTTTACAACATTTTAGTGCCTTTGCCTTTAGCTCTAAATTTACAAACTAATTTTTGGATTTATTTTAATCAGAAAATGAATTTAAAATCTTATTGGGCCGCCTCCCTCGAATCTGCCTCGGCCAGCCAAGTCCAACGCCGTTATCACTGCAAGAGGGACATGTTGGCGCCGTGCCCTCTCTCTCATCCGCCCACGCCCTGTCTGGTCCCACCTATCGGCCGCACGCACCCACCCTGACCGCTGAACACCTGGGACCCGCTATCAACGAGCTCACCTTACCAGCACCCCACTGACAGGTGGGAGCCACCTGTCAGAACCATCTTCCCTGAGAAAGGGATCCCCTTTAATCGCCGATGACCCATCTTCCAAATATGCCACCGCGAATATCTTCCACAAATTGGCCGCATTGATGAGCTTACCATAATCGGGGATCTCTTCCTCAAAAATCCGACGACAACGCATCAGGGTTCATTGAATATGGCGCATGGAAACCTCACAAGAGATTTTGGAAATTCTCCTCGGTTTCCTCCGTGAGCCTTATCTTCACTACGGGTGACACTCTTAAATACCCTGCCCCCACCAACTGTCTGCCACGCCCTATTAACCCGAATCTCACACTTCCGAAACGCTGCGCCATAAGAACTCACGCCACCGTTGTCTTCGCTCCGTCCATCCTCACCATCGACACAGGGCCCCACCGTTCTCGCCGTCGGCATCGCCAGAATAGTGTCGCAACCCCATCCTCGCCACACCTCATTGGCCCTGACGACCACCAGATCGCCGTCTCCACCACCAACCGAGAGTCCCGTCCTTCTCCTTGTCGCCGCTAAATCTGTAATGTAATCAGCTTCTAAGAAAATTACATTCGAACTATCTTAGAATTAACTTGAAAGCCCGAAAGCTTCTCAGCTTAGAAGAAATAGCGTTGGCTTGTTTTCTTCTAACGGAAGTTACGCGATGCGTTAACTCCACAACAAATAACGGTTAAGATGCGAAACGACAGATGCAAATGGTAAAAAAATCGTGGTCTGGGCTATAAATAGATGGCCCAGACCCTTCTCGAGTACCTTTCCACCGCTTTCATGCAAACAAGCCATCAGACAAACCCTAGCCTCTGTTTTTCCTCTCAAGCAACTCGTGCAATCCCATGGCGAAAACCAGCTTCAAGGTTCCGGGAGCGGCCTCAACCTCGGCTCAGCAGCAGGCTGCAGCTGCAGTAGCGGTGGCGACATCAGTGACAGCGACTCCGACGACTACAGTAGCAGCAATGGCGGTGCCAGGGAGAAATCCCCAACGCGAAGATCCTCACGACCTCTTCCCAGCGTCGACGAAGTATGCGGATCAATCCTTTCAGTTAGGACCTTCAACCTGCAAGAGGGAATCGCTCGCGGCTGCGATAGAAGGCAAGATCAGTTCGGAGATAGTGATCCGGAAACCTGGAAAAGAAAGTATTCCTTCGCCAAGGCCTGGAGAAGTGGTCGTCTTCGAAGCTGGATTGGGACTTCCGGCTGTCGACTTCCTGGCCGAGGTACTAGATTTATTCCATGTTACTCTCCCCCATCTCTCTCCGAATGCGATAGCACGCCTTTCCATCTTTGAGTGGGCATTGCGAGCCGAAGGATGTGAAGGCAAAGCAGAAATCTTCGCAGCTTTACATTGAGCTTCATGCCAGCCAAAGACCTTCGTAGGCCCCGGAGGTGAGAAGATGGTGGTAGCCTTCGGGAGCATTAACTTCCGACTTCGGGATGAGTACGCTCTTCGGTTTCCAGCCAAGGCCATCAATGCCAGGTGGTACACTGATTGGATCCTCCGATGGTTTTATGCCGAAGTTGGAGAAGGGAGTCGCTTAGCTGGACCTCTTCGGGACATATACTTCCGGAGGGAAGCTCTTGTTCATCCGGATCCAGACCAGCTTGAAGCTCGCTTGAGCCTACTTCAGCGGATTAGCCATCGCCTGAGTATGAGGGATCTGGCAGAGGAGTTCATCGGACTCCAAATCCCCCCTCTGATGGCTAACCGGCCAATCACCTTCGAGGAAGATCCGGGGGGCAGCCTCCGCAAAATTTCTTCGAGCTCGAGCCTTGCAGGTAACATCGAAAACAACATATGTCATGTATTTATTCGAAGAAATAACCAATGTTAACTCATCTTTCAACTTCTTCAGCTCCTATGACTTCAGAGCAGATTGTACGAGCTTCGGAGAAAATTCTGGGAGTTCTGACTCCAGCTGAGAAAGAATGGAGAATTAAATTGGTAGGGTACTTGGGAGCGGTCCAACCGAGTATGGGGGCTACTCGAAGTTGTTTCGCCTCCTCTTTTGGATTGGGTGCCTTCGGAGCAAGGGCCTAAGAAAAGGAAGGCCGAAGTTGGAGCCTCGACCTCTGCCAAGACTCCATCGAAGAAGGTAGCCCAAAAGCAAAACTGCGGCGCCTCCAATCCCAATAGCTTCGTCTCCGATTCCTCGGAGAATGAATGGTAGGATGCTTGTTGACTGATTGACAAGGATGCTCCCAAACAGATGTAAAACATTGATGATGCGGCGAACAGGCCGGAGTCTCAAAGTAACCTGGGCAAGGGGGACTTCGATTGCTTCAAGAGACTTAATGCGAAAGTGAAAAGCCCCTATGGCACGAAGGTGGAGTTGAAGGTGATATAGAATCCACTTCGATGCAGGGTGAAGACCACGACGGCCGCCTCCCCAAGAGCTCCAACAGTCCGATGATTTAACAGTGAATTCTGACTCCGAACGAAGACTTGGGAGTAGCCTTCGACACCGCCAAGCAGTCCCAATGCTCCACCCGTCGACAAGACTTCGGACGGTAAACTCCACATAATTCTTTGGCTTTTTTTCCTGCGAAATCTACAATGCATAATACCTTGCTTTTTACATGGATCTGCTTCTATGGAAGGAGAGGGCCTTCCCGAGGATACCAATCCTGGGACTTCGGCCACTCCGGAGCCAATTCCAGAAGTCGCTCGAATGGGACCTAGAAAAGGCAAAGGCAAGATGGACCCCCTCCATGCTCCGAGCTCAGGATCAACTCCGTCTGAATCGACAGATGGAAGCAAATCTACAGAGGGGGCAGTCTGCCGAAGTTCCAAAGGATATGGCCCAGCGCTCCGGCCGTTCACGAGTGAAGACGATCAGAGGGCCTTGTCTATGCTCCCTCTTCTAGCTCCTTTCTTGGAGCGAAGAACCGGACTTCAGACTTTGCTCGAACCTTTGGATCGAGCTAGCCGCGAAGTCGGGGAGACAGATTTGGTAGCCATCTTGAGCGAGGCTGAAGGTTCGGAGCTCAACACTGCTATGGAACGTGCAGCGTACCAGGTACGAAGTATCTGCAAAACAAAATTAATCTTATATACAAATAATTTCTCACCTTGGTTTTTCTCTTTGCAGCAAATAGTCTTAGCCCGAGCTGGCGAACATTTCAAAGAACGCGGAAGTCTTAGCCTTCGAGAGGAAATTACTACACTCAAAGAAATCTTAACATTTCCGAAGGTCGAGTTTCCCAAATGGACGACATGGTCTCGGTAGAGCGGAGAGCGAGACAAAGCTTGGAAACTGCGAATAAGGAGCTCGAAGCAGAACAAATTGTGCTTCGAGCGGAAATAGAAAAGATGCGAATGGAGCATGCTACGGCGGGGGCTGAGCTTATCAGGCTCCAAGAGGAAAAAGCCAAAGCTGTAGAGGAGGCTAGCAACCTGCTTACTTAGAAAAACTCTTTAACTACGGAGGCAGCTAGGCTCTCCGGCGTGGTAGAGGAGCTGACTTCGGCGAAGGATGCTTTACTCGAAGATAAGCTGAAGTCGGAAAAAGGTGACTGTGGAGGTCCTGAATCAACTCCTAGGTGTTCTAGAGTACTTTGATACTACTGGGACACTTCCTTCAAATGACAACGTCTCTCTGCTTCGGTGGTTAAAAATAACCCAAGGAGCTGCGAAGACAATGAAGACGGCAGACATTTGATACGGAGAACTCTCCGGACAAGTGGCTGCTATCGCATACTTCGTTACTATGAAGATCTGGGAATAACGATAACTCCGAACGCAGAGGCGGCTCCCATCACCTTCGATGAAAAACCAGCTTCTCAATCCTTCCGAAGATGTGGCTGCTGCTTGGCAAGCCTTCCAGCTTCATGGAGAGCCGAAGGTCGACTGTGATCAAGGCTTGGATTGATGAAGGGTAACGCCAAAAGCAAGCTCGGTTGCAAGCTTCGAGTAGCCAGCCTCCGCCAAACCCACAGGTCTAGATTTACCTTAGGACCTTGACCTATGTAAAGAATCATGCTTTTGTACATTTATGAATGAAAGTTTGCTTATCATGTTTTTAGGCTTCACCTCATATGGAAGATTTCGAAGTGTTAAACGTTAACGAAGAACTCCGCCTACTATGGGCTACCTTCGATCTTTTAAAACTTCACAAACGACCTCGATTTTTAGTTCCTCGAGATAGCTCCGGTGCAATTACGCCCGAAGTAAGCAAAGATATACTATCTTATATCAAAGAGGAAGAAAAGAAGTTAACTTGGAAACTTCATCTTCCGAAGACATTGCATGTCCGAAGATGAAGATGAAGCTCAGGGTAAAAAGCCTGAAGAACTTGGAAGCTGGGAAAGGAGCCCCGAACGACTCCGAACTTGGGCCGAGCGTCAACAAGAACAGAAAGACTTTAGAGCTTCGAAGGGAGGCGGAGAGTTAAACGTAAAGTTGTTAGGACTCCCGGCTCTGGACTAGTCGTTCCAACCTTAGCTCTAAAGATCGAAGGGGTCTTCGATTCCTTCTCGGTATAGATACCGATTTTTCATGATGTAATCATAATTTGTTCGAATAATAAATATTGATTTTAAAATTGTCTCCCTATTTCCCAGCCCCTCTTTGGGCGTAAGCAACTTCGAACTATATTCAAAGATGGTTAGGCACAAGACAAACTTAGGAGTACAATTTTGGTGCCTCTGAGCCCCTTAGCAATTTAAAGATTGATTAAAATCTTATAAAATGTGTTCGACTACTTGGAGTCTGAAGATTGGCAACTTAATACCTATGTTTTGAAAGAAATCACTTTGTACAAGTTTTCAGACACTTTAGTGTTCCAAATGATTGGTCACTTTGGACTTTTTTCACAGATATTCGAAGCTCATGAGTTTAACTCTATTTGTTTTGGGCCTCCTTCGGCTCTTTTTGCGAATTCTATCAAACTGATGGTTTGGAATTCGCAGTGGTCTCCTTGGACTCTTTTTACGGATGCCTTCAAGCCGGTGGCTTGGACTCCGCATTATTGGTCTCCTTGGACTCTTTTTACGGATGTCTTCCAGCCGGTGGCTTGGACTCCGTATTATTTGGTCTCCTTGGACTCTTTTTACGGATGTCTTCCAGCCGGTGCTTGGACTCCGTATTCTTTGGTGGCTTTCCCACCTCGTCGGAAACTTCGGACCAATGGTCCGAAGTCCGAAAAATATGATTCAAATTAATGACACTTCCCTCTCGGTCAACTCCGCTATTCCAGTGCGTCCACTAGGAAGTGGGAAGTTTATGAGGGGTAGGCATTATCTGAACCATATGCTTTATTGATTTGGAAAGTGTTTCAAATGATTACAAGGAGCCCCTATGAGAAATATCGCTTCAGGTTCTCCGCATGCCATGTATGCGCTAACTATTCACCCTCCAAATTAGCTACTTAAAAGAACCAGGACGCCCTGAGCGAACAATTAAGTATGGACCTTCCCCTTATTTCCTAATTTCTCTGGCGCTATGATACTTTGCAAAACGAGATGACCCGGCCTAAGTTCATTAATCTTGACTTTCGGGTCGAACCAAGTCTTCGTCTGCTGCTGGTACTTTGACAAATTTGCAACAGCTCGAAGTCTTGTCTCTTCTGTTAAATCAAGCGAAGTTTGTCTTTCTGCTTCTATTTCTGTTCGGTGCTGCGAAGAGATCCTCCTTTGAGCTCTGTTGGTGTCATAGCTTCCTCTCCGAATAAAAGTCTGAAAGGAGTGAAGCCGGTAGACCTTGTCTGAGTTGTCCGGATGGACCATAGGATCTTTGGGAGCTCTTCGGTCCACAATCCTTTTGCCAATCCCACTATTCTTCGATTCAGCCCTGACAAGATATTACCATTAGCTCTTTCAACAGCTCCATTAGATTGAGGATGTCTTACTGCAGCAAAAAAATAGTTGGATGCCTAGGTCTTCAAATATTTCCTGAAAGGTTCTACATCAACTGTGTTCCATTATCCACTATCAGCTGTCGAGGCACTCCGAACCGGCATATAATATTCTTCTAGAAAATTTTTGGACATTATTCGAAGTGATAGCTGTTAGGGGCTCTGCTTCGACCCACTTTGAAAAGTATTTGATTGCTACCACTGCGAACTTCAGATTTCCTTTGCTACTGGGAAGGGGCCATAAGATCCATACTGATGGGGGACTGATCCCGATCTTCCGCTAGGTAAAGGATAACTTGGGTTGGTGGAGAATCTCGACGTTGGCGATCCAAGGATCCGGTCCGGCGGATCAAAACCTTGCAATCGTTACACTACTGTCTCCATTGGTTATCAACCACGCAGAACGCGATTGACCTCGCCTAGAAGGCTAAATTCCTACAAGCGAACCCAAGAACACAAGCAAGAACAGGAAGGATGCAAGTCGAATGCCAAATCACAGACAAACGATATAAGGTGAGGTTTCACAAAACGCCAATGCAGCAGCCAATCGGTCCGGTGCAAGAGGCGGGATCTAAACACACAAGTGTAGATGCAAAAAAAAGCAAAACCTAACCCTAAAGGGCGGCTGGCGTGAATATATAGGTCGTGGGCAGCCTGTGGAAGGCGAACAGACTCAGACTATGGGCTAGAAGGCGAACAGACTTTGGACTATGGCCCAACATGGCCCAGTTCTGTCATGTAGGACTGTTTTAAACACACAGGTCGACTCGAGACTCCAAATGAGACGAAACCAATGGCAAACGATCCGTCTTCTCCTCAGCTTTTCAAAAGTCCAAGAACACGCCAATCGGACTTCATATTAGGAAGTTATGCCCATTTTAGTGCATGGTGGTCGATGTAGTCCGAACCAAGCGAATTCTTGACTTCAAAACATCCAGGCCACTCCGTCTTCAACTCCAACTCTTCTATTCCATCTCCCATGTTCCTAAGCAACAAAATATCACTATTATTCAGTAGCATCCCGTCCATACAAATATTAACATAGTTGCTAAAGGAAAGAATTAACCTCATGGTTCAAGCGACGGGCACGGGCGCGTGTGATTGGTCCTTGTAGTTGAATTGTAGGTGGAGGCTCCATGTGTGTATCATGCGAAGTGATGTCCTCATCACATACCCCATCTGTCCATGGGCCATACTGGGGCAATGACTTGAAGAGTAGTTGGTGGGCGATGACTTCTTCGTCCCATCCACTGGCATCCTTTGCAAGTGTAGACTAAGCTCTCCGCATCAGCTACTATTGTAGGCCAATAAAGCCCCTAGCGAAGTGTTTTTCCTGCCAAAGCTCGAGGGGCTAAATGGCTACCGCAGAGTCCTTCATGAATTTCTCGAATAATTTCTTGACCTTCAGCTTGAGATATACATCGGAGCAAAGGGAACATACTCCGACCTTGTATAAAATACTGTGGATTAATGGTAACTCCGAATTCTGAGTTTTAACCTCGAAAGCTGTGGCCCTTCAAACATATTTGTTTCTCCTTGCAACAATTCCATAATTGAACTTCGCCAGTCTGTACTTGGAATGCAAAGGACTTCCGCAGCATGGAGTTGTGGCACCGAAGGTGTACTGAGTTCTTCATAAAAAGCTTCTTCTGGTATGTCCATAGCTCCGGCTGCAGCTTTGCTAAGATGTCAGCCTGCGCATTTTCTGCTCTAGGTATACTCCGAATGGAAATCCCTTTAAATGCTACTTCAATCTTACGGATTTCTTCCAAGTATTTTGCAAGCTGTGGATGCCGAAATTGAAAGCTCTTGTCTACGTGCCCTGCTACAATCTGAGAATCTGTCTTAATAACAACTCTTGTAGCCCCTAGAGCACGTGCCTTTCGAAGTCCCAATAAAATTCCCTCATACTCCGCTGTATTGTTGGTAGACTTAAAGTTGAGTCTTGCGGAGTACATTGCCTTTTGACCTAAAGGCGAAATTATTATAGCTCCGACACCTGCTCCAAATGCTTGGAAAGCTCCATCAGAATAAATAGTCCAAATCCCTTCACTTGGCCTTTCCGGAGCCCATGCTGCAGGGGGAGTCCATTCTGCCATGAAGTCTGCCAACACTTGTGACTTAATTGTTGTTCTTGCCACAAAGGATATGCCGAAGGGTGCTAACTCAACAGCCCACTTCCCAATTCTTCCTGTATAATCCTTACTTCGGAGCATATCTCCCAAAGGATATGAAGTTGGTACAATTACATTATGTGCCAAAAAATAATGCCTTAGCTTCCTCGAAGCCATTATCAGAGCATAAGTGAATTTCTCAAGCTCGGAGTATCTTGTTTTTGCTCCAGACAATGCTTCGGACACAAAATAAACTGGATTTTGTACCAACTTTCCATTGAAATCAACCTCTCTGACAAGGACTGCACTGACAGCAGAGCCAGTAGCTGCAAGATAGAGGACTAGGGGTTCGTCTGCAATAGGCACCGTGAGTGTAGCAAGGTTACTGAGATAATTTTTAATATCTTCGAAACTCTTTTGACACTCCGGTGTCAATGCAAAATCTTCGGACCCTTTCAATGCTTTAAAGATGGGCAAACTTCTCTCCACAGACCTTGCGAAAAACCTGCTAAGTGCTACAAGATGACCAATTAGCTTCTGCACTTGCTTTAAATTCTCTGGGGGAGCCATCTTTTGCAACGCAGTTATCTGAGTGGGGCTAGCTTCGATCTCTCTGCTTGAAACTAGATACCCTAACAATTTTCCAGCCTCCGCCCCGAATATACATTTTTCGGGGTTAAGATGGATCCCACATGCCCGAAGGCTATTGAATGTTTCTGCTAAGTCTAGGCTATGTTGGTGCTTTAAAGCACTCTTTATTACAATATCATCCATATAGGCCTCTACATGCGACCTAATTGATGACCTAGAGCCTTAGCAATTAACCTTGAAAAAGTAGCCCCGACATTTCTTAAACCAAATGGCATTCTTACATAGCAGAAGACTCCTGAAGGAGTTACGAAGCTTGTCTTGATCTCATCTTTGCGCTTTAGCCAAATTTGATGATAGCCGAGTACGCGTCGAGGAAGCTTAATAACTCCGAACCGGCAGTGGAGTCGACCAATTGGTCAATGCGGGGCATGGGGTAGGGGTCACGGGGGCATGCTTTATTCAAAGATGTAAAATCAATACGCATGCACCACTTCCCGGAAGATTTCTTCCTGACGAAGACTGGGTTGGCTAACCACTCCGTATGAGCCACTTCTCTGATAATTCCAGCCTTCAACAACTTTTCCACTTCGCCTTTGGCCATGATAGCTCTCTCTATGGACAATTTATGGAGTCCTTGCCGAACAGGCCGGACCCTCGGTTCACTAGTAGGCTGTGCTCAATAATATCCCGACTGACTCCGGTGATGTCTTCATCAGACCAAGCAAAGACATCTAAATTCTCCTCAACTACTTTCTCTAACGAAGTAGCGTCTTCTAGAGGCAAGTCTTTGCCAAATTGAAATTAATATTCCTTGCCATCTTCTACAATAACCTTCGTTGCAATCTCTCCTTCGGGGCTTGGCCTTGGGAAGGATTTCTTCGAAGATTCGTCAGGAGCAGAGGAATTCTCTGGGTTATCTTGTACGCTGTTCACATGTCTCGGGTCAAGATGAGGGCCATGACCATACTCCGCTCTTCGCGCAATGGCCTGATCTCCGAAAACAGTGATCACTCCCGCATGTATGGGCATCTTCATACATAAGTAATTATGATGCGCCACAGCTCCAAATTGATTCAACATGCCCCTTCCGAAGATGGCATTGTACGCATATGGGGCATCCACAACATCGAAAATCACTTCCTCCATCCTTGCCAATAGCCCCTCTCCAAAAGTAACTTCCAGGCCAATTTGGCCGAGGGCATCTAGAGGGGGTCCTGCGAAGCCTTGCAAAGGACGGGCTGCTGGGAGAAGATGCTTTCTAGAGATGTAGAGTTGATCAAAGGCTTGGACAAAAATGATATCTGCTGAACTCCCTCCATTAATTAGCACTCTCCGAACCTCAGTTCCTGCTATGTCGGCAGTGATGACGAGTGGGTCTGCATGTGGAAACTTAATACCAGCTGCATCATCTGCAGAAAAAGATATTGGCACATGGGACCATTCGGGCATAGCAGCTGCAGACGAAGAGGTTCCAATATGGCCCACTTCTCTAACATATTCTCTTCTCCGCCTCTTCGACATACTTCCGAGGGTGCCCTCCTCCGGAGATGGGGAGGACTACTCTTTTCCCTTGATCTTTCCCCTCTTTCTTGCTTCGGAGGTGGCATAACATTGACCACCGGAGGCCGTCTTGCAGGGTCGAAGTTCTCTATTCGTGCCACAGCCTGGACAGGCTCCGGATGAACTATGGTCGGAACTCGGTCAGTAGTGCTTCGACCCGAAGTTCTATCCAAGTTACTCTCCTCTCAAGGCAAGTATAGATTTGCACGCATTAGTTGCGTGGCTTCGATTTTCACCGTGGATACAGCAGAAAAAGGCCTAGGCTTTGCCAGCCGGTTTCCCTGGTGGCCTCCAGCTGCTGGTCTTGCTTCCTGAAGGTTGCGGAGCCCTTTGGGCAAACTTCTGTGGGGGAGCAATGTTCAAAACTTCTGAATGAGGATGCTTTTGCCCCCGACGCCTGTCGTGCTGAGCTTCGAAGCTAGGCCCTTGCGGCTGTGTTGAAGTTTTCACTTCCAACTTAACTTCTTGCAGTATCGATGGAGTTGCAGCAGTTCTCCGAAGCCATCCCTCTTCTGACCTTGCATATTCTTCGAAATAAGACATCAACTGAGAAACATAAGATGTCTTTTTCCGGTGAAGTTTATCAAGGAGGCCTACATGAATAACTCCCTCTCGAGCTGCGTCAACTACAGAAGACGTAGTTAACCCTCGAATTTGCGACTTCGTATGAGCGAAGCGCTTGAAATACTGTCTTAAAGTCTCTCCGGGGAGCTGCTTCACCTGGAAAAGGCTTCCTATCGACATTGGGGGTACAAAGGCTTCCTGTTGACATTGGGGGTACAAAGGTACCCTGAAAGGCTTCCGCTGGCTTCAATTGCTAATGCATAAGAACGGGCGAACTCTCTAGGATCTTCATCTCCAGAATATTTGCAAAGCTTCGAGGTTTTGAACCTAGGGTCAAAGCGCACTTTCTGCAACTCAGGATGCAGCGAAGATTCATTGTCGAAGGAGGCGTTCTCCGGGCTTCGGGATAAGGAAGTTCGTCGTCTTCGGGCACTTCGGGGATGACTAGGGTGGCCTGAGAACGAAGCCTATCCACGGCTTCTTGCCGCCACCTTGCTACTTCAGCTTGGAGACTGGCCATTTGAGCGGCCATATCACCAAGACCGTCTTCATCTCCTCCGAAAGGATCTTCTAGGTCTTGAGAACTGTAGGCATCGGTTCGAAGGGGGACTTGAGGTGGAAGAGGGACTCCGGCTGGGCGAAGTATAGATGGGGTTGGGGGAGGAACTTCGTATGCTCGAGGAAGGGAAATCCCTTCCGGAGTTTGAGGTGGAGGAAACGTCGAAGGCCCTCCGACCTCAACTGTGTTTGAAGATCTTGCTCCGGAGGTCCGAGGAGACCTCCAAATAGGATTACTACCTGCACTCCGCTTGGGAGGCATGGTTTGAGAACTTAGTAGAGAACGAAGTTTTTTGGACTAGGTTCCCCACGGACGGCGCCAACTGTTGGCGTAAAAGATTACGCTAACAGGTTTCTAAAAGTTAGAAACCAACAAACGAAGTGTTTACGAAGTAAACTATTTCAAGCCTCCGAAAGGATAATAGCTTAAAACAGTTCGAATATGAGTATTGAATAACTTGAATTTGGTCCCTATTACAGGGTAAAAACGGGGGGTATTTATAAGACCAAATATTAAGGAAAAGACCCTTTTACCCCTCTATTACAACCGACATAGTGGAAACTATTCGGTACCCTTAATAGGGCTAAATGGTAAAAGACTAATCTAATGAGAAAGAAGATAAGTCTTCCATCTTAGCTGGCAAAGAACCTCCCGGAAGGGTCCAAGTTCGAAGATATACTCCGAACTAGAGTTCGCCTCCATACTTCGAACTTGATCTACTGTATCCCCGGAGTTATATGCTGGAAACCTTTGAGTTAATCACCGGCCCTTGTCCTGTTACTGCAATAAGCCCGAAGATGGAATATTTTCCCCCAACAATACCTTTGATGGCTGAAATGATTAAGTGTATGTATATGTTTGAGTATACCTTTGATGAAGTGTATGCATATAATGTGTGCATGTGTATGTTTGAGTATACGTTTGTTAGAGTGTATGCATTTGACAATATTCAATTTTGTTTATTAGGGTTTACACAAGTATTATTGTATTTTTTATCGTTGTCAAATATAACATGGATTAGATACATGGCAAGTCTCCCAAGTGATAAATAGGGCACTTAAGCTAGAAAGCGTTCTTCAGCAATATGGGGTCCTAAGTGATCAACAGACTGACAATGGCCTCCTGAAAATCACTAATCCATTCATGGGACATCACCAGGTTTATATATTGTATATTGCATATTCTATTTATGTCGTAACAAAACTAACAAACTCATCAGATAATATATCACTGTTATAGACTCTAAGAAAACCCTTTGCCGAGAACAATAACATTCACGCTAGTGAGAATAGGGCTAGAAGTTTGGCTCGAGACTTGCGAGCCAGCTCGGGCTCGGTCGAGATGAGCCGATCTTGGATCGGCTCGTAGCCTCCACAAGCTGAACTCGAGCCGAGTTGTTTGGCTCATTAACTGATCGAGCCGACCCGAGCCAGCTCATGAGCGTCTCAGTGGCTCGGTCAATGGGGGTCAACAAGGGAGTCCCATCGCCATCAGCTTGTACCAGTTCACACCTTGCATACTACCATCCTCCCGATTTGGCTCCTCATCGGTGAATTGCACGCACGGACCTACTCCATCCTATGGAACCCCAAGCAGATCTTGTAAGCAAATAAGCAACCAATAATCTCCCCCTCATTGCCGTCTATTGATTAACTGAGGTTTTGATTGCTGCCTTCTTCCTCCTCGCGCTATGCCCACCATTCCATTCTTGATTCCTCTCTTCGCTCGCAAATCACAAAATGGATTGCTTCAGCTTTGAATCTGAATAATTTTGGGCGTGGTTGACTTAACTTGCGGTGTTTGTGTGCAGGTTCTTCGTGGACAAGGTGTCGACGGTGTAACACCCCCAATTTCCCAAGGTAAAATAAAATGATAATAATAAATTTTTTGAATTAAAAAGGATTATTTTAATTAGAGAAAAGGATAAAAGCACCCAAATAAAACAAAACATGGAGAAATAAATCAAATTCAGAATTGATTAAATTATGGTAGGTTCTATAAGCAAAGATATATTTTTGGGAATTTTTACAACATTTTAGTGCCTTTGCCTTTAGCTCTAAATTTACAAACTAATTTTTGGATTTATTTTAATCAGAAAATGAATTTAAAATCTTATTGGGCCGCCTCCCTCGAATCTGCCTCGCCCAGCCCAGTCCAACGCCGGTATCACTGACAAGAGGGACCCATCTGTTGGCGCCACGCCCCCTCTCTCTCCTCCGCCCACGCCCTGCCTGGTCCCACCTGTCGGCCGCACGCACACCCACCCCGACCGCTGATCACCTGGGACCGCCTATCGGCGACCTCACCTTCACCAGCACCCACTGACAGTTGGGAGCCACCTGTCAGAACCATCTTCCCTGATGGAAAGGGATCCCCTTTACATCGCCGGTGACCCCATCTTCCAAATATGCCACCACGCGTCATCTTCCAACAAATGGCCGCATTGATGAGCTTACCATACCTCGGGGATCTCTTTCCCTCAAAAATCCGACGCAACTTCGTCCGGGTTCGTTGAATATGGGCGCATGGAAACCTCACAAGAGAATTTTGGAAATTCTCTCGGTTTCCTCCGGTGAGCCTTCCATCTTCACTACCCGGTGACCCCTTTAAATACCCCTGACCCCCACCACACTTCTGCCACGCCCTATTAACCAGAATCTCACACTTCCGAAACGCTGTGCCATCAAGAACTCACCGCCACCATTGTCTTTGCTCCATCCACTCCTCACCATCGACACAGGGCCCCACCGCTCTCGCCGTCGGCATCGCCAGAACTAGTGTAGCAACCCCATCCTCGGCCACACCTTCGTTGGCCCTGACGACCACCAGATCGCCGTCTCCACCACCAACCCGAGATGTCCCGCTGCTTCTCCTTGTCACCGGTCATCGTCAGCCACTCGTCGTTGCCATCTCCGGTATGGTCGTACTCCTCTTTCTCCCCTCTCTACGTTTTGGACGGTAGCTAGGGCCTTAGGCCATCGCCGCCGTCAGTGGCCGCTCGCCATCGCACTGCCTATGCCAGAGATGAAGCCTTCAGCTTCATCCATGCTGTGTGCGTGCCGGACGCCATCCTAGCCATCCGATGCGTACCGATTAACTGGATTTAATCCTGGCCGCTCACTGCAACTTAAAACTCTGGGTTAATCTCATGCGTCTACGTGGTACCCTTTAGCGCGTTTTAATCTCAGCCGCTCAATTTCATTTAAACCTCCCGCCTCATCGCCAGCCCTCAGATCTGGATCAGATAGCTCACGGCGATCTGGTCCATGCGAATAGTGGATAGAGCACGGCGGGCGTGGTCCACTGTGGACCAAAGGCTGTTTTATTTAAATAAAAATCCAGAAATTCAGTTTAAACTTCAAAAAAATCATATCTCACTCATTTTAACTCCATAATTCACCATTCAAATTTCAGAAAATTCTAAATTTAATTCTCTACATCCTTAGCCCATTTAATCCATATGTTTTCTACTGCTATTTCCATGTTATTAATTATTTGCTCTCTTTGTTTTTGTACCGAGAAGATTACCTCACCGTTAAGGATCCGGAGTATTTTCCTGAGGTCCCACCTTCACCCTTTGCTGATCAAGGCAAGTCACGACACCCATTTTGATCATAATTGAGCCCATTTTTAATAAATACCGCTATAACTCATAGGATTATAATTGCATTAGTTTAATCAAAAGCCTTACACTATATTTAATAGATCCCCGACCCTGATGTGCAAACCCAAGCCATGCTGTTGAGCCTGAACTCCTTGTCACCTTATTATTACCAATAATAGATAGTGTCCAATGTATCAACACAACTGCTATAGGATAAAGAATGAGTCACAGATATTTGGGTTCTACTATGTGTTTCCTCGATATTTCTCTCATCCCTGGAATTTTGTTGGTTATGGAGTTTTGGTTAAATATGTAAGCATGGTGGGTTCCGGGTGCAAGATAGGGTATTGGTCGGTAGCACCTGGGGCACTATAAGGACTGGTCCGTGGGATCTGTTGCAAAATAGTTCGTACTAACCACAAGTATAGTGGGTAAGTCCTAACTGGAGGTATGGAGCGCTCCAACTTAAAGCACCACAGTGGAGGGGGCAAGTGACACCTGTGGGTGGCTTGTACCGACGAGGCTCAAGGGGGGTACGTCATTGGCCCAACGCGTTGGGGCACCGTATGAAACCTATAAGAGGTTGTTATTGAGTTGATGCGTTCCATGCTAAAGGTTTTGGCATGAGTTCCTTCGGGGTGATGTTGTGTCATCACGACACACTTTGGTGTGTGGGAATGAGTGCCTTGTGGGTACAGTAGTACACCTTTGATCACAGTATAATCTTTTCGAAAAGTCGTGCCCACGGTCAAGGGCGGGTTGGGCAATGTTCACCGCAGTTAGCTTACTATTACATGAATGATTGCATGATGGAATGGCATATAAGGACTGTTGAGCGAGGGTGGGCTGACTGTACCCCTCGAGGTAGAAGATGATGCATTTACTCATGATTTAATTTTCTGTACTAATAACCTGATCACATTAATTGCTTTACAAACGTACTTTTCCGCAAACATGAGCCAGTACCTTCCTTTGTTATTATCTTGCATTATAATTGCATTTTGGTGGCTTGCTGAGTACGATTGTACTCACCCCCGTTGACTCACCACACCAAAAGTAGCGTACTATGAGGAGGAGGATGGTCTGGAGTAGCGACCCTGTCAAGGCGTGAGACTAGAAGAAGGTGTTCATCTAGAGGATTTATTTTCCTAGTTTCTCTTTCATTTATCACTTTTGTAATAATGTGGTCTACGAACCATCTTTGATTGGCGTATTGTATATAGTCGTGTGATGAACGTCTTGTATTTATTGATTTTCCTTTGAAATTCAATAAAGTCCCGAATTTATTAAATCCGGGCGTTACAGATAGCCACCGCCCTCTCGATTTGTCTCTTCGTCGGCTCGTCGCTGCCCACTGTGTTGGCCCCTCGCCCAGCTGTCGGTGCCTCATCAGTTGATTCCTAGAGGTCAAACCTTGTTATCTACTAGCCATCTCCCGTTGTTAGCCCGTCACCACCGCCCTCCTCGCCCTGGATGTCACCATCAGCCCCATCAGTCTTCCGTCGTCCACTCTGCGTCATGGTGGCTCGCGACCATCACACGCTAGACTTCCGTCGGCCCGGCGCTCGCCATCGCTGCCGCCCCTTGCTTCCACTACTCTAGCACTCTTTGAGTGCGCAGATCTATGGCCTGCCCTACGTGATGAATGCATATTACCAAAATCGTGGTTTTGGTTTGCTACTATGCGAACCGAGCTGAGTTGGCTCGGGGCTCAGTCGAGCTTGAGCCAAGTTGTGTTTGTGGCTTACTTGGGTGGTGGAGACGAGCCTGGCTTGGCTCGTTCAATGCATGGCTCGGCTGAGCCGAGCCCAAGACAGCTCGGCTCAGCTCATTGCCACCCCTAAGTGACACCCTTAAAATATCAATAAAAGATTGGTGTACCAATTTGGATGATGTTGCGTATAGTGGAGGCATGTTATGCCTCCATGAAGGGTGAGATGCATTTAGTGAGCGAGTTCGTCTAGTAAGGGGGGCTATGTGAGACTAACAATGGGACCCTCATTGTCTGTTACGGCTACTATTTACAATACTTTTCGTAATAAGAAGACCACCAGGAAAGTGGAAGACAACAATCATGTATCTATAGTAAACTCATATTACTTAGTAGACATGAATATTTTGTTTATGTAATTAAAGTGGTTTTTATAATTGTAGGTGAGGGTCCTAGCAATGCTACGAATAAGGGGAAGTAGATAAATAGTAAGGGTGACACCGAGCAAATGAACCAAGTAAAGAACATCTGTCATTTTGGAAATCAAACAAATGTGACTCCAGAAAGGAGGGATCTTCTGCAAGACATCTCGTGTGGGTCAATCCTCTGTAACTCCTTTATATGTATGCACAATCAATCAGTCGATCGTGAAAAGAAATTGGTGTAAGTACTTTGCACATATCATAATGGTAAACATATATATATTTGCACATGTCTCGTTTAACTAGCTAGCTACCAACATATTTTAGTCATAATAGTACTTTTCAAGGAAATATTGTGAGAAGTACGTCACACCGCACCTACAATAACATACACTGTAGATCCAAGTTAAAGCGGTAGGAAGCACAACAACCCTAGTTATAGTACATAAAGAAACATATGCATGGTGTTACTCGATGACTAGCTTAGGTCAATTTTTACAAGCCAATGTTTTAGTTGTCGATATAATATGTGCTTTTTATTTCCACATTAACAATGGTGCAGTCGAGGCTCTTACATATATGGTATAATTTGTTGTACAACCTTAAGCAATGTATGACTTATAGACAGAGAGAATCACCATATGACACTATCCAAGCTCATGGTATCGCTCTTAGATATGCTCTAGTGACACAAGCTAACTTATAAAATATGAGCTTATGCTCCAAACCTTCCACCGAGGAATTCCCTAATAGCAATATCAAGACTTGGATAGTGTCCTACGGTGATTCTCAATATTATGTTTGTGGTGTAATTTTGCTTGTGCTTGAGTCTATAAGAACAATGTCACATTTGAAACTTATGGAAACATTTATATAAATGTGTTTTGATATTTTATGTTAATCTATGTCATATGATGTAAGCTATGCAAGTGAATTTAGCACATATGTGTATCTGAATACAAAATTAATACAACGTGATTTATATATAAAAAACATGAAATACACGACATTGCAGGTTTGCAATCGAATTTGACACTGATAATGTCCTATCAGTGCTGGTTGTGTTATTGAACCAACACTAAGACACGAGTATCAGTATCGATTTGTGATACGAACTTGTACTGATATAGTGTATCAGCTTAGGGCTCTAACCGATGACATTGATACTTGTTGTCAGTGCTGATTCCATAACCGCTACTAATAGTCATTGTCTATCAGTTTCGAATAGTTAGTAACAGTTATCACCAATAACTATTTTGACTCAAAACTAGCGTTATTTTGACTCGACACTAGCATGTAGTAGTGATGCATCTTGCAACAGCACGCATGCGGCTGCTGCTTAATTTCCTTCAGCCTTCACGAACATAGAAGGCAGTTGATGGGCACGTGGATGTGCAAAAGGGTGGCACGATCTTCCGATAGGTACGATTGAGGCGACGAGTGGACGTTGACGCTTTAAGGCTTTCGATCAGAGATCGAAGCCTTGCAATCGCTGCACCGTCTCGTCTAGTCATTATCAACCTCGCTTTCACGTAGTCGACCTCACCATGCATGAAGGTTTTGATCCTGTAAATCAATCGTAGAACTTTGGAAGAACAAGGTAAATGCAATCTAAAATTGTAGATGATAATCTTAAGATTCGAGGTTTGGGGTTTTACAAACCGGTATATGGCGAAACTACGACGGTAAAATAATCTAATTGTTGGGGGAAAATACTTCATCCTTAGGGTTACTACTGTAACAAGACGAAGGCAGGCTATTTAGCCGAAGGTCTCCAGGATCTAACTCCGGCTTAGCGCTGGGACAAGTTCGAAGGATCGAGGCAAACTCTAGTTCGGAGTATATCTTCGAACGTAGACTCTTGAGAGAACCTCCTTGCCAGCTAAGATGGAAGACTTATCTTTTTTCTAATTAGATTAGTCTTTTACCGTTTTAGCCCTATTAAGGGTACCGAATAGTTTCCACTATGTCGGTTGTAATAGAGGGGTAAAAAGGTCTTTTCCTTAAGGTTTTGGCCTATAAATACCCCTCATTTTACCCTGTAATGAGGATCGAATACTGAGTTATTCAATACACATCTTCAAATTGTTTTGAGCTATTATCCACTTCGAAGGCTTGAAATAGTTCACTTCGCAATCACTTCGTTTGTTAGTTTCTAATCTCTAGAAACCTGTCAGCGTAATCTTTTGCGCCAATAGTTGGCGCCGTCCGTGGGGAACTTAGTCCAAAAAACTTCGTTCTCTACCAAGTTCTCAAACCATGCCTCCCAAGCGGAGTTCAGGTGGTAGTCCTACTCAGAGGTCCCCTCGTACCTCCGGAGTAAGATCTTCAAACACAGTCGAGGTCAGAGGATCTTCGGCATTTCCTCCACCCCAGATTCCCGAAGGGATTCCCTTTCCTCGAGCATACGGAGTTCCTCCTCCAACTCCATCTATACTTCGGCCAGCCGGAGTCCCTCTCCCAGCTCAGATTCCGCTTCGAACTGACGCGTACAATTCTCAAGACCCGGAAGGTCCTTCCGGAGGAGATGAAGATGGTCTTGGTGACATGGGCGCCCAAATGGACAGTCTCCAAGATGAAGTGGCGAGGTGGAGGCAAGAAGCCGCAGATAGGCTTCGTTCTCAGGCCACCCCGGTCATTCCTGAAGTGCCCCAAGACGACGAACTTCCCTATACCGAAGCCCCGGAGAATGCTTCCTTCGACAGCGAGTCTCCACTACATCCTGAGCTACAGAAAGTGCGCTTTGATCCTAAGTTTAAAACTTCAAAGCTCTGCAAATATTCTGGAGACGAGGACTCTAGGGAGTTCTCCCGTTCTTATGCGTTGGCAATTGAGGCCAGTGGAGGAGTGCAAGACACCATGGCCAAATGTTTCCCTCTAGCTCTTGAAGGGGTGGCTCTACGGTGGTTTTGGTCCCTGAAGCCAAGGTCAATTAGAACCTGGGAGCAATTAAGGAAGAAGTTCATAAGTAACTTTCAGGGTACCTTCATACCCCTAATGTCTACAAGAAGTCTTTTCCAGGTGAAGCAGCTTCATGGAGAAACCTTAAGACAATTCTTCAAGCGCTTCGCCCATACGAAGTCACAAATTTGAGGGCTAACTACATCCTCCGTAGTTGATGCAGCTCGAGAGGAGTTACCCATGCGGGCCTCCTTGATAAACTTCATCAGAAACATATATCTTCTGTTGCTCAGTTGATGTCTTATTTTGAAGAGTATGCTAGGTCAGAAGAAGGGTGGCTTCGGAGAACTGCTTCAACTCCGTCAATCCTGCAAGAAGTCAAGTTGGAAGTAAAGACTTCAACACCTTCGCAAGGACCTAACTTGAAGTCTAGCATGACAGGCGTTGGGGGCAAAAGCATCCTCGTTCAGAAGTCTTGAACATTGCACCTCCACAGAATTTTGCCCCTAAGACTTCACAAGCTTCGGGAGTCAAGACCAGCGGCTGGAGGCCGCCAGGGAAGCCGGCTGGCAAAACCCAGGCCTTCTTCTACTGCATCCATGGTGAGAATCAAAGTCACGCAACTAATGCGTGCAAGTCTATACTCGCTTTAAGAGGCGAGTACCTCGAAAGAACCTCGGGTCGAGGCACTACTGACCGAGTTCCTTCCGAGGTGCGTCTGGAGCCTGTCCAGGCTATGGCACATATAGACAACTTCGACCCTACAAGGCAACCTCCGGTGGTCAATATTATGCCACCTCCGAAGCAGGAAGATGGTCAAGATCGAGGGAAAAGAGTAGTCCTCCCCATTTCCGGAGGAGGGACTTTTGGTAGTATGTCGAAGAGGCAGAGAAGACAATATGTCCGAGAGGTAGGCCATATTGGAACTTTTTCGTCCGTAGCAACCATGCCTGAATGGTCCCATGTGCCGATATCTTTTTCCGCAGATGATGCAGCTGGCATAAAGTTTCCGCATGCAGATCCACTTGTCATCACTGCCGACATAGCAGGGACTGAAGTCTTGAGAGTACTGATTGACAGAGGGAGTTTAGTAGATATTATCTTCATCCAAGCCTTCAATCAGCTCTGTATCTCCAGGAAGCATCTTCTCCCAGCAGCTCATCCTTTGCAAGGCTTCGTAGGACCCCCTCTTGATGCCCTCGGCCAAATAGGCCTGGAGGTCGCTTTCGGAGAGGGGCTACTAGCTAGGACGGAGGAGGTGATTTTTGATATTGTGGATGCCCCGTATGCATATAATGTTATCTTCGGGAGGGGCATGTTGAATCAGTTCGGAGCTGTGGCGCATCATAATTATTTGTGTATGAAGATGCCCAGGCAAGCGGGAGTGCTCACTGTTTTCGGAGATCAGGCCACTACACGAAGAGCAGAATATGGTCATGGCCCCCCTCTTGACCCGAGACAAGTGAACAACGTGCAAGGCAACCTGGAGGATATCTCTGCTTTAGGTGAACCTTCGAAGAAGTCCTTCCCAAGGGCAAGCCCCGAAGGAGAGATTATAACGAAGGTTATTGTCAAAGAAGGCAAAGACTATTCATTTCAGTTCAGCAAGGATTTGCCTCCAGAATCGCTACTTCGTTAGAAAAAGTAGTTGAAGAAAATTTAGATGTATTTGCATGGTCTGATGAGGACATTACCAGAGTCAGTCGGGATATTATTGAGCATAGTTTGCTTGTGAACCCAAGGGTTCGGCTTGTCCAACAAGGACTCTGGAAGTTATCTGCGGAGAGGGCCATCCTTGCTAAAGCTGAAGTGGAAAAGTTGCTGAAGGCTAGGATTATCAGAGAAGTAGCTCATACGGAGTGGCTAGCCAACCCAGTCTTCGTTAGGAAGAAATCTTCCAGGAAGTGGCTCATGTGTATTGACTTTACATCTTTGAATAAAGCATGCCCCCGTGACCCCTATCCCATGCCCCGAATTGACCAATTGATAGACTCCACTGCTGGTTCGGAGTTATTAAGCTTCCTCGACGCATATTCTGGCTATCATCAAATCTGGTTAAAGCGCGAAGATGAAATCAAAACAAGCTTTGTAACTCCTTCGGGAGTCTTCTGTTATGTAAGAATTCCTTTCGGCTTAAGAAATGCCGGGGCAACTTTTTCGAGGTTATTTGCTAAGGCTCTAGGTCATCAAATGGGCCGCAATGTAGAAGCCTATATGGATGACATTGTAATAAAGAGTGCTCTAAAGCACCAACATAGCCTAGACTTAGCAGAAACGTTCAATAGCCTTCGGGCGTGTGGAGTCTGTCTCAACCCCGAAAAATGTATCTTTGGGGCTCAGGCTGGAAAATTGTTAGGCTATCTTGTTTCAAGCAGAGGGATCGAAGCTAGCCCTACTCAAATAACTGCTAGCCCTTGCTACACTCACGGTGCCTGTTGCAGATGAAACCCTACTCCTCTACCTTGCGGCTACTAGCTCCGCTGTCAGTGCAGTCCTTGTTAGAGAAGTTGATTTCAATGGGAAGTTGGTACAAAATCTAGTCTATTTTGTATCTGAAGCATTGTCTAGAGCAAAAACAAGATATTCTGAGCTTGAGAAGTTCACCTATGCTCTGATAATGGCTTCGAGGAAGTTAAGGCATTATTTCCTAGCACATAATGTGATTGTACCAACCTCGTATCCTTTAGTAGATATGCTCCAAAGTAAGGATTCTACAGGAAGAATTGGGAAATGGGCCGTTGAATTAGCACCCTTCGGCATCTCTTTCATGGTAAGGATAGCAATCGAGTCACAGGTGTTGGCAGACATTGTGGCAGAATGGACTCCTCCTGCAGTATGGGCTCCGGAGAAACCAAATGAAGGAATTTGGACCATATACTCCGCTGGAGCTTTCCAAGCATCTGGAGCAGGTGTCGGAGCGGTACTAATTTTGCCTTCAGTGCAAAGCGCAATGTACTCCGCAAGGCTCAACTTTAAGTCCACCAATAATATAGCAGAGTATGAAGGAATTTTGTTAGGACTTCGAAAGGCACGTGCTTTGGGGGCTACAAGAGTTGTTATTAAAACATATTCTCAAATTGTAGTAGGGCATGTTGATAAAAGTTTTCAAGTCCGTCATCCCCAGCTTGCAAAATATTTGGAAGAGATTCGTAAAATTGAAGCAGCATTTAAAGGAATTTCCATCCGAAGTATACCCAAAGCTGAAAATATGCAAGCAGATACCTTGGCAAAAGCTGCAGCCGGAGCTATGGACATTTTGGAAGGAGTTTTCTTACGAAGAGCTCAGTTCACCTTCGGTAACACAGATCCCTTCTGCGGAAGTTCTTTGCATTCCAAGTACTGATTGGCGGAGTTCAATTATGGAATTGTTGCAAGGAGAAGCAAATTTTCCTGAAGGGCCACAACTTTCGAGGTTAAATCTCAGAATTCGAAATTATCATATAATCAACGGTATTTTGTACAAGGCCGGAGTATGTTCCCCTCTGCTCCGCTGTATATCTCAAGCCGAAGGTCAGGAGATTCTCTGAGAAATTCATGAAGGCCTTTGTGGTAGCCATCTGGCCCCTCGAGCTTTGGCAGGAAAAACACTTCGCTAGGGGCTTTATTGGCCTACAATAGTAGCTGATGTGGAGAGCCTAGTCCACACGTGTCAGGGTTGTCAATGGATGGGAAGAAGAAGTCATCGTTCGCCAACAACTCTTCAAGTCATTGCCCCAGTGTGGCCCATGGCCAGATGGGGCATGGACCTTATTGGCCCCTTTCCAGTAGCAAAAGGAAATTTGAAATTCGCAGTGGTAGCAATCGAGTATTTTTCCAAGTGGGTCGAAGCAGAGCCCCTCACAGCTATCACTTCGAATAATGTACAAATTTTTTTCTAGAAAAGTATTTGTTGGCGTAAAAGATTACGCTAACAGGTTTCTGAAGATTAGAAACTAACAAACGAAGTGTTTGCGAAGGAAACTATTCCAAGCCTCCGAAAGGATAATAACTTAGAATAGTTCGAAGTGTGTATTGAATAACTTGTATTCGGTCCCCATTACAGGGTAAAACAGGGGGTATTTATAGGCCCAAACATTAAGGAAAAGACCCTTTTACCCCTCTATTACAACCGACATAGTATAAACTATTCGATACCCTTAATAGGGCTAAAATGGAAAAATACTAATCTAATGAGAAAGAAGATAAGTCTTTCATCTTAGCTAGCAAGGAAACTCTCGGAAGAGTTCATGTTCAAAGATATACTCCGAATTGGTGTCTGTCATCATACTTCGAACTTGACTCCATGCATCCTCGGAGTCATATGCTGGAAGTCTTGGACTTAATCGCCAACCTTTGTCTTGTTACTGCAATAACCCTGAAGATGCAATAACCCTGTAATGTTAGGAGAGTAGTATACGCAACAAAAATAATCAAGCGTAGGGTTAGCAGATTTAACCATCTCCGAACTACGTGGAGATGTAAACTTTGAATTAGTTTCTAAGAAAATTACATTCGAAGCAACTTAGAACTAAATCGAAAAGTCTGAAAGCCCTTTTAGAATTAGAAGAAATAGTCATTGGCTTCTTTCTTCTAACGGAAGTTACGCAATGCGTTAATTTCGGAGCAAAGTAATGGTTAAGAATGCGAAACCGCATAGGCAAACGGTAAAAAATCGGGGTCTGGACTATAAATAGAGGGCCCAGACCTTTCTCGAGTACCTTTCCACCACTTTTGTGCAAACAGACCATCAATCGAGCCCTAGCCTCCATTCTTCTTCCGAAGCAATCCGTGAGATTTAATGGTGAAAACCAAGGGTCCTGGAGCAGCTTCAACCATGGCTCGGCAACAGGCGGCGGTAGCAGCAGTAGCTGCAACATTGGCGGTGACTCCGACTCTAGTAATGGCAACAATGGCGGCGACGGCAGGAAATCCTCAGAATCTTGGCCCTCAAGATCTCTTCCCGGCATCGGCAAAGTACACGGACCAGTCTTATCAACTAGGGCCTTCAACCTGCAGAAGGGAATCGCTTGCGGCCGCAATAGAGGGCAAAATCAGTTCTGGGGTTATGATTCGCAAACCTAGAAAAGAAATCATCCCGTCACCAAAACCTGGAGAAGTGGTTGTTTTTGAAGCCTTCTTCGAAGCTGGCTTGGGGCATCCGGCGGTCGACTTCTTGGTAGAGGTATTGGATTTGTTCCACATCACTCTCCCCCAACTCTCTCCGAACGCTGTAGCACGTCTGGCCATCTTTGAATGGGCGTTGCGAGCCAAAGGTTGTGAAGGAAGGGCAGAGATCTTCGCAGCACTGCATAGAGCTTCGTGCCAGCCGAAGACCTTCGTAGGTCCCTGAGGCGAGAAGATGGTGGTGGCCTTTGGAAGTATGAACTTCAGGCTCCGGGACGAGTATGCTCTCCGGTTTCCCGCAAAGGCCATCAATGCCAGATGGTACACCGACTGGATCTTGAAGTGGTTTTATGCCGAAGTTGGGGCGAGCAGCCGTCTAGCCGGACCTTTGTAAGACATCAACTTCCAAAAGGAAGCCCTTGTGCAACCAGATCTGGGTCAGCTCGAAGCTCGCCTCAGCTTGCTTCAAAAAATCAGTCACCGCCTGAGTATGCGGGATTTAGCCGAAGAATTTCTCGGGCTTCAAATTCCTCCCCCGATGGCCAACTGGCCGATCACTTTCGAGGAAGATTCTGAGGGCGGTCTTCGAAAAATTTCTTCAACTTCGAGCCCGGCAGGTAACTTCGAAAACACCATATATCATGTATATTTATTCGAAGAGTTAACAAACTTAACTCATCTTTCAGCCTCTTTAGCTCCTATAACTTCGAAGCAGATTGTACGGGCTTCAGAGAAGATTTTGGGCGTCCCAACTCCGACCGAGAAAGAATGGAGAATCAAATTGGTTGGAACTTGGGAGCGATCCAACCGAGTATGGGGGCTACTCGAAGTTGTTCCGCCTCCTCTGATGGATTGGGTGCCTTCGGAGAAAGGGCCCAGAAAGAGGAAAGCCGAAGCTGGAGCTTCGAGTTCTGCCAAGACTCCGCTCAAGAAGGTGGCTCGAAAGCCAAGAGTTCCTGTGCCTTCGAGTCCAAGAGCTTCAATCTCCGATTCTTTGGAGGATGAAGGCAGGATGCTTGTGAGCCTGATTGACGAGGATGCAGCCCAAAAAGATGCACATATTTATGATGTTGCGAGCGTGCCGGAGTCTCAAGACAACCTTGAGCAAGTAAGGACTCTGGCTGCTCAAGAAGATTTACCTCAAGATGGAGCCCCTGTGGACGAAAGCGGAGTCGAAGTTACTGCAGCTTCGATTCTGGGAGAAGTAACAATAGCTGCTCAAGAAGATGCTCCAACAGTCGAAGATTTGACCGTTGACTCCGACGAAGACTTTGGAGTAGCCTTCGACCCGCCAAGCAGTCCAATGCTTACCCGTCGCCACAATGTTGAAGGTAAACTTCGCATAATTCTTTTGTTCTTTTTTCCTGCGAAATTATACAATGTATAATACCTTTGTTTTTATAGGATCCACTTCCATGGAAGAGGTCCGTCCCGAAGATGTAATTCCTGGACCTTCGACAACTTCGGAGCCAATTCCAGAAGCCACTCAAGTGGGGCCTGGAAATGGCAAAGGGAAGATGGACCCCCTCTCTGCTCCGAGCTCAGGATCAACTCCGTCTGAGTCAACAGATGAGAGCCAATCTACTGAGGGGGGCCAGTCTACCAGGGCTCCAAAAACCACAGCTCAACACTCCGGGCCTTCACCAAGCGAAGATGACCAGCAAGCCTTGAGCATTCTCCCTCTTCTAGCTCCTTTCTTGGAGCGAAGAACCGGGCTTCGGACTTTGCTCGAGCCTTTGGATCGAGCTAGTCGCGAAGTCGGGGAGACGGACTTGGTGGCCATGTTGAGCGAAGCGGAGAGTTCGGAGCTTAACGCTGCCATGGAACGTGCAGCATACTAGGTACGAAGTATCTGCAAAACAACATCAAATTTATATACAAATAATTTATCACCTTGGTTTTTTCTTTTTCGCAGCAAGCAGTTTTGGCCCGAGCTACGAACATCTCAAATGAACGTGGAAGCGTTCGCCTTCGAGAGGAAAATGCAACTCTTCAATGAAATCTTTCTATCTCCGAAGGTCGAGTGACCCACTTGGACAACATGGTTTCAACGGAGCGCAGGGCCAGACAAGGCTTGGAAGCTGTGAATAAAGAGCTCGAAGCAGAAAAAATTGTGCTTCGAGCGGAAATCAAAAGATGCAGGCGGAGCACGCTACTGCGGGGGCTGAGCTTGTTAGGCTCCAAGAAGAAGCTAGCGAGCTACTGAATCAGAAGAATTCTTTAGCTACAGAGGCAGCTAGGCTCTCTGGAGTAGTAGGATAATTGACTTCGACGAAGGATGCCTTCATTGAAGATAAGCTAAAGTCGGAGAAGGTAGCTGCGGAGGTCATGGACCAATTGCTAGGCGTTCTGGAGTACTTCGGTACTACTAGGACGCTTCCTACGGATGACAACATCTCCCTGCTGCGACGGTTGAAAAGGATCCAAGGAGCAGTGAAGCAAATGAAGACAGCAGGCATTTGGTATGGAGAAATCTCCAGACATGTGGCTGCTATCGGCATACTTCATTACTACGAAGATCTGGGCCAATCGATAACTCCGCGCGCAGGGGGGGCTCCCATTACCTTCGATGACGACCAGCTTCTTACTCCTTCCGAAGGTGTGGCCGCTGCTTGGCAAGACTTTCAAACCTCATGGAGAGCCGAAGGTCGCTCTACGATCAAGGCCTGGATTGACGAAGGGCAACGCCAGAAGCAAGCTCGGTCCCAAGCTTCGAGCAATCAGCCCCCGCCAAACCCGCAGGTTTAGAATTATTTTAGGGTCTTCGACTGTGTAAAGTATTATGCTTTTGTACCTTTATGAACGAGAATTTGCTTATCATGTTTTTAGGCTTTGCCTCATAAGGAAGATATCGAAGTGTTAGACATTAACGACGAACTTCGCTTATTATGGGCTACCTTCGATATCTTAAAACTTCATAAGCGGCCTCGATTTTTAGTTCCTCAGGATAGCTCCGGAGCGATTACGTCCGAAGTAAGCAAAGATATATTATCTTGTATTAAAGAGGAAGAAAAAGAAGTTAACTTGGAAACTTCATCTTCCGAAGACATTATATGGTCCGAAGACGAAGATAAAGCTCAAGGTAAAAAGCCTGAAGAACTTGGAAGCTGGGAAAGGAGCCCCGAACGGCTTTGAACTTGGGCCGAGCTTCAACAAGAACAAAAAGACTTTAGAGCTTCGAAGGGAGGCAGGAGAGTTAAACGCAAAGTTGTTAGAACTCCCGGCTCTGGAACTAGTCGTTCCAACCCTAGCTCTAGAGATCGAAGAGGCTTCGATTCCTTCTTGTATAGATACCAATTTTTCATGATGTAATCATATTTGTTCGAATAATAAATATTGATTTAAAATTGTCTCCCTATTTACTAGCCCCTCTTTGGGCGTAAGCAACTTCGAACTGTATTCAAAGATGGTTAGGCGCAAAGAAAAACTTAGGAATACAATTTTCGGGGTTTGGAGCCCCTCAGCAATTTAAAGATCAATTAAAATCTTATAAAATGTCTTCGACTATTTGTAGTCTGAAGACTGGTAACTTAGTACCTTATATTTTTGAAAGAAATCTCTTGGGATAACTTTCCGGACACTTTAGTGTCCTGGATGATTTGTCACTTTGGACTTTCTTAACAGACATTCGATGCTTATGGCTCAAACTCTGTTTTGTATTGGCCTCCTTCGGCTCTTTTTGTGAATTCTGTCAAACTAGTGGTTTGGAGTTCGCAGTGGTCTCTTTGGACTCTTTTTACGGATGCCTACAAGAACGTGGCTTGGGATCCACATCATTTGGTCTCCTTGGACACTTTTTACGGATGTCTACCAGCCGGTGGCTTGGACTCCGCATCTTGTGGTCTCTAGCTCTTTTACGGATGCCTACAAGCTGGTGGCTTGGACTCCGGATTATGTCAGCCCACCACATCGGAAACTTTGGACCAGTGGTCCGAAGTCCGAAAATATGATTCAAATTAATGACACTTCCCTCTCGGTCAACTCCGCTATTCTAGTGCGTCCACTCGGAAGTGGGAAGTTTATGAGAGGTAGGCATTATCTGAACCATATGCTTTATTAATTCGGAAAGTGTTTACAAATGATTACAAGGAGCCCTTATGCGAAGTATCGCTTTAGGTACTCCGCATGCCAAGTATGTGCTAACTCTTCACCTTCCAAATTAGCTAATTTAAAAGAACCAGGATGCCCTGAGCGAACAATTAAGTATGGACCTTCCCATTTATTTCCTAATTTTCCTAGTGCTATGATACTTCGCAAAACGAGATGACCCGGCCTAAGTTCATTAATCTTAACCTTCGGGTCAAACCAAGCCTTCGTCTACTGCTGATACTTTGATAAATTTGCCACGGCTCGAAGTCTTGTCTCCTCTGTTAAATCCAGCGAAGCTTGTCTTTCTCCTTCTACTTCCGGTTCGGTGCTGTGAAATGATCCTCCTTTGAGCTCTGTTGGTGTCATAGCTTCATCTCTGAATAATCCCAGCCTTCAGCAACTTTTCAACTTCGTCTTTAGCGAGGACGGCTCTCTCCGCAGACATCTTCCGGAGTCCTTGCCTAACAGGCCGAGCCTTCGGGTTCACAATTAGACTGTGTTCAATAATGTCCCGACTAACTCCGGTGATGTCTTCATCAGACCAAGCAAAGATATCCAAATTTTCCTCAACTACTTTTTCTAAGGAGGCAGCAACTTCTGGAGGCAAGTCTTTACCAAATTGAAATGAATATTCCTTGCCATCTTTGACAATAACCTTCGTTGCAATCTCTCCTTCAGGACTTGGTCTTGGGAAGGATCTTTTCGAGGATTCGCTAGGAGCAGAAAAATTCTCCGGATCATCTTGCACACTGTTCACCTGCCTCGGGTCAAGAGGAGGGCCATGACCATACTCTGCTCTTCGTGCGATGGCCTGATCTCCAAAAATAGTGAGCACTCCTGCTTGTGTGGGTATCTTCATACATAAGTAATTATGATACGCCACAGCTCCGAATTGATTTAACATGGCTCTTCCGAAGATGACATTATATGCATATAGAGCATCTACAACATAAAAGATCACTTCCTATGTCCTGGCCATTGGCCCCTCTCCGAAAGTAACTTCTAGGCCAATTTGGCCGAGGGCATCAAGAGGGGGTCCTGCAAATCCTTGCAAAGGACGGGCTGCTGGGAGAAGATGCTTTCTGGAGATGCAGAGTTGGTCAAAAGCTTGGACAAAAATAATATCCGCCGAACTCCCTCCGTCAACTAGCACTATCCGAACCTCAGTTCCTGCTATGTCAGTAGTGATGACAAGCGGGTCTGCATGTGGGAATTTAACACCAACTGCATCATCTGCGGAGAAGGATATTGGCACATGGGACCATTCGGGCATAGCAGCTGCAGATGAAGAGGTTCCAATATGGCCCACCTCTCTGATATATTCTCTTCTCTGCCTCTTTGACATACTTCCGAGAGTACCTCCTCCAGAGATGGGGAGGACTACTCTTTTTCCTCGATCTTTCCCCTCTTCTTGCTTCGGAGGTGGCATAATATTGCCCACCGGAGGGCGTCTTGCCGAATCGAAGTTCTCTATCCGCGCCACAGCCTAGACAGGCTCTGGTTGCACTTCAGCTGGAACTCGGTCAGTAGTGCCTCGACCCGAAGTTCTTTCTAGATATTCTCCTCTCAGGGTAAGTATAGCCTTGCACGCATCAGTTGCATGACTTCGGTTTTCACCATGAATACAGAAGAAAAAGGTCTGGCCCTTGCCAGCCGGTTTCCCTAGCGGCCTCCAGCTGCTGGTCTTGCTTCCTGAGGGTTGTGGAGCTCTTTGGGCAAACTTCTGCGGGGGTGCAATGTTCAGAACTTCTGAACGAGGATGCTTTTGCCCCCTACGCCTATCATGCTGAACTTCGAAGCTAGGCCCTTGCGGCTGTGCTGAATATTTTACTTCCAATTTTACTTCTTGCAGTATCGAAGGGGTTGCAGCGGTTCTTCGAAGCCATCCTTCTTCTGACCTTGCATACTCTTCGAAATATGACATCAACTGAGAAATAGAAGATATGCTTTTCCGGTGAAGTTTATCAAGGAGGCCTGGATGAATAACTCCCTCTCAAGTGCATCAACTACTGAAGATGTAGTTAACCCTCGAATCCGCGACTTCGTATGAGCGAAGCGCTTGAAATATTGTCTCAATGTCTCTCCAGGGAGCTGCTTCACCTAGAAAAGACTTCCTGTTGACATTGGGGGCACGAAGGTGCCTTGGAAATTGCTTACGAACTTCTTCTTCAGCTGCCCCCATGAATTAATTGATCCTGGCTTCAGAGACCAGAACCACTGTAATGCCACTCCTTGAAGAGCTAGGGGAAAGCATTTTGCCGTAGTGTCCCGCACTCCCCCACTGGCTTCAATTGCTAGAGCATAAGAACGGACAAATTCTCCAGGATCTTCATCTCCGGCATACTTGCAAAGCTTCGAAGTTTTAAACTTAGGGTCGAAGCATACTTTCTGCAACTCAGGATGCAGCGGAGACTTGGTATCGAAGGAAGCATTCTCTGGGGCTTCGGGATAAATAACCTCGTCGTCTTCGGTCATTTCGGGAATGGTTGGGGTGCCTTGACAGCCAAGCCTATTCGCGGCTTCTTGCCGCCACCTTGCAACTTCGGCTTGGAGACTGGCCATTTGAGCGGCCATATCACCAAGACTGTCTTCATCTCCTCCGGAAGGATCTTTCGGGTCTTGAGAACTGTAGGGATTAGTTCGAAGTGGAACTTGAGGTGGAAGAGGGACTCCGGGTGGCCAAAGTATAGATGGAGTTGGCGGAGGAACTCCGTATGCTCGAGGAAGGGGAATCCCTTCCGGAGGTTGAGGTGGAGGAAATGTCGAAGGTCCTCCGACCTCAACTGTATCTGAAGATCTTACTCCGGAGGTCCGAGGGGACCTCCGAACAGGATTACTGGCTGCACTCCGCTTAGGAGGCGTGGTGTGAGAAGTTGGTAGAGAACGAAGTTTTTTTGAACTAGGTTCCCCACGGACGGCGCCAACTGTTGGCGTAAAAGATTACGCTAACAGGTTTCTGAAGATTAGAAACAAACAAACGAAGTGTTTGCGAAGGAAACTATTCCAAGCCTCCGAAAGGATAATAACTTAGAATAGTTCGAAGTGTGTATTGAATAACTTGTATTCGGTCCCCATTACAGGGTAAAACGGGGGGTATTTATAGGCCCAAACATTAAGGAAAAGACCCTTTTACCCCTCTATTACAACCGACATAGTAGAAACTATTCGGTACCCTTAATAGGGCTAAAATGGTAAAAGAATAATCTAATGAGAAAGAAGATAAGTCTTTCATATTAGCTGGCAAGGAAACTCTCGAAAGAGTTCATGTTCGAAGATATACTCCGAATTAGAGTCTGTCATCATACTTCGAACTTGACTCCATGCATCCTCGGAGTCATATGCTGGAAGCCTTGGACTTAATCGCAAACCTTTGTCTTGTTACTGCAATAACCCTGAAGATGGAATATTTTCCCCCAAAAGTACTATATGCCGGTTCGGAGTACCTCGGCAGCTCACAGTTGACAATGGGACACAGTTTGATGCAGAGCCGTTCAGGAAGTTTTGCGAAGATCTTGGCATACAAATATGCTTCGCTGCAGTGTGCCATCCTCAATCTAATAGAGCGGTAGAAAGAGCCAATGGTAACATCTTGTCAGGGTTGAATCGAAGAATAATAGGCTTGGCAAAAGGGTTGTGGACCGAAGAGCTCCCAAAGATTTTATGGTCCATTCGGACCACTCAAACAAGGTCCATAGGTTTCACTCCTTTCAGACTATTATTTGGAGACGAAGCTATGACGCCAACGAAGCTTAAAGGAGGATATGTTCGCAGCACCGAGCAAGAAATAGAAGGAGAAAGGCAAACTTCGATTGATTTAACAGAAGAAATAAGACTTCGAGCTGTCGCCAATTTATCAAAGTATCAGCAACAGTCGAAGACTTGGTTTGACCTAAAGGTTAAGCTTAACGAACTTAAACCAGGTCATCTAGTCTTGCGAAGCATTATAGCACTAGGGAAATTAGGAAATAATTGGGAAGGTCCATACATTATTCTCCGCTCAGGACGCCCTGGTTCTTTTAAGTTAGCTAATTTAGAAGGCAAAGAATTAAAGCATGCCTGGCATGCGGAGCACTTAAAGCGATATTTCGCATAGGGGCTCCTTGTAATAATATGTAAACACCTTCTGAATTAATAAAGCTCATGGTTCAGATAATGCCTACCTCTCAAACACTTCCTACTTCTAGTGGATGCACTGGAAGAACAAAGTTGGTTGCGAGGGAAGTGTCATTCATTTGAACCAATTTTTCGGACTTCGAACCACTGGATCGAAGCTTCCGACAAGGTGGGAAAGTCACTGAAAAATGGATTCCAAGCCACTGGCTTGAAAGCATCCGTAAAAAGAGTCGAAGGAGACCAAATAATGCGGATTCCAAGCTCTGGCTTGAAAGCATCCGTAAAAAGAGTCCAAGGAGACCACTGCGAATTCCGAACCACTGGTTTGATAGCATTCGCAAAAAGAGTTGAAGGAGGCTAAACGGAACAGAATTTGAGCCGATAAGCTTCGAATATCTATATAAAGAGTCCAAAGTGACCAATCATTTTGGATGCTAAAGTGTCCGGAAAAATAGTCTGAAGTGACTATTTTCAAACAAAAGGTACTAAGTTACCAGTTTTCAGACTCCAAGTAGTCGAAGACATTTTGTGATATTTTAATCAATCTCTAAGTTGCTAAGGGGCTCCGAGCCTCCAAAATTGTACTCGTAAGTCTTTTTCCTTGCACCTAACCATCTTCGACTGCACTTCGAAGTTGCTTACGCCCAAAGAGGGGCTGGGAAGTAGGGAGACAATTTTAAAAATCTTAATCTTTATCATTTGAACAGATTACATTACATTACGAAAAATATGTGTCTATACCAAGAAGGGATCGAAGACCCCTTCGATCTCTAGAGCTACCGCTAAAGCCGGAACGACTAGTTCTAGAGCCGGAAGTCCTGATATCTTTACGTTTAATTCTTCTCCCTCCCTACGATGCTCGAAAATCTTTTTGTTCCTGTTGAAGTTCAGCCCAAGTTCGAAGTCGCTCGGGGCTTCTCTCCCAGCTTTGAAGTTCTTCAGGTTTCTTTCCTTGTGCTTCAGCAGTACTCTCTTCTTCAGACCATTCAACATCTTCAGAAGATGAGGCTTCCAAGTTAACTTCTTTTTCTTACTCTTTAATATAAGATAATATATCTTTACATATTTCGGGCGCAATGGCACCGGAGTTTTCTCGAGGAATCAAAAATCGAGGTCGTTTGTGAAGTTTTAAAAGATTGAAGGTAGCCCATAGCAGGCGAAGTTCTTCAGTAACATTTAATACTTTGAGATCATCCATACGAGGTTGAGAAGCCTAAAAATACGACAAATAAGTTTTCATTCATAATAGATGAAAGCATAATTTTTACATATTCGGACCCCTAAACAAAACTAAATCTGCGGGTCTGCTAGCGGAGGCTGGCTGCTTGAAGCTTGAGACCGAGCTTGTTTGTGGTGAAGCCCTTCATCGATCCAAGCCTTGATCGTTGGTCGACTTTCGGCTCTCCATGATGCTTGGAAGGCTTGCTAGGCTGCGGCCACTTCTTCGGAAGGGTTTAGCAGCTGATTGTCATCGAAGGTAATGGGAGCCGACCCCAAGTCTGGTGCTACTGATAGCCCTAGATCCTCGTAGTAGCGAAGTACTCCGAGAGAAGCTACTTGGCCGGAGAGTTCTCCATACCGAATACACGCCGTCTTCATCATCTTCGCTGCCCCTTGGATCATTTTTAGTCGTCGTAGTAAGGGGATGTTGTCACTCGAAGGTAGTGTCCAAAGAGTATCAAAGTACTCTAAAACACCTAAAAGATTATCCATGATTTCTGTAGCTACCTTCTCCGACTTCAACTTGTCTTCAGTTATGGCATCCCTTGACAAAGTTAGCTCATCTACCACAGAAGATAGTCTAGTTGCCTCCGTAGCCAAAGAGTTCTTCTGGCTAAGCATGTTGCTGGACTCCTCCATGGCTTTCGTTCTTTCTTCTTGAAGCTTTACCAGCTTAGCCCCCACCGTTGCATGCTCTGCCCGCATTTTCTCTATTTCCGCTCGAAGCACAATTTGTTCGGCTTCGAGCTTTTGGTTTGCAGCCTCTAGACCAAGTCTGGCTCTCCTCTCCACTACAACGATCTCGTCCAAGCTGGAGATTCGAATTTCGGAGCCTTCAAGACTCCTTTGGAGAGCAGTAATCCATCCTTAAGACGAATGCTTCCTCGCTCGTTCAAAACAGCTGCAGCTCAAGCCAAGACTATTTGTTGCGAAGAGAAAAAGCAAGGTGAGGAATTGTTCATAAGTTGAAATTAATCTTGTTTTTGCAGATACTTCGTACCTGGTATGTTGCCCGTTCCAAGGCTGCGTTCAGCTCTGAACCCTCAGCCTCGCCAAGTATGGCTACTAAGTTTGTTCCCCCAACTTCGTGGTTAGCTTGATCCAAAGGTTCGAGCAGGGCCCGAAGTCTGGTCCTTCGCTCCAGAAAAGGAGCTAGGAGGGGGAGCATGGACAAAGCCCTTTGATCATCCTCGTTCGGCGAAGGGCCGGAGCGCCGCGCCGTATCCTCGGAAACTTCAGTGGACTGGCCCCCCTCCGTAGATTGTCCCCCGTCTATCGATTTCGACGGAGTTAAGCCAAAGTTCGGAGCAGGAAAGGGGTCCATTTTGCCTTTACCTTTTTTGGGTCCCATTTGTGCAGCTTTTGGAACCAACCCCGGACATGTCGAGGTCCCAGGAGAAGTCTTCGCGGGAGGAGTCATCTCCGTGGGAGCAGACCCTGTCAAAACAAATGTATTATATATTGCATAATTTTGCACGGTGAAGAAAAAGGCGGTTCAAGTGAAGTTTACGTCCGAAGTCCTGTCGGTGGATGAGTACGGGGCTACTCGGAGGGTCAAAGGCCACTTCGAAGTCGTCATCGGACTCGGGGCCTGGAACCGAAGGGTTGACTGTTGGTGCCTCCCTTGGAGCAACAGCTACCACTTCATCCGGAATCAAAGCTTGTTCAGCTATAACTTCGACTCTGCCTTCAGTAGCAGGGGCTTCTTGATGCGGCGAGACAGGCTGGACGCTTGAGGTCCCGGCCTGTTTGGAGCTACTTGGAGCAGCTGGCACACTTGCTATGTCGCCAGTGTCTACTACAACATTCGCCTGCGCTTCATCTTCAGTAATTAGGTTCACGAGGAACCTTTGCATTTCTCTCACTCCGTCATCTTCAGATGAATTGGAGGGCGAAGCCACAAGTCTTGAAGGAGCCACATTCTTTGGCTTTTAGGCTAGCTTTTTAACGGGAGTCTTGGTCAGAGCCGAAGTCCCAGCATCCGCTTTCCTCTTCTTCGGGCCTTGCTCAGATGGCACCCAGTCCGGAAAAGGGGGGCCGCAACTCTGAGTACGCCCCATACTCGGTTGAGTCGCTCCCAATTGCCCACCAGCTTTATTCTCCACTCCTTTTCAGCTAGAGTTGGAGCTCCAAGGATCTTCTCCGAAGCTCGAACAACTTGCTCCGCAGTCATAGGGGCTTGAGAAGCTGAAAGATGAGTTTGCATTAGTTATTTCATTAAATAATCGTATATAAAACATGTAGTTTTCAAAGATACTTCCAGGGCTTGAGTTCGAAGAAAATTTTTGGAGTCCACTCTCCGGATCTTCTTTGAAGGTGTTAGGCCAGTTGGCCATCAGAGGTGGAATTTTTGGAATATGATGAACTCCTCCGCTAAGTCCCGCATGCTCATGTGGTGACTAATTCTTTGACGCGGACTAAGGCGAGCTTTGAGCTGGCCAGGGTCAGGGTGAACTTGGGCTTCCCCCCGGAAGTATATGTCTTGTAGAGGTCCAGCCAGACGGCTGCCTACTCCATGTTCGGCATAGAACCACCGGAGAATCCAATCTGTGTACCATCTGGTGTTGATGGCCTTCATTGGGAATCGTAGTTGGAATTCATCCCAGAGTCTGAAGTTGATGTTGCCGAAGGCTACTACAATTTTATCCCCCTCGGAGCATTGGTAAGTTTTTGGCTGGCAAGATGCCCTATGCAATGCTGCAAAAATCTCCTCTCTTCCTTCGTAGCCTTCAGCCCGTAGCGCCCATTCGAAGATAGCCAGGCGTGCTATTGCATTTTGAGACAATTGAGGGAGGGTGACATGGAATAGGTCTAATAACTCTGACAGGAAGTCCACCGTCAGGAGTCCTAACCCAGCTTCGAAAAAGGCTTCGAAGACCACAACTTCTCCAAGCCGCGGCGAAGGGATGGCTTCCTTTCCAGGTTTCTGGACGTTGATCTCTGAGCTAATCTTCCCCTCTACCAACGTTGCGATCATCTTCCTCTTGCAGGTGGATGGCCCCAGTTTGTAAGACTGGTCCGAATACTTCGAAGAAGCTAGGAGGAGATCGTGAGGACCGATCTGTTGGGGATTCCCCGCCAGAGCCACCACCGCCGCTGCCGCCACCGCCGCCACCGCTACTGGTGCCACCGCTGCTGCAGCTGCTGCCGCAGCCATGGCCTATTGTCGGGCTAGGGCCGAAGTCACCCCAGGAGCTTTGAAGCTTGTTTTTGCCATTGATCTGAACTGAATGCTTAAGGCTAGAGTTTGGAGGCTAAAGGTTGATTGTGCAAAGATGGTGAGAAAGGTGTTTGAGAAGTATCCAGGTCCTCTATTTATAGCCTAGGTTAAAAATTTTTGTACCGTTCACATTTGCCGTTTCGCATTCTTGACCGTTACTATTTGCGAAGTTAACGCACCGCATAGCTTCTTCTAAAAGGAAAATGCTAAAGACTATTTCTTCTAAGTCTAAAAAAGATTTTCTGACTTCTTGAGTTGATTCCAGGATTGTTCGAATATAACTCCCTTAAAAATCAATTCGAAGTTTTGAATCTTCATGTATTCCGCGAAGGTTGATTAAATTTGTTAACCCCTACGCATGATTATTTTTCTTGCGTATACCGCTCTCCTAACTTTACAGATCTAGCGGAGAAGCGTATTCGAGGGGCTACTGTTGGGGGAAAATACATCATCCTCAGGGTTACTACTGTAACAAGACGAAGGCATGCTATTTAGCCGAAGGTCTCTAGGATCTAACTCCGGCTTAGCGCTGGGACAAGTTCGAAGGATCGAGGCAAACTCTAGTTCGGAGTATATCTTCGAACGTAGACTCCTCATAGAACCTCCTTACCAGCTAAGATGGAAGACTTATCTTTTTTCTCATTAGATTAGTCTTTTACCGTTTTAGCCCTATTAAGGGTACCGAATAGTTTCCACTATGTCGGTTGTAATAGAGGGGTAAAAAGGTCTTTTCCTTAAGGTTTTGGCCTATAAATACCCCCATTTTACCCTGTAATGAGGATCAAATACTGTTGGGGGAAAATATTTCATCCTCAGAGCCATTATGGTAACTGGACAAGGAGGGTGATTGAATCAAAGGTTTCCAGCATATAACTCCGGAATCACCGTGGATCAAGTTCGAAGTATGGAGGTGAACTCTAGTTCGGAGTATATCTTCGAACTAGGACTCTTCTGAGAGCTTCCTTGCCAGCTAGGATGGAAGACTTATCTTCCTTCTCATTAGATTAGTCTTTTACCATTTTAGCCCTATTAAGGGTACCGAATAGTTTCCACTATGTCGGTTGTAATAGAGGGGTAAAAGGGTCTTTTCCTTAATGTTTGGGCCTATAAGTACCTCCCATTTTACCCTGTAATGAGGACCAAATACAAGTTATTCAATATACATTTTCGAACTGTTTTAAGCTATTATCCTTTCGGAGGCTTGAAATAGTTTACTTCGCAAACACTTTGTTTGTTAGTTTCTAACCTTCAGAAACCTGTTAGCATAATTTTTTACGCCAACAGTTGGCGCCGTCCGTGGGGAACCTAGTCCAAAAAACTTCGTTCTCTACCAAGTTCTCAAACCATGCCTCCCAAGCGGAGTGTAGGTGGTAGTTCTATTCGGAGGTCTCCTCGGACCTCCGGAGCAAGATCTTCAAACACAGTTGAGGTCAGAGGGCCTTCGACGTTTCCTCCACCTCAAACTCCGGAAGGGATTTCCCTTCCTCGAGCATACGGAGTTCATCCCCCAACTCCATGTATACTTCGGCCGACCGGAGTCCCTCTTCCACCTCAAGTTCCACTTCGAACTGATGCATACAGTTCTCAAGACCCAGAAGGTCCTTCTGGAGGAGATGAAGATGGTCTTGGTGATATGGCCGCTCAAATGGCCAGTCTCCAAGCTGAAGTAGCAAGGTGGCGGCAAGAAGCCGCAGATAGGCTTCGTTCTTAGGCCACCCCAGTCATCCCTGAAGTGCCCGAAGACGACAAACTTCCTTATCCCGAAGCCTCAGAGAACGCTTCCTTCGACACCGAATCTCCGCTGCATCCTGAGTTGCAGAAAGTGCGCTTCGACCATAAGTTCAAAACTTCGAAGCTTTGCAAATATTCCGGAGATGAAGATCCTGGAGAGTTCGCTCGCTCTTATGCATTAGCAATTGAAGCCAGTGGGGGAGTGCGAGACACTATGGCCAAATGTTTTCCCCTAGCTCTCGAAGGAGTGGCACTACGGTGGTTCTGGTCTCTGAAGCCTGGATCAATCAGATCATGGGGGGAGTTGAGGAAGAAGTTCGTGAGCAACTTTCAGGGTACCTTCGTACCCCCAATGTCAACAGGAAGTCTTTTCCAGGTGAAGCAGCTTCCCAGAGAGACTTTAAGACAGTATTTCAAGCGCTTCGCTCATACAAAGTCGCAAATTCAAGGGTTAACTACGTCTTCTGTAGTTGACGTAGCTCGAGAGGGAGTTATTCATGCGGGCCTCCTCAATAAACTTCACAGGAAATAGATATCTTCTGTTGCTTAGTTGATGTCTTATTTCGAAGAATATGCGAGGTCAGAAGAGGGATGGCTTCGGAGAACTGCTGCGACTCCGTCAATACTGCAAGAAGTTAAATTGGAAGTGAAAACTTCAACACAGCCGCAAGGGCCTTGCTTCGAAGCTCAGCACGACAGGCGTCGGGGGCAAAAGCATCCTCGTTCAGAAGTTTTGAACATTGCACCCCCGCAGAAGTTTGCCCCAAGGGCTCCGCAGCCTTCAGGAAGCAAGACCAGCGGGTGGAGGCCGCCAGGGAAACCGGCTAGCAAAGCCCAGGCCTTTTTCTGCTGTGTCCATGGTGAGAATCGGAGTCACGCGACTGATGCGTGCAAATCTATACTTGCTTTAAGAGGACAATACTTGGAAAGAACTTCAGGTCGAGGCACTACTGACCGAGCTCCGAGCGAAGTGCGTCCGGAGCCTGTCCAGGCTGTGGCACGAATAGAGAACTTCGACCCTGCAAGATGGCCTCCGGTGGTCAATGTTATGCCACCTCCGAAGCAAGAAGAGGGACAAGATCGAGGGAAAAGAGTAGTCCACCCCATCTCCAGAGGAGGGACCCTCGGAAGTATGTCGAAGAGGTAGAGAAGAGAATATGTTAGAGAAGTGGGCCATATTGGAACCTCTTCGTCTGTAGCTGCTATCCCCAAATGGTCCCATGTGCCGATATATTTTTCTGCAGATGATGCAGCTGGTATTAAGTTTCCACATGTAGACCCACTCGTCATCACTACCGACATAGCAGGGATTGAAGTCCGAAGAGTACTAATCGATGGAGGGAGTTCTATAGATATTATCTTTGTTCAAGCTTTTGATCAACTCTGCATCTCCAAGAAGCATCTTCTCCCAGCAGCCCGTCCCTTGCAAGGCTTCGCAGGACACCCTCTCGATGCCCTCGGCCAAATTGGCCTGGAGGTTACTTTTGGAGAGGGGCTACTGGCCAGGACGGAGGAAGTGATTTTCGATGTTGTGGATGCTCCATATGCATACAATGTCATCTTCGGAAGGGGCATGTTGAATCAATTCGGAGCTGTGGCGCATCATAATTACCTGTGTATGAAGATGCCCACACAGGCAGGAGTGCTCACTATTTTTGGAGATCAGGCCACAGTGCGAAGAGCGGAGTATGGTCATGGCCCTCCTCTTGATCCGAGACAGGTGAACAGCATGCAAGATAACCCGGAGGATTTCCCTGCTCCCAATGAATCTTCGAAGAAATCCTTCCCACGGCCAAGCCCCGAAGGAGAAATTGCAACGAAGGTTGTTGTCAAAGATGGCAAGGAATATTCATTTCAATTTGGCAAAGACTTGCCTCCAGAAGTCGCTACTTCGTTAGAGAAAGTAGTTGACGAGAATTTAGATGTCTTTGCTTTGTCTGACGAAGACATCACCAGAGTCAGTCGGGATATTATTGAACACAGTTTACTTGTGAATCCGAAGGCTCAGCCTATTCAACAAGGACTCCGGAAGTTGTCCACGGAGAGAGCTATCCTTGCCAAAGACGAAGTGGAAAAGCTGCTGAAGGCTGGGATTATTAGAGAAGTGGCTCATACGGAGTGGTTAGCCAACCCAGTCTTCGTGAGGAAGAAATCTTCTGGGAAGTGGTGCATGTGTATTGATTTTACATCTTTGAATAAAGCATGCCCCCGTGACCCCTACCCCATGCCCCGAATTGATCAATTGGTCGACTCTACTGCCAATTCAGAGTTATTAAGCTTCCTCGATGCGTACTCCGGCTATCATCAAATCTGGCTAAAGCGTGAAGATGAAATCAAGACAAGCTTCGTAACTCCTTCAGGAGTCTTCTGTTATGTAAGAATGGCTTTTGGCTTAAGAAATATCGGGGCTACTTTTTCAAGGTTAATTTCTAAGGCTCTAGCTCATCAATTAGGTCGCAATGTAGAAGCCTATATGGATGATATTGTAATAAAGAGTGCTTTAAAGCACCAACATAGCCTAGACTTAGCAGAAACATTCAATAGCCTTCGGGCATGTGGGATCCGTCTTAACCCTGAAAAATGTATCTTCGGGGCGCAGGCTGGAAAATTGTTAGGGTATCTAGTTTTAAGCAGAGGGATCGAAGCTAGCCCCACTCAGATAACTGCGTTGCAAAGGATGGCTCCCCCAAAGAATTTAAAGCAAGTGCAAAAGCTGACTAGTCGTCTTGCAGCACTTAGCAGGTTTTTGGCAAGGTCTGCGGAGAGAAGTTTGCCCATCTTTAAAGCATTGAAAGGGTCTGAAGATTTTGCATGGACACCAGAGTGTCAAAAGAGCTTCGAAGATATTAAGAATTATCTCAGTAACCTTGCTACACTCACGGTGCCTATTGCGAACGAAACCCTACTCCTCTACCTTGCAGCTACTGGCTCTGCTGTCAGTGCAGTCCTTGTCAGAGAGGTTGATTTCAATGGGAAGTTGGTACAGAATCGAGTTTATTTTGTGTCCGAAGCATTGTCTGGAGCAAAAACAAGATATTCCGAGCTTGAGAAATTCACTTATGCTCTGATAATGGCTTCGAGGAAGCTAAGGCATTATTTCTTGGAACATAATGTAATTGTACCAACTTCATATCCTTTGGGAGATATGCTCCGAAGTAAGGATTCTACAGGAAGAATTGGGAAGTGGGCCATTGAGTTAGCACCCTTCGGCATATCCTTTGTGGCTAGAACAGCAATTAAGTCACAAGTGTTCGCGGACTTCGAGGCAGAATGGACTCCCCCTGCAACATGGGCTCCGGAAAATCCAAGTGAAGGGATTTGGACAATTTACTCTGATGGAGCTTTCCAAGCATCTGGAGCAGGTGTCGGAGCCGTGATAATTTTACCTTCAGGGCAAAATAAAATGTACTCTGCAAGACTCAACTTTAAGTCTACCAATAACACAGCGGAGTATGAGGGAATTTTATTGGGACTTCGAAAGGCACTGCGCTCTAGGGGCTACAAGAGTTTTTATTAAGACAGATTCTCAGATTGTAGCAGGGCACGTAGACAAGAGCTTTCAAGTTCGGCATCCACAACTTGCAAAATACTTGGAAGAAATCCATAAGATTGGAGCAGCATTTAAAGGGATTTCCATTCGGAGTATACCTAGAGCAGAAAATGTGCAAGCTGACATCTTAGCAAAAGCTGCAGCCGGAGCTATGGACATACCAGAAGAGGTTTTTTATGAAGAACTCAGTACACCTTCGGTGCCACAAATCCCTGTTGCGGAAGTCCTTTGCATTCCAAGTACAGATTGGCGAAGTTCAATTATGGAATTGTTGCAAGGAGAAGCAAATATGTCTGAAGGGCTGCAGCTTTCGAGGTTGAAACTCAGAATTCGGAGTTATCATATAATCAACGGTATTTTGTACAAGGCTGGAGTATGTTCCCCTTTGCTCCGATGTATATCTCAAGCCGAAGGTCAAGAAATTCTTCGAGTAATTCATGAAGGACTCTGTGGTATCCATTTAGCCCCTCGAGCTTTGGCAGGAAAGACACTTCGCCAGGGGCTTTATTGGCCTACAATAGTAGCTGATGCGGAGAGCTTAGTCCGCACTTGCCAAGGATGTCAGTGGATGGGACAAAAAAGTCATCGCCCACCAACAACTCTCCAAGTCATTGCTCCAGTATGGCCCATGGCCAGATGGGGCATGGATCTTATTGGCCCCTTCTCAGTAGCAAGAGGAAATTTGAAGTTCGCAGTGGTAGCAATCGAATACTTTTCAAAGTGGGTCGAAGCAAAGCCCCTAACAGCTATCACTTTGAATAATGTACAAAAAATTTTCTGGAAGAATATTATATGCCGGTTCGGAGTGCTTCGGCAGCTGACAGTTGACAATGGAACACAGTTCGATATAGAACCCTTCAGGAAATTCTGTGACGACCTAGGCATCCAATTATGCTTTGCTGCATTAAGGCATCCTCAGTCTAACGGAGTTGTTGAAAGAGCCAATGGTAATATCTTATCAGGGCTGAATCGAAGAATAGTTGGATTGGCAAAAGGACTATGGACTGAAGAGCTCTCGAAAATCATGTGGTCCATTCGGACAACTTAGACAAGGTCTACTGGTTTCACTCCTTTCAGACTATTATTCGGAGACGAGGCCATGACACCAACGGAGCTTAAAGGAGGAACCCTTCGTAGCACCGAACCGGAAATAGAAGCAGAAAGACAAACTTCGTTTGATTTAACAGAAGAGACAAGACTTCGAGCTGTTGCCAATTTGTCAAAATATCAGCAGCAGACAAAGACTTGGTTCGACCCGAAGGTCAAGATTAATGAACTTAGACCGAGTCATCTCGTTTTGCGATGTATTATAGCGGTAGGGAAATTAGGAAATAAGTGGGAAGGTCCTTACATAATTGTCCGCTCAAGGCGTCCTGGTTCTTTTAAGTTAGCTAATTTGGAAGGTGAAGAGTTAACGCATACATGGCATGCGGAGCACCTAAAGCGATATTTCGCATAGGGGCTCCTTGTAATCATTTGTAAACACCTTCCGAATCAATAAAGCTTATGGTTCAGATAATGCCTACCCCCCATAAACTTCCCACTTCTAGTGGACGCACTGGAATAGCGAAGTTGATCGGGAGGGCAGTGTCATTAATTTGAATCATATTTTTCGGACTTCGGACCACTGGTTCGTAGCTTCCAACGAGGTGGGAAAGTCACTAAGAAAACGGATTCCAAGCCACCGGCTTGAAAGCATCCGTAAAAAGAGTCCAAGGAGACCAAATAATGCGGATTCCAAGTTTCGGCATGAAAGCATCCGTAAAAGAGTCCAAGGAGACCACTGCGAATTCCAAACCACCGGTTTGATAGAATTCGCAAAAAGAGCCGAAGGAGGCCAAAACAACAGAGTTTGAGCTCATGAGCTTCGAATATCTGTGAAAAAAGTCCAATGTGACTAATCGTTTGGGACACTAAAGTGTCCGGAAAGTTGTCCAAAGTGATTTCTTTCAAAACACAAGGTACTAAGTTACCAATCTTCAAACTCCAAGTAGTCGAAGACATTTTATAAGATTTTAATCAATCTTTAAATTGCTGAGGGGCTCCGAGCCGCCAAAATTGTACTCCTAAGTTTTTCTTTGCACCTAACCATCTTTGAATATAGTTTGAAGTTGCTTACGCCCAAAGAGGGGCTAGGAAATAGGGAGACAATTTTAAATCGATTTTATTATTCGAACAAATTATGATTACATCATGAAAAATCAGTATCTATACCGAGAAGGAATCGAAGACCCCTTCGATCTCTAGAGCTAAGGTTGGAACGACTAGTTCTAGAGCCGGGAGTTCTAACAACTTTGCGTTTAACTCTCCTACCTCCCTTCGAAGCTCTAAAGTCCTTCTGTTCTTGTTGAAGCTTGGCCCAAGTTCGGAGTCGTTCGGGGCTCCTTTCCCAGCTTCCAAGTTCTTCAGGCTTTTTACCCTCTTCATCTTCGGACCATGCAATGTCTTCGGGAGATGAAGTTTCCAAGTTAACTTCTTTTTCTTCCCCTTTAATATAAGATAGTATATCTTTGCTTACTTCGGGCGTAATTTCACCGGAGCTATCTCGAGGAACTAAAAATCGAGGTCGCTTGTGAAGTTTTAAAAGATTGAAGGTAGCCCATAGTAGGCGGAGTTCTTCGTTAACGTTTAATACTTCGACATCATCCATATGAGGTGAAGCCTAAAAACATGATAAACAAATTTTCATTCATAATATATGAAAAATATGATGCTTTACATAGTCAGGATACTAAGGTAAATCTAGACCTGCGAGTTTGGCGGAGGCTGGCTGCTCTAAGCTTGCAACCGAGCTTGCTTTTGGCGTTGCCCTTCATCAATCCAAGCCTTGATCGCAGTGCGACCTTCGCCTCTCCATGAAGCTTGGAAGGCTTGCCAAGCAGCGGCCACGTCTTCAGAAGGATTGAGAAGCTGGTTTTCGTCGAAGGTAATGGGAGCCGCCTCTGCGTTCGGAGTTATCATTATTCCCAGATCTTCGTAGTAGCAAAGTATGCCGATAGCAGCCACTTTTCCGGAGAGTTCTCCGTATCGAATGCATGCCGTCTTCATCGTCTTCGCAGCTCCTTGGATCATTTTTAGCCACCGAAGCAAGGAGACGTTATCATTTGAAGGAAGTGTCCCAGTAGTACCGAAGTACTCTAGGACACTTAGGAGTTGGTTCATGACCTCCGCAGCTACCTTCTCCGATTTCAGCTTATCGTCAAGTAAAGCGTCCTTCGTAGAAGTTAATTCTTCCACCATGCCGGAGAGCCTAGCTGCCTCCGTAGCTAAAGAGTTTTTCTGGTTAAGTAGGTGGCTAGCCTCTTCTGCAGTTTTGGCCTTTTCCTCTCAGAGCTTGACAAGTTCAGCCCCCGCCGTAGCATGCTCCGCCCGCATCTTTTCTATTTCCACCCGAAGCACAATTTGTTCTACTTCGAGCTCCTTATTCGTAGTTTCCAAGCTTTGCCTAGCCCTCCGCTCTGCTGAGACCATGTTGTCTAAATGGGAAATTCGACCTTCGGAAATATTAAGATTTCTCTGAAGAGTGGTTATTTCCTCTCGAAGGCGAAGGCATCCGCGTTCATTTGAAACGTTCGCAGCCCGGGCCAAGACTATTTGCTGCAAAGAGAAAAAACCAAGGAGAGAAATTATTTGTATATAAGATTAATTTTGTTTTGCAGATACTTCATACCTGGTACGCTGCGCGCTCCATGGCAGTGTTGAGCTCCGAACCGTCAGCCTCTCTCAAGATGGCTACCAAGTCTGTCTCCCCGACTTCGCGGCTAGCTCGATCCCAAGGCTCGAGCAAAGTCCGAAGTCTGGTTCTTCGCTCCAAGAAAGGAGCTAGAAGAGGGAGCATAGACAAGGCCCTTCGGTAATCTTCATTTGGCGAGGGGTCGGAGCGCTAAGTTGTTTCCTCTAGAACTTTGGCAGACTGGCCCCCCTCTGTAGATTGGCTTCCGTCTGTTGAATCAGACGGAGTTAATCCTAAGCTCGGAGCAGGGAGGGGGTCCATCTTGCCTTTACCTTTTCCAGGTCCCATTTGAGTGACTTCTGGAATTGGCTCCGGAGTGGCCGAAGTCCCAGGATTTGTATCTTCGGTAAGGCCCTCCTCCATATGAGCAGATCCTGTTGAGGCAAAGGTATTATACATTGTATAATTTTGCAGGAAAAAAGAATAAAGGAATTATGTGAAGTTTACCTCCGAAGTTTTGTCTCCGGGTGAGCATCGGACTGCTTAGTGGGTCAAAGGCTACCCCAAAGTCTTCGTCGGAGTCAGAATTCACGGTTAAATCTTCGACTGTTGGAGCCTCTTCAGGAGCTGTCGTTGTTGCTTCACTTGGAATCGAAGTTGATTCTGCAGCAACTTCGACTCCACCTTCGTCCATAAGGGCTTCATCTCGCGATAAGTCTTCTTGAGCAGCAGAAGTCCCAGCCTGCCCAAGGTTGCCTTGAGACTCCGGCACGCTCGCAGCATCACCAATGTTTGCATCTGTTTGGGCTCCATCCTTGTCAATCAAGTCAACAAGCATTCTACCTTCATGCTCCGAGGAATCGGAGACCGAAGCTATTGGGCTTGGAGGCGCCGCAGTTTTTGGCTTTTGGGCTACTTTCTTCGATGGAGTCTTGGCAGAGGTCGAGGCTCCAACTTCGGCCTTCCTTTACTTAGGCCCTTGTTCTGAAGGCACCCAATCCAAAAGAGGAGGAGGAACAACTTCGAGTAGCCCCCATACTCGGTTGGACCGCTCCCAAGTACCTACCAACTTAATCCTCTATTCTTTCTTGGCCGGAGTCGGGACTCCCAGAATTTTCTCCGAAGCCCGCACGATTTGCTCTGAAGTCATAGGAGCTTGAGAGGCTGAAAGATAAGTTGATGTTGATTATTTCTTCAAATAAATATATATGAAACATGTTGTTTTCGAAGTTACCTACAGGGCTCGAGCTCGAAGAAATCTTTCGAAGGCCACCTTCCGTATCTTTCGAAGGTGATTGGCCAGTTGGCCATCAGAGGCGGGATCTGAAGTCCGATGAACTCCTCTGCCAAATCCCTCATGCTCAGACGATGGCTGATGCGTTGAAGTAGGCTAAGGCGAGCTTCAAGCTGACTTGGATCCGGATGGACAAGAGCTTCCCTCCGGAAGTTTATGTCCCGAGGAGGTCCAGCTAGGCGACTCCCTGCCCCAACTTCGGCATAAAACCATCGGAGGATCCAATCAGTGTACCACCTAGCATTGATGGCCTTGGCTGGAAACCGAAGAGCGTACTCATCTCGACGTCGGAAGTTAATACTCCCGAAGGCCACCACCATCTTCTCACCTCCGGGGCCTACGAAGGTCTTGGGTTGGCACGAAGCTCGATGTAAAGCTGCGAAGATTTCTGCTCTGCCTTCACATCCTTCAGCTCGCAATGCCCACTCGAAGATGGAAAGGCGTGCTATCACGTTCGGAGAGAGTTGGGGGAGGGTAACATGGAATAAATCCAGTACCTCGGCCAGGAAGTCGACAGCCGGAAGTCCTAATCCAGCTTCGAAAAAGGCTTCGAAGACGACCACTTCTCCGGGCCTTGGCGAAGGAATAGTTTCTTTTCCAGGTTTGCGGATCACTATCTCTGAACTAATCTTGCCTTCTATCGCAGCCGTGAGTGATTCCCTCTTGCAGGTTGAAGGTCCCAACTAATAGGATTGATCCGCATACTTCGTCGACGCTGGGAGGAGATCATGAGGATCATCACGTTGGGGATTTCTCCCTAGCGCCGCCATTGCTGCTACTGTTGCTGTCGGAGTCGCCATCACTGATGTCGCCGCCGCCGCTACAGCCGCAGCCTGCTGCCGAGCCAAGGCTGAAGCCGCCCCAGGAACTTTGAAACTCGTCCTCGCCATGAAATCGTGTGGATTGCTTGAGGAAAGAATGGAGGCTAGGGTTGTCTGCTGGTTTGTTTGCACGAGAACGGTGAGAAGGTATTCGGGAAGGGTTTGGGCCCCTTATTTATAGCCCAGGCAACGATTTTTTACCGTTTGGTGTTCTGCCGTTTCGCATTCCTAACCGTTATGTCTTTGCGAACTTGACGCATTTCCTTAACTTCCGTTGAGGAAAAAGCCAACGGCTATTTCTTCTAAGCCTAAAAAAGCTTTCGGGTTTTTTAAGTTAATTCTAAAAAATAGTTCGAATATAATTTCCTGATAAGTTGATTCGAAGTTTCGAATCTCCGCATATTTCGAAGGCTGATTAAAATTGTTAGTCTCTGCGCATGATTATTTTTCTTGCGTATACTGCTCTCCTAACATAACAGGTTTAGCGGAGAAACGTATTCGAGGGGCTACTGTTGGGGGAAAATATTTCATCCTCAGAGCCATTATGGTAACTGGACAAAGGCAGGTGATTGAATCAAAGGTTTCTAGCATATAACTCCGGAATCACCGTGGATCAAGTTCGAAGTATGGAGGCGAACTCTAGTTCGGAGTATATCTTCGAACTAGGGCTCTTCTGAGAGCTTCCTTGCCAGCTAGGATGGAAGACTTATCTTCCTTCTCATTAGATTAGTATTTTACCATTTTAGCCCAATTAAGGGTACCGAATAGTTTCCACTATGTCGGTTGTAATAGAGGGGTAAAAGGGTCTTTTCCTTAATGTTTGGGCCTATAAGTACCCCCTGTTTTACCCTGTAATGAGGACCGAATACAAGTTATTCAATATACATTTTCGAACTGTTTTAAGCTATTATCCTTTCGGAGGCTTGAAATAGTTTACTTCGCAAACACTTCGTTTGTTAGTTTCTAACCTTCAGAAACCTGTTAGCATAATCTTTTACGCCAACAAATACTGAGTTATTCAATACACATCTTCGAACTGTTTTTAGCTATTATCCACTTCGGAGGCTTGAAATAGTTCACTTCACAAACACTTCGTTTGTTAGTTTCTAATCTCTAGAAACCTATTAGCGTAATCTTTTGCGCCAACACTAATAAAAACCCAACCCTATATAGTGGTGACTGCCATCTACTTATAGGGTTTACAAGACCTGAGGTATGGGTGGTGCCTTCATAATATGGTCGTTCCTTCGGAATATGGGTCGTTCCGTAAAAAGACTCCATCCTAACAGACTCATGACTTAACTTAAGTCGGAATGTCATCTTGGAGGTCTGAGTGGTGGCTGATGTCAATAGAGGTCGTAGTCGGTTGTCAATCGTGCACTGAGTGGTGGTTTGTTGGAAGTAGTTGGCAGTTGGTAGTCAGTCGATCGGCCCGATGGCCAGTAGAGCTCTAAGTGTCGGTGTCGACTGTGGTTGACCGATAGTGATGGCAATCGGCCCGATGGTTTGTGCTGATGGAAGTCGATGCCTGAGTGGTAGTCGGTCCGAGTGGTGGCCTATGCTGATGGGATTCATAGTCGGCACTCAGCCGATCCAGCATCTCCTCTCCCAAGTTCCTAAGTATAATATAATCATAACCGAAACTTAGTAGTCCATTCAAAGGAGAGTTTTCTTGAGTAACAAGGAGCAAATTCACCTGATCATTAAGTTGAAAAACTCTAGCACGAGTCATCGGTCCTTGGTACTCAGGCGTGGGTGTATCTGATACGAGGATGCGCCCAACCTTCACGGCATAGAATCAAAGATACTCGTGAAATCTGATGAGTCTTGTGCAGCTAACCGTTGCATGTGCAACAACCTACAGCACTGAGTTCGCCCAACCTCACGTTGTCCACTCAACCAAGTCAAGCGGATTACAATCCTCGTTGCAATCACAAAGGGCTTGCAAGAACAACAGGAAAGAATGCACAATTCTTAGAGATGTTTCAGCTAGTAGATAGAACACTCAAAAACATGCATAAAGCATAGTTGTTTCATTCTCAAAATTCTGTTCTCTCAAAACATTGAGAAAGATCATATTATATAGAATGGACTGAGAGGAGATGGAGAGGTGTTCAGGACGTTTTACATGGCATTAAGCCAATATTGGTGCGCAACACCCTAATTAAAGCAAATGAAATGTTTAACAATTTCTGGTCTCCACATTAAGTCGGTGATAACTCTCTGTTCTGGTAGAATTATTGGATGAGGCCAGATCCGTTGGAAAGCTTATGAAGTAAGCGTTCCAAGCTGTGGTCGAACACATTTATTGGATTTGATATGCGGTTTCTATGAGCATTTTATTCCATATTGGTCACTTGAATCTGAAATGGCCTTCATTGCATTCATTGCTTGATTGATGGCTGTTGATGAAGTGCTGCTCCTTTGGCAACTCTTCAACATTGTCATACCTAAGAACAATTAAATTACGGGCATTAGGTAACAACTGATTTCATGTGTAATGCTATTCTTATTTAGGAGCAGGTTCACCTGTTGATTTATTTTCTTTGCACGAGCGTGTGTTATTGCTCCTTCAAAATGATTTGGAATATCTTGATCATTAGGGGAAGGAAATGTTGTTGATGCTAGGCTGTCCGTATCATCCTCCCCTTCTTGAAAAGGAGTCATCCTCGACTCTATTTGTTCTGTTCCAAAGAATGGTGACAAATCAACAACATTGAAAGTAGTATTCACATTGTAGTTATCTTCAGGAAGCTCAATCTTGTATGCATTGTTATTTATCTTCTCTGACACTTTGAATGGACCATCAACACATGGCATAAGTTTGGACTTGAGCTTCTCTAGAAAACGCTCTTTGCATAAATGCACCAAAACCAAATCACCCGGTTTGAAAAGCATATTCTTTCTTCCTTTATTTGCCTTTTGAGCAAAATAGTGTGCCTTCTTCTCTATAACTTCCTTGGTCTTCAGATGCATAGCATTCACAAATTATGCACGCTTTGTTGCCTCTATGTTAGCTCTATCTTGAAAAAGAAGTGGCAGCAAATCAAGTGGTGTGATGCCTTCTTCAAAGGAGCACAATTGTGTTGTTGAGTGAACATATCTATTGTATGCAAATTCAACAAGTGGAAGGAAGTCCTCCCATTCCTTCAAATTCTTCCTAATCATTGTTCGCTGTAACTTGGAGAGTGTAACATCACCAAACTCCTGCAAAACATTTGTGATAGCACTTGGACGAAAGGAGATATCATTAGTAGAAAACAATACATCTTTGTATACTAGCACAAAATGCACACAATTTGAGTTTTTTGTTTACTTCTCTTAGTTCTGATTTAGTGGCTAGCATAACTAACTTTTGTTTCTCACACATTTTATTCCCATTTTCATTTGGTTTGTAACTCTCATTTTCAGAATTGGGTTTCTCAGTTTTATTTTTCTCTTGCTCCTTAATACCTCCATTTACCTCATTCTTTTGCAATATATCAGCATAAATTTGAGTAGGAGACATTGGTCGAAGGACAAATTCTTTGTTGTTCCACTGAAATGAATACTGATTAGTGCAACCATCATGTTGAATTCCACAATCAAATTGCCATGGTCGACCTAGCAGCAAATGAAAAACTATCATAGGAACACCATCACATTCTACCGTTTCATTATACTCAACAATTTTGAAAGCCACCTTCACCATATGTTGAATCTTCACTTCTCCACAATCATTCAACCACTGTAAATGGTATGGATGCGGGTGTCGTAGCTTCTTCAATCCATGTTTTTCACACATTTCTTTGCTAGCTAAATTATGATAACTTCCGCCATCTATGATTACCTTACATACACGACCATTTACCTTGGCTTTTGTGTGAAAAAGATTGCAGTGTTGTTCATGATCTTTTTTTGGTTGTAGACTTAACACTTTCTTTGTAACAATGAGAGATTGACCACTCTCAAAATCACAGTAAGTCGTCTTGTCCTCTTCTTCTTCCATTTCAACAGTTGGGTCATCATCGTCTTCACTTGCAGATTCATACTCACCTCTCTCCGTTATTAGCATTGTGCGGTTGTTTGGACACCCCCTTGAAATATGTCCTCGACCCAAACACTTAAAATATTGAATAGCACTACTCTTCGCTATAGAACCCACGGAAGAAGCACTTGTTGTAGCTTGCTTCATATTTGGGGTAGATTGCTCTTTTCCACTTCGAGTTGAATGGGGAATGGAAGAAACACTTGCACCAGAACTGTTAGCTCGAAAAGAATTAAGCCGAGGGGGATTTACCTGTTGTAGGTACCAAATTGTTTTGAGTTGATCGGGAGGCAAAAGAATTCTTTGTTACCTTTGATTCTTGTTGTACTTGTCGTTCAGCTTTGATTGCTTGATGCACTAATTCAACCACATTTTCATATGGCTGAAACTCAACGTTGCGCTTGATAGGATGGTTGAAACTAGCCAGAAAGCATGCCATGGTTTGCTCTTCATGTTCATATATGTTGGCACGGATCATGGCCATTTCCATCTCCTTGTAATATTCATCCACGGTGCGACCTCCTTGCCTATGCCCCTACAATTTATCAAATAGATCACGCTTGTAATGACGAGGGACAAACCTTGCTCTCATCTCAACCTTCATTTTAGTCCACGGTGCTACAGGAGGTTCGTCATGATCCTCTCTTTCATTCTGAATTTGTTCCCACCAAATCAGCACATAATCTTCAAATTCAAGTGATGCCATTGAAAGCTTCTTTTCTTCAGTGTAGTTGTGCATCCGAAAGATTTTGTCGACTTTTAGTTCCCAAGTTAAGTATTCTTCAGGATTATTAGTACCTGCAAATTTAAGCATAGAAAATTTAAGTTTACCAAACCTATGTTCATCATGATGATTGTTGTTGTTGCGATGATGGTGTTGATTTTCTTAATTGCGCGGGGGTATGTTAATATGTATTGGTTCATATGCAGTTCTTCCACGACCCACGTCATGACCACGCTCTCTTCCTGCATTATTATTATTATTTTCGTCACCAACCCTTATATTTCTAACAGGTGGAGGGTTTATATTAACAGCACGAGCCCTTCGAGCAGCGGCTTCCTCATCGGTCTCATTTATTAAAGGTTCTTGTTCAGCTTGTGGTTGTAGTTGACGTACAATGTCAGCAACTATGTTAGTGTGGAATACATTCAGTTGTTGATTTACTTCAATTTGAAGATCTTGTATGGAGTTATTCAATTCTTCTCTCAGTTGCTCATTTCCAACAGTGATCTCTCGTCGTAGTGTGTCTCTCAATGCACAATATTCAGTCCAGTTAACTGCGGCATCTGGAGCACATCCACTATTCCCTGAATTTTCACCTTGACCTGACATGGTTAGTTGGGCAAACAACAAATGAAAAAAAATTATATTGTGGATAGTACTATTAACCTCACTTATCCTTATCACCGAAGTTCTTACTTACCCTCTGCTGATTGATAAAGGAGTTCACACATGAATGGAGAGGCAGAACAATATGAGGTTTAGCGAACTCACAGCTGAGATCAAAGCCTACAACGATTTTATTTGTGGAGCTTGGTAGGAGAAATTTTGTCCTACAGAATCTGAATTCCCGATGTAGTCTTACTAAGTAGTTATCCACATGAGAACGCACAATCTAGTTGCTGAACACAAGGTTTGGAAGATAAATAAAAGCAACTCACACACAAAGATAATTAAACCAAATGCAATCAAAGGGGTGAGCCAACAGTAGATATGAGTTACACAAAATGGCTCAATTGCAATGGTTATTGTTAGCGTAAAAGATTACGCTAACAGGTTCTCTAAAATCAAGAACTAACAATAGTGAATTTGTGTTGAGAACTATCTCAAGCCTCTGAATTGGATAATAGCTTAAGTAGTCTGAATGTGTGTATTGAATAGCTGAGTATTCGATCCCTATTACAGAGTAAGAAGGGGGGTATTTATAGGCAAAAAAGTCTAAGGAAAAGACCTATTTACCCCTCAATTACAACCAACATAGTGGAAACTATTCGGTACCCTGAACATGGTTAAAATGGTAAAATCTACCCAGAGTAAGTAGATAAGTCAAACATCTTATTAACCTTGCCGTTTATCACTGGAGCTTCATATCCTGCGGAGGGTTCCTTCGGATTGTAAGTCGAAGAACCCTTCGGCTTAACGACTCCACCACCTTCGGGCATAAGCTTATCAGCTCTGAAGCTGATAAGTTATCTTGAACTGTTAATCTCTAAGTCCTGAAAGTGAAGCATTTGCCCCCAACAGTAGCCCCTCGAATACACTTCTCCGAATTTAACCTGTATAGAAGGGAAGCAATATACGCAAGGAATATTTTCATATTCTAAGACTTAGAGAAGTTTGAACACATTACAGTTATTCGAAGGGTCTTTGACCCCGAAACACCCGGACAATGGCTTTGAACCCAAAACTGTTGTGTGAATGCTTCGTGGGAAAGAGAACCGTTGCGAAGTCCAAACGTCGTGAAGAGCCGTTTATTTGGAGCCGTTACTCTACAAATAGCTGTTATGCTCTCAAAAGGTAACGGTCGAAATTTACTACGGACTCACACCGTTTCACTTCCTGGACCCACCTGCCAGTGACGGAAGTCGAACCTATAGTGTGAATGCAACCGAAGCACAACAACTATCGGGAGGCTATAAAAAGGGAATCAAAATTCACCAAGGACTTTTTACCGTGCTTAGCATCCGAAACTTACTCTCTTCAACCTCCAACTCCCTCAACTTCCTGAGCGATCGAGCCATGGCAAGGACCAGACACACCATGCCATCGATGCCGAGTACTTTGGCGCAGAGGCAAGCTTGGGCGGCTTCAGTAGTAGCGGCAATGGCGGGAGCTCCGGGAGACGCCTGGCCCAAGAACCCTCGAGAGCTCCGCCCGCCATCTAAGAAGAAAATCCCCCAAAGCTTCCTCATCGGCCAGTCCACAAGCACCGTGGAGTCCATCAAAGAAGCCGTGGAAGGAAAGCTGGGGCCTGGAATGAGGACCCGGGTCCCTGGACCAGAATCGACCCTGAGGCCATGAAGCGGAGAAGTCGTGGTCTTCGAGGCATTCTTTGAAGGAGGTCTGGGGCTTCCTGCCATCAATTTTTTATCAGAGGTATTGGAAATGTTCCACATTACCTTGCCTTAGCTGTCTCCCAATGCCATTGCCCAGCTGGCCATCTTCAAGTGGGCGCTTCGAGCCGAAGGGTGTGAAGGACGATCAGAGGTCTTCGCCGCCACTCACGAAGCAATCTGTCAGCCGAAGCCGCAAGATGGCCCTAGAGACACCAAACTGATAACGGCCTTCAGAAGTGTTAACTTCCAATTGTGGAGGGAGCACGCCCAACACTTTCCAGCGAAGGCCATCAATGACCGATGGTATACTAACTGGATTCTTCGGTGGTTCTACACCGAAGTCGGAGATGATTCCCCCTTGACAGGACCCCTCCAAGAGATCTGGTTCCGAAAGGAGGCAGAGGTCACCCCGAACCCTAGCTTGCTCTCAACGCGGCTAGGGCTATTAACTTCAGTTGCTAGTCACATGAGCATGCGTGACCTGGCCGAAGAGTTCATCGTTCTACGAATTCCACCCCTCGAGGCTGACTAGCCAATAGCGTTCCAACACACTTTGGAGGGTGAGCTCCGAAGTCTAGGTAAGACTTCGACTTTCCTTCAATAATATGTTAGATGAAGAAATAAAATACTTATAATATGCTACCTTTTTACAGTGGCTCCACTGGTGTTATTCCCAGAGCAGATAACACGAGCCACCGAACGGGTCCTCGGAGCCCCTACGGTGGCCGAAAGGCAAAAAAGGATAGAGCTTGTGGCGAGCCGGGAACACTCCAAAAGAGTATGGGGGGCCCTCAGAATGGTGCCTCCTCCTCTACCAGATTTCAAACCAGCCGGAGCGCCCCCCCATAAGAGAAAAGCCATCACCGAGCCTTCGAAGAAAGCTAGCAAAACCCCAATCAAGAAGTGGAAGAAGGTGGCGAAAATTCCTCCTCAGCTGACCCCGGCTTCATCTACCTCATCACTGGGCATTCAGAGCTCAGCTTCGGATGAATCTGGGGGCAAAGGCTCCGGAAGCAAGGACTCCGACGTCCAACCGAAGCTTCTGCTCAGGAGGCTGCAGAGGTGGACACGGCACACACTCCAACACCCACTGCTGCGAGTTCAGAGCAGGAGACAGTCATCCCCAACTCACCCGTAGCTGGGGTGATCACAGCGGAGGTAGAGGCTCCGGTGGCAACTACACCGGAGAGGACTTCGGGGGACGACCTCGACGAGATTCTCTAGATGTACGAAGTCCTAGAGGACCCGACAATTTTACCTCAAGGTGCCTCCGAAGGTAGACTTCGAAACTTTTGCCTTGGTCAATTCCTGCAATAATTATTACCCGTGAATGTTCACTTAGTACCTCAATTTTGTAGGCATATCGAAGGGCAACGAAGCCCCAGCCGCAAATGAAGCTCCAGCTTCTTCTAGGGTAACGGCTTCGATGGACACCTCTGCTCCACTGGATGCCCCGGCTCCAGCGGGGGAAGCCGTCTCCGTTGATGCAGCTCTAGCCAAAGGGACAGCCGTCGAAGGAGGATCTACCTCCACCGGAGTCACGCCTCCAACCTTCGTACCGGGGAGGGGAAAAATCATGACAAGCCTTGGACTCCCTCCCGCTCCGACGACAACACCCTCTTCCAACGAGCCTTCGGCAAGCAACTCGGAGGAAGAGGCGACGGTAGATGACCGCCAAGCTTTGTCTTGGCTCCCTTTGTTGGCTCCTTTCTTGGAGCAACGGATGGGCCTCCGGGCGCTTCTGGAGCCCTTGGCGGAGAAAGGCCAAGAAGTCGTAAACTCCGACTAGGTCTCCGTCTTGAGCAAAGCCAGGGACCCGGAGCTTAATCTAGCACTCGAAAGGGCTGCCCTTTAGGTATACAAAGTGCCACAAATATTTTTAATTAACAAATGTAACTACTTGGTACTTACTTGTTCCTTTTGCAGCAATTTGTTCTTGCTAGAGCGGCAGCAACTTCCAATGAAGTCAAAACTAACCGACTCAAGAGGAAGGTTACCACCCTCCAATCTGCGCTTAAAGACTCCGAAGAGAAAACACTTCGCTTGGAGGAAGAGCTCCTTGAAGAACGGAGGGCTAGGGCTGCCACCGACAAAGCCCTTCGGCTCGAACAGCAAAGCAGCGGCACGCTCCGAACATCGGCCCAAGAAGCTGAAGTTGAGTGCTTGGTGCTCCGAGCGGAGGTCGAGAAGCTCCAGCAGGCGGCAGCTACTTCAAGCGCTCAATTGGTAGAGCTCCAAGGCTCTCTCAAATATGTGATGGCTTAGAAGAGCTCCCTGCTATCCCAGATGGCTGAAGTATCTGCTACTTCTACGGGGCTGGAGGCGGCAGAGAAGAAGAATGCCACTATAGCAGAACGTACCTAGGATGCCCTTCTGGCACCTTGGAATATTTTGGCACCATGTGCCCTTCGTCTTCTGCTGCAGCCAGTGAGCCCCTCGACCAGAAGCTAAAGAGGATTCAAGTGGCGACGTCACTAATGATGGGCTCCGGTGTTCGGTACGGAGAGATCTCCGGACAGTGTGTTGGAATCAGAGTCGTCCGTCACCTCGAAGCCCTTGGGATTTCCATCGCTCTGGTTGGGGGTTTGACACCCGCAAGCTTTGCAGATGAGAACTTGTTGCATCCTTCGTGAGATGTAGCCTCGGCCTAGGAGGTTTTCCGGTCAATCTAGAAAACAGACCACAAGGCTGCAGCTAAGGCTTGGATCAACGAGGCCTGTCGGCAAAAGCATGCACAAACAAGGCCTCCGTGTAACACCCCAGAAATTAAAAGGAATAAAATAAAAAGAAAATATTTTCTGAATTTATTATTAAAGAAAAATCACCAAAGAGCCCAAATAAAGCCAAACAGGGAGAAATACTCAAAATTTGAACCTGAAATTTTTATGAGATGAACTAGAGCCCAAGATATAATTTTAGGAATTTTTACAAATTTTTATCAACAGTGATTCAACCCTTAATCAAATATTTGATTTTCTGGAATTATTTTAAATCGAAAATCAATTTTAAATCCTTAACGGGCCTCAACCCCGAAACTTCCCCCAACGGCCTTCTTGGCCCAGCCCATTGCCACCCACCCACTGACAGGAGGGGCCCGCCTGTCGGCGCACGCCTCCCCTCTCTCCTCCCACCCGCGCCCCGCCTGGTCCCACCGGTCAGCCCCCGCCGCGCCACTGACCGCCCGGACCCGCCGCTCAGCCCTTCTATTTTTGTTTCGACCACTGACAGGTGGGGGCCACCTGTCAGGATCTTCTTCCCCGATGGAAGGGGATCCCCTCCCTCCCGCCGGCGACCCCTACCTTCCAAATCCGCCGCCCCGTATCCGATTTCGCCAAATCAACCGAGGGATCGCCTTCTCCGACCGCCGGGGATCTCATTCCACCGATAGCCACGCGTTTTCGCCGCTTAAGGAAGCTAACCGAGCCAAAGGAAAGCCTCGCCGGAGTTAGGAATTAAACCTTCGGGTTTCCTCGGTTTTGCCTTCCATTCTCGCCGCCGGTGACCCCTATATAAACCCCTCTGGCCTCCGCACTCAGTCCACACCGTAGACACCCAAGCCGAGCGAGAACAGAGCGCCCAATTCCCGTTTTTCGGGTTTCCCCTCTGCTCCGCCTCCGGCAAGCGATCGCCGCCGCCTCCGGCCTCCCCTGCCCTAGCCACCGCTCCCATCGGGTCCGCCGTCGTCCACCCGTCCTCGGCCACGCCTCCATCAGTCGTGAAGGCCACCGGATCGCCGTCGCCGTCGAGCTCCCGAGGAGACCTCACCGTCTACCCTCGCCGTCGTCGCCGTCCGTCGCCCACCTTCACCACCGAAGGTACCATCGTGACCCCCTTGCTCCCCGCATTCCATTTCTGGCCCTAGCTAGGCACGTAGGCGCTCGCCGCCGCCGCAGCCACCGCACCCGAGGCCTCGCCGTCACCGGAGAAGAAGGGTACAAGCCCCTTACGCACGTGGCGTGCCGGACGCACTCACGACCGTTCGATCTGTGATGAACGGCTAGGATTATAACCCACCCAGGTTTAATCCGAGGCGTCCATCCGGTCAAACCGGTACCGAGGCATCTGGGCCGTTGATCGTTATTTAAAATCTTGACTTGATCTCGTGCGTCCACGTATACCCCTTCGCCACGTTTTAATCTGAGCCGTTCAATCTCATTAAACCCCCCCCCCCCGCCTCGCATCTGGCCGCTGGATCCAGATCCAACGGCCCAGATCGCTCGGGTCCACGCGCATAGTCACGGGTTCACGGTGAACCTGGTTCACCGTGGACCAGAGACTGTTTTTCTGTTTAAATAAAATTCAGAAAATAGTTTAAACTTCAAAAATTCATATCTTGCTCATTTTAACTCCAAATTTCACCATTCAAATTTTGTTAGAACCAGAATATTATTCTCTACACAATAATGCCATAAAAACAGTATGTTTCTGTTGTCCAAAATATTATTAATAAATAATGGATAAAAATCCCTTAGGGTTAAAAATTAATAATACAGAAAATAAATTGGGAAAAATTCTAAAATATTAAACTTTACTGTTTGGTACAAAACCTTGAAATATTAAAAATATTACTTCACATAATAAAACCTACAAATGTGTATGTTGAATATCTGGTGAATTTTATCTGTTTATTGAATGTATTGTTTATTTTCCGTATCGAGAAGACTACGAGTTCGTCGAGGAGCAGGAGTTCTACCCCGAGGTTCCTCCATCCCCCTTTGCTGAGCAAGGCAAGTCATCGACCACCTCTGTGGAAACAGTTGATCATAATTGAGCCCATGTTTTAATAACTTATCGCTATAACCCATAGATTAATATTGCATTAGACAAACATTCAAGCCTTACACTTATATTTATTAGATCCCTGTCCTTGTGTGCAAACCCAAGCCATGCTTATTGAGCCTTAACTCCTTGTCACTCTACTATAAGAATATTAGCTAGTGCCCAATGTATCGGCACAACTGCTATAGGTTAAAAAGAACGAGTCGTAGATAGCTGGATTTCTGTATATGAATTTCCCTGTTATTCTCGTCTCTGGACTCTGTTGGAGTTGGATAGGTTATAAGTATGGTGGGTTCCGGGTGCAAGCTCGGGCACTGGTTTGTCGCACCCGGGGCACTATAAGGACCGGTCTGCGGGATCTGTTGCAAAGCACTTCCGTACCAACCACAAGTCTAATGGGTAAGTCCTAACTGGAAGTATGGAATACTCCGGCTCGATGCACCATAGAGGAGGGGGCAAGGGGCTAGCCTGCGGGCGACTTGTACCGACGAGGCTCAAGGGGGGTATGGTGGGGCTCCGATGCGTCGGGACACCATATGAAACCCATAAGAGGGTGCTATTGAGTCGGGGAGGACTATATGGAAGGTTTTGGCACGAGTTCCCGTGTGATGGGTCATCTCGTTACACTTCGGTGTAGGTGATGAGTGCGTGCCTTGTGGGTACAGTGGTACATCTCTGATCAGAGTAATTCAATCTTTTCGAAAAGCCGAGCCCACGGTCAAGGGCGGGTTGTGTGACTACTCGCAGTTAGTTTACAATTGTTTGAATGGATGAGTTATTCATGGCACGTAAGGACTGTTGAGCGAGGTGGGGCTGACTGTACCCCTCGAGTTAGAAGATGATGATACACATGCACATGTTTACTTTTCCGTACTAATAAATTGCTCTCATTTAAAGCCTTACAATTATGCTGCTTCCGCTAAATTAGCCACTATCTCCCTTGTTATTATCTTGCATTATATTTGCATTTGGTGGCTTGCTGAGTACATCTGTACTCACCCCGTTGACTTACAACCTCAGAGCCAGTCTACTACGAGGAGGATGAAGGTCTGGAGTAGCGACCCAGTCAAGGCGAGACTGCAAGGAGGCGTTCATCTAGGACCCTTATTTTATTAGTTTCTCTTCACCTTTATTCACTTTTGTATTAATGCGGTCTACGAACCGTGAATGATTGTCCGTATTATACGTGGTCGCATGATGAACGTCTTGTTTTATTGATTTTCTATGGAATTTCAATAAAGTCCTGATTTATTAAATCAGGGCGCGACAAGATGGTATCAGAGCCGACTTGACTGTAGGAAGCCAAACAGACCTGACCTTAGGACTTATATATATATTCACTATATTTTACAAAAGATTACTTATCCTCTCACCTTCTGAGATTTTTCACAAAAATTTTCTCTCTTTTGTAGATGCCGGTTCATACCATGAGCGGGACTCTTCGTGACGAGGCCGGATTCATCCGCGAGCTTCGCGTGCTCGTCGACTTTTTGGGGTTTCCCCATGAGCCTGCGTTCCACGGGATTTTTCCCGATGCGAACGAGAGCTACTGCGAGGTCACGGTTGTGATCCGCCCCTCTTCCACGCATCCACCCTTCTACACCCATGGAGTTGGAGGACCTTCATTCGTGGTGGCCAGCCAGCGAGCCGCTCTCCAGTCCCTCGCCGAGCTTCGACTGGTCTACGACTGCCACCTCCGCGACACCGTCTACCGCTTCATGCCCATGCGCACACCCGGGAGTCACCGCAGCATCTACATCAGTCCCCTCACCCAGAGCAGCTCCGCCATCACCCGCACGATGAGACTCTTGGAGGCCATGGACAACCTCCACACGGAGGCCGTCCTCGACGCGGACAGCCAGCACGACACCATTGACTTCTACCGCCACACTTCGGAGAACCTGACCAGGGAGAACGCCGAGCTCCGTCGACAGCTAGAGCAGAACCCTCTATTGACCCTTGAGGTGGAGGAGTTGAGGCGTCAGAACGAGCTTCTACGCCAGGGCACCATGGTCCACGCCCAGCTCCGTCAGCAGCTCAGAGAGTTAAAGAAGGACATTGAGGAGATCGCGCCTCTTCCGCCTCGCCGGAAGAAACCCATTCAGACTCCCACAGTGAGGCCCAAGAGGATCTCTCGCAGCGCACCACCCGCCGGACCGTCCAGTTCCTCGACCCCGCCCGTCTCCCACGAGCCCGAGATCGAGCCGTCCCCCGAGCTGCCTTAGACGTAGTTTTACGATTGATTGTTATTTTTATTTGCTTGCTTGTATTAGCATTCATGTCAAAATATAAGGCATGAATGAGAGAATAAATAAATGTAACCGCAAGAACGGTATCCTTTTGAAATAAAATATAAAAGAAGTTCACCAAAATAAATGTGTATACGTTGAAAATTCCAGGATGACCAACACCCAGGGATCAGACGCTCCTCAGAACGGAGGGGATAGTGGCAACCTGCCACAATGGGGAGCCACCGGGCAGAGGCAAGCCCCGGTCGCCAACCACCCCACCTTGGCTGAAATGATGGCCACTCAAAACTAGTTGGTCTCAGCCCTCCTGCACCAGATGCAGCAGCAGCAGCAGCAGATGCAAGAGCAGCAGGCTCACTTCTTTCGCCTCCACCAACAACCCGAGCTGCCCCGACCCGCCACACCAGCTCCCGCTCCCGCGACACAGCTCTCGGAGTTCCTCCGAGTCCGCCCACCGACCTTCTCAAGCACCACCAACCCCATGGAGGCTGGGGATTGGTTGCGGGCGATCGAGAAGAAGCTCGACCTCCTGACCTGCACTGAGCAGGAGAGGGTGGCCTTCGCCACCCACCAGCTTCATGGTCCCGCCGCAGAGTGGTGGGACAACCATCGTGAGACCCTCCCCGAGGGCCACGCCCCCACTTGGGCGGAGTTCTCGGCCGCTTTTCGTGCCACCCACATCCCCGACGGCATCGTTGCCCAGAAGCAACAAGAGTTCAGAGATCTGCAGCAAGGGAGCAGATCTGTCACGGAATATCTACATGAGTTTAACCGTCTGGCCCGGTACGCACCAGAGGAGGTCCATACGGATGCAGCCAGACAAGCTAAGTTCCTTCGGGGACTGAAGGACGAGTTGTCCCTACAACTCATCTCTGGAGACTTCACCAACTTCCAGAAGTTGGTGAACAAGGCTATCATGCAGGAGACCCAACAAAATAAGGTCGACCTGAAGAAGAAGCGCATGATTGCCTTCAGGCAGAACCAGGGTATGGCCCAAAGACCCCGTTTTGCTCCACCTCCACCAGCGCCACAGTACCACCCCCGGCCAGTGTATCGCCCGGCGCCACCAGCTGCCAATGCCGGAGCCAGCCAACCTCGTGCCGCTCCAGCCGCACCGACCGCCCCAGCCGCCCCGGCCAAGAAGCCGGAGGTCTTGAGAGACAGGCATGGCAAGCCTGTGGTGTGCTTCAACTGCCGCCAAGAGGGACACTACTCCCACCAGTGCCCCCATCCCAAGAGAGCTCAAGGAGTCACCTCCAACCCCGCCGTCCGCGCCAAAGTGAACCACGTCTCCGCCGAGGAAGCCCAGGCTGCACCAGAAATTGTCATGGGTAAGTTTATGGTTCATTCATCGCATGCAGTGGTATTATTTGACACCGGAGCTACCCACTCCTTTATATCAACTGCTTTTGTGGAAAATAATGCACTGGACATAAGTGAACTACCCAGGCCAGTACTAATAGCTACCCCGGGAAAGCAAACCCTCGCTTGTTCCTTTAGTCCAAGGGTATGGGTAGATATCCAAGGTACGATATTTTGGGCCGACCCCATTCTAATAGAATGTCAAGGTTTGGACCTCATTCTAGGGATGGATTGGCTAAATAAACACCAAGGTGTGATAGAATGTGCCCAGAGAAAAGTAACGGTGACTAATTAAGAAGGGACTATAGTCACATTCCAGATGCCCAGCATGAAGGCCGGAAGGACAAGACTACATCAGATTACCTTGGAGGAGATACCAGTAGTCAGTGAGTACCCGGACGTATTCCCAGAGGATCTACCAGGGATGCCACCTAAGAGGGACATCGAGTTCAGGATTGATTTGGTGCCCGGAACCACTCCTATTTATAAGCGACCATATCGGATGGCCGCCAATGAATTAGCTGAGATGAAGCAGCAGTTGGAGGATCTTGAAAGGAAAGGCTACATCAGACCTAGCACATCGCCATGGGGTGCTCCCGTCATCTTCGTCGAGAAGAAAGAAGACAAGGCAAAGCGTATGTGTGTGGATTACCGCGCCCTGAATGAGGTGACAATCAAGAATAAGTATCTGTTGCCTCGGATCGATGACCTCTTCGACCAGCTCAAAGGAGCTACGGTATTCTCAAAGATCGACCTACGGTCTGGTTACCATCAGTTGAGGATCCGAGAAGAAGATATACCCAAGACGGCCTTCACTACCGTTATGGATTATATGAGTGCACGGTTATGTCCTTTGGATTGACCAACGCCCCTGCGTTCTTCATGAATATGATGAATAAAGTGTTCATGGAGTATTTAGACAAGTTCATAGTGGTTTTCATAGACGACATCCTCATTTATTCCAAGGACCAGAAGGAGCACGAGACTCACCTCCGGTTAACCTTAGGAAGGCTAAGGGAACACCAATTATATGCCAAGTACAGCAAATGCAAGTTTTGGACGGCAGAAGTAAAGTTCCTCGGACACATCATCTCTGCGCAAGGAATCGCAGTAGACCCTGCCACCGTAGAAGCAGTTACGGATTGGTTGCCACCCACGAACGTATCTGAGATACGAAGTTTTCTGGGATTGGCCGGATATTACCGAAGATTCATCGAGAATTTTTCTAAGATAGCCAAGCCAATGACCAAGTTGTTGCAGAAAGGAGAGAAGTTCGAATGGACTCCTGAATGCGAGGAAAGTTTCCGCACCCTCAAGACTCGTTTGGTATCTGCACCTATACTGACCCTACCGGATATCCGCAAAGACTTCCATGTCTATTGCGACGCATCTCGCCAAGGATTGGGATGTGTTCTTATGCAAGATGGGAAAGTTATCTCTTATGCCTCCCGTCAGTTGAGACCTCATGAGTTAAATTATCCGACCCATGATCTGGAATTAGCCGCCGTAGTGCACGCCCTCAAGATTTGGAGGCACTATTTGGTTGGGAATCGCTGTGAGATCTTTACGGATCACAAGAGCTTGAAGTATATCTTCACACAGCCAGATCTGAACTTGAGGCAAAGACGATGGCTGGAATTGATTAAAGACTATGACCTAGGTATACACTACCACCCCGGAAAGGCAAATGTGGTAGCTGATGCCTTGAGTCGCAAGGGATATTGCACAGCCATGATGATTCAGGAACACGCACCCTTGTTATGTAGGGAGATGGAAAACTTAAATCTTGGATTGACCACCAGAGCATATCTAGCCACCTTGGAGACCCAACCTGTCTTGTTTGAGCAGATCCGTGAAGCTCAGTTAGAGGACCCGGATATAGCTGCCATTAAGAAGAACATGAGACAAGGAAAAGCCCCCGGATTTTCAGAAGACGAGAATGGCACCATATGGTTTGGAACTTGGATATGTGTGCCGGATAAACCTGAAATAAAAACTCTTATCCTAAGAGAAGCCCATGAGACGTTGTACTCCATTCATCCCGGCAGTACCAAGATGTACCAAGATCTGAAGGAACGATATTGGTGGGTTAGCATGAAAAGAGAGATTGCCCAGTTCGTCGCCGAATGTGACACCTGCAGAAGAGTAAAAGCTGAACATCAGAGACATGCAGGATTGTTACAGCCACTTAAAGTGCCGGAATGGAAGTGGGAAGAGATCGGGATGGACTTCATCACCGGATTACCAAAGACCCAACTGGGGTATGATTCTATATGGGTGATCATTGATCGGCTTACAAAAGTAGCTCATTTCATAGCCGTCAAGACGACCTTTAGTGGCCCTAAGCTAGCAGAGCTATATATGGCCCGGATAGTATGTCTTCATGGAGTGCCCAAGAAGATAGTGTCTGACCGAGGAAGTCAGTTTACCTCTCGTTTTTGGAAGAACCTCCAAGAGGAGATGGGCACGAGATTGAATTTCAGTACCGCCTACCATCCTCAGACAGATGGACAAACAGAAAGGGTAAATCAGATACTAGAGGATATGCTTCGAGCATGTGTTTTGGATTTTGGAGCCACTTGGGACAAGAGCTTGCCATATGCAGAATTTTCATACAACAACAGCTATCAAGCCAGTCTTCAGATGTCTCCTTTTGAGGCCCTATATGGACGTAAGTGCAGAACGCCACTACTTTGGGACCAAACAGGTGAATCCCAAGTATTTGGGACAGACATTCTTCGTGAAGCTGAAGAGAAGGTACGGATCATCAGAGACCGACTCAAGACAGCCCAATCGCGACAGAAGAGCTACGCCGACAATCGCCGTCGAGACCTAGCCTTTGAAGAAGGAGATCATGTCTACCTTCGGGTTACACCTCTTCGTGGGACTCAACGGTTTAACATGAGAGGAAAGTTGGCCCCTCGATATGTTGGACCATTTCCCGTTGTCCGACGCCAAGGCGAAGTGGCTTATCAGTTGGAATTACCGCCCTCGTTGGCTGGAGTGCATGACGTGTTTCATGTGTCTCAACTCAAGAAGTGTCTCCGCGTCCCCACGGAGCAAGTGGATCTTCAGCAGTTGGATGTCCAAGAAGATCTGACCTATGTGGAAAAACCGGTCAAGATATTGGAAGTCAAAGAAAGAACCACCAGGAGTCGAGTCATCCGTTTCTGCAAAGTGCAGTGGAGCAATCACCCAGTAGAGGAAGCTACATGGGAAAAAGAAGATGAACTCAAGGCACAGCATCCTGAACTATTCGAGGATTGATCCGAATCTCGAGGACGAGATTCTCTGTAAGGGGGATAGGATTGTAACACCCCAGAAATTAAAAGGAATAAAATAAAAAGAAAATATTTTCTGAATTTATTATTAAAGAAAAATCACCAAAGAGCCCAAATAAAGCCAAACAGGGAGAAATACTCAAAATTTGAACCTGAAATTTTTATGAGATGAACTAGAGCCCAAGATATAATTTTAGGAATTTTTACAAATTTTTATCAACGGTGATTCAACCCTTAATCAAATATTTGATTTTCTGGAATTATTTTAAATCGAAAATCAATTTTAAATCCTTAACGGGCCTCAACCCCAAAACTTCCCCCAACGGCCTTCTTGGCCCAGCCCATTGCCACCCACCCACTGACAGGAGGGGCCCGCCTGTCGGCGCACGCCTCCCCTCTCTCCTCCCACCCGCGCCCCGCCTGGTCCCACCGGTCAGCCCCCGCCGCGCCACTGACCGCCCGGACCCGCCGCTCAGCCCTTCTATTTTTGTTTCGACCACTGACAGGTGGGGGCCACCTGTCAGGATCTTCTTCCCCGATGGAAGGGGATCCCCTCCCTCCCGCCGGCGACCCCCACCTTCCAAATCTGCCGCCCCGTATCCGATTTCGCCAAATCAACCGAGGGATCGCCTTCTCCGACCGCCGGGGATCTCATTCCACCGATAGCCACGCGTTTTCGCCGCTTAAGGAAGCTAACCGAGCCAAAGGAAAGCCTCGCCGGAGTTAGGAATTAAACCTTCGGGTTTCCTCGGTTTTGCCTTCCATTCTCGCCGCCGGTGACCCCTATATAAACCCCTCTGGCCTCCGCACTCAGTCCACACCGTAGACACCCAAGCCGAGCGAGAACAGAGCGCCCAATTCCCGTTTTTCGGGTTTCCCCTCTGCTCCGCCTCCGGCAAGCGATCGCCGCCGCCTCCGGCCTCCCCTGCCCTAGCCACCGCTCCCATCGGGTCCGCCGTCGTCCACCCGTCCTCGGCCACGCCTCCATCAGTCGTGAAGGCCACCGGATCGCCGTCGCCGTCGAGCTCCCGAGGAGACCTCACCGTCTACCCTCGCCGTCGTCGCCGTCCGTCGCCCACCTTCACCACCGAAGGTACCATCGTGACCCCCTTGCTCCCCGCATTCCATTTCTGGCCCTAGCTAGGCACGTAGGCGCTCGCCGCCGCCGCAGCCACCGCACCCGAGGCCTCGCCGTCGCCGGAGAAGAAGGGTACAAGCCCCTTACGCACGTGGCGTGCCGGACGCACTCACGACCGTTCGATCTGTGATGAACGGCTAGGATTATAACCCACCCAGGTTTAATCCGAGGCGTCCATCCGGTCAAACCGGTACCGAGGCATCTGGGCCGTTGATCGTTATTTAAAATCTTGACTTGATCTCGTGCGTCCACGTATACCCCTTCGGCACGTTTTAATCTGAGCTGTTCAATCTCATTAAACCCCCCCCCCGCCTCGCATCTGGCCGCTGGATCCAGATCCAACGGCCCAGATCGCTCGGGTCCACGCGCATAGTCACGGGTTCACGGTGAACCTGGTTCACCGTGGACCAGAGACTGTTTTTCTGTTTAAATAAAATTCAGAAAATAGTTTAAACTTCAAAAATTCATATCTTGCTCATTTTAACTCCAAATTTCACCATTCAAATTTTGTTAGAACCAGAATATTATTCTCTACACAATAATGCCATAAAAACAGTATGTTTCTGTTGTCCAAAATATTATTAATAAATAATGGATAAAAATCCCTTAGGGTTAAAAATTAATAATACAGAAAATAAATTGGGAAAAATTCTAAAATATTAAACTTTACTGTTTGGTACAAAACCTTGAAATATTAAAAATATTACTTCACATAATAAAACCTACAAATGTGTATGTTGAATATCTGGTGAATTTTATCTGTTTATTGAATGTATTGTTTATTTTCCGTATCGAGAAGACTACGAGTTCGTCGAGGAGCAGGAGTTCTATCCCGAGGTTCCTCCATCCCCCTTTGCTGAGCAAGGCAAGTCATCGACCACCTCTGTGGAAACAGTTGATCATAATTGAGCCCATGTTTTAATAACTTATCGCTATAACCCATAGATTAATATTGCATTAGACAAACATTCAAGCCTTACACTTATATTTATTAGATCCCTGTCCTTGTGTGCAAACCCAAGCCATGCTTATTGAGCCTTAACTCCTTGTCACTCTACTATAAGAATATTAGCTAGTGCCCAATGTACCGGCACAACTGCTATAGGTTAAAAAGAACGAGTCGTAGATAGCTGGATTTCTGTATATGAATTTCCCTGTTATTCTCGTCTCTGGACTCTGTTGGAGTTGGATAGGTTATAAGTATGGTGGGTTCCGGGTGCAAGCTCGGGCACTGGTTTGTCGCACCCGGGGCACTATAAGGACCGGTCTGCGGGATCTGTTGCAAAGCACTTCCGTACCAACCACAAGTCTAATGGGTAAGTCCTAACTGGAAGTATGGAATACTCCGGCTCGATGCACCATAGAGGAGGGGGCAAGGGGCTAGCCTGCGGGCGACTTGTACCGACGAGGCTCAAGGGGGGGTATGGTGGGGCTCCGATGCGTCGGGACACCATATGAAACCCATAAGAGGGTGCTATTGAGTCGGGGAGGACTATATGGAAGGTTTTGGCACGAGTTCCCGTGTGATGGGTCATCTCGTTACACTTCGGTGTAGGTGATGAGTGCGTGCCTTGTGGGTACAGTGGTACATCTCTGATCAGAGTAATTCAATCTTTTCGAAAAGCCGAGCCCACGGTCAAGGGCGGGTTGTGTGACTACTCGCAGTTAGTTTACAATTGTTTGAATGGATGAGTTATTCATGGCACGTAAGGACTGTTGAGCGAGGTGGGGCTGACTGTACCCCTCGAGTTAGAAGATGATGATACACATGCACATGTTTACTTTTCCGTACTAATAAATTGCTCTCATTTAAAGCCTTACAATTATGCTGCTTCCGCTAAATTAGCCACTATCTCCCTTGTTATTATCTTGCATTATATTTGCATTCGGTGGCTTGCTGAGTACATCTGTACTCACCCCGTTGACTTACAACCTCAGAGCTAGTCTACTACGAGGAGGATGAAGGTCTGGAGTAGCGACCCAGTCAAGGCGAGACTGGAAGGAGGCGTTCATCTAGGACCCTTATTTTATTACTTTCTCTTCACCTTTATTCACTTTTGTATTAATGCGGTCTACGAACCGTGAATGATTGTCCGTATTATACGTGGTCGCATGATGAACGTCTTGTTTTATTGATTTTCTATGGAATTTCAATAAAGTCCTGATTTATTAAATCAGGGCGCGACACTCCGCTTCCAGCTTCGCCGGCTACAACTCCTCCTGCTCTGCTAACCGACCCACAGGTTTAGCTCATAGGGCGCTTAATTATGTACAAGAAATCTTGTAAAGCCCCTTGCATGAATGAAACGTTTATAAACGAAGAACTTGTTTGGGTGTTTATTCTTTTAGGTTTTGCCGCGTCCTTCAGAGCCTGACTTCGAAATACTAGAAATTAATGAAGGGCTCTGTCGGTAGTGGTCAATCCTTGAGAGCTTAAAGCCTTACCGTCGCTCTCGCTTCTCTGTTCCTCGCGAAGATGAAGGAGAGGTAGCCCTCGAAGTTTGTCAGGAAGTCTTAGCTTATATCAAGGAGGAGGAAAAGGACAAAACGTCTTCATCCTTCGAGCATATAGATTGGTCTGACTCGGAGTACCAGGCCAAAGATCCTGTGGAGGCTAACTCCGAAAGGCTTCTGACTTGGGCTGAACTCCAAGAGGAGCAGAAGAAACTGCGAGCTTCGAAGAAGAAAAGAAGCACTTGATGAGGACATCACTTCACATGATACACACATGGAGCCTCCACCTACAATTCAGTTACTAGGACGAATCACATGCGCCCGTGCCCGTCGCTTGAACCATGAGGTTAATTCTTTCCTTAGCAACTATGTCAATATTTGTTTGGATGGGATGCTACTGAATACTAGTGATATTTTGTTGCTTAGAAACATGGGAAATGGAATAGAAGAATTGGAGTTCAAGACGGAGCCGCACGGATGTTTGAAGTCAAGATTTCGCTGGTTCGGACTACATCGACCACCCTGCACCAAAATGGGCATAACTTCCTCATACGAAGTCCGATTGGCGTGTTCTTGGACTTTTTGGAAAGCTAAGGAGAAGACGGATCGTTTGCCGTTGGTTTCACCTCATTTGGAGTCTCGAGTCGTCCTGTGTATTTAAAACAGTCCTGCGTGACAGAACTGGGCCGTGTTGGCCATAATCTGAGTCTGTACGTCTTCTAGCCCACAGCCCAAGTCTGTTCACCTTCCACAGGCCGCCGCCCTATATATTCTCACGCCAGCCACCTCTAGGGTTAGGTTTTGCTTTGTTGCATCTACACTGTTGTGCTTAGATCCCGCCTCTTGCACCGGACCGATTGGCTGCTGCATTGGCATTTGTGAAACCTCACCCTATCTTCGTTTGTCTGTTTTGGCATTCGATTTGTATCCTTCTTGTTCTTGCTTGTGTTCTTGGGTTCGCTTGCAGGAATTAGCCTTCGTGGCGAGGTCAATCGCGTCCTGCGTGGTTGATAACCAACGGAGACAGTGGTGTAACGATTGCAAGGTTTTGATCCGCCGGACCAGAGCCTTGGATCGCCAACGTTGAGATTCTCCACCAACCCAAGTTTATCCCTTACCTAGCGGAAGATCGGGACCAATCCTCCCACCAGCTGGTATCAGAGCTCAGATTTCCCGTTAGGTAATCTCGATCTGCTTTTGTTTTACCCAGAGTCCAGAAAACCGCACCAAAAAAATTCCCCACCGAGAACCCCCTTTGTGCCTTGCGATTTTAATTTCAGTTTTAACTTGGTTGAGTTCGTGTTCTTGGTCGAGTCTTGTTGCTGGTTTAGTAATCCCTCTGTGTCGTTTGAGTAGTAGTTGTTCTTGTGTCTCAGAAAAAAAAATTTCCCCACCGAAACCCCCCCTTCCGCAACCCTACTTTGTTTTCCACATCTACTCTTTGTGACCCCCCTTCAGTAAAACAGGCATAACTTTTCGCTCGTTTGGCAGAAAAATCTGAAATTTTTTGAGCGTGTTCCTGACCCGATTTGGGTGGGTACCCTAACCCGCTACGCCGGTTAGCCCTCACCAAACTCGCCAAACAAAATCAGGAAGATAAAGAAAAAAATTGGACAAAGTTTTTGCTCGCCGGACAGCGAACTTGTTTGAATTTTGTGAGCCACATCCCACCTCAGTTGTAGGTGCCAATTTTTGTGGTTGTATCTCTTGTCATCCTTGTTTCAAAAAAAATATAGAGTGAAAAAAGAAAAAAAAATATAAAAAGAAAAAAGAGAAACAGTCCTGTTGTTGCTTGTCCGAACTCTTGTCCGAACTCCTGTCCGAACTCTTGTCCAATCTGAGGCAGTCTTTGGCAGTTTGTTGCTTGTCCGATCTCTTGTCTGAACCTTTGTCCGAACTCTTGTCCGATCCCTTGTCCGATCCGAGCAGCAGCAGAAAAAAAAATAAAAAAAATTTGTGCACATACCCTTGTCCGATCACTTGTCCGATCTCTTGTCCGATCCCTTGTCCGATCTATAGAGAGCTGATTTTGACCTGTGTTGCTTCCATTTGAGTTTTGGGCACATAGTTTCCCTCTATTGCTTGAATTTTCACCTTGGGAGCACTAAGTCCAGCAACTTTGACGAGTACTTGGGAATACTTATTGAACTTGGTTTAACTGTTATTATTATCGCTAATCCTTGCTACTCACTTGCCTTCCAAGCTACACATTTCTCTTGGTCAGGACAGGTTCATTTCTTGCAATTGTACACCACCCTCCACTTGGTTCATCACCTGTAGGCCGGTGACCTCACTGCGGCGTGGTAAGAACACTTGCAAGCGTGGGTAAGGTGCTTGACTGATTGCTTCCACCCCACACCCACCACCAGACCTAGCTGTTTACATAAGGATTATTCTTTGTTGCTTTATCTTTTCACTAACATGGCAGCACTTATTGTACAACGTGACTTGAGCACTCACATGGACCAGGACGACCAGGCACAACGGAACAATATATTTCAGACCATCTTCCTCGTCAATAACCGTCGTGCGCGTGTCATCATCGACAGCGGTAGTTGCAACAATTTGGTGAGCCTCGACGTGGTAACTAAGCTTCAACTTCCCACACGTGCACATCCACACCCTTACCATGTGCAATGGCTCAACGACAGCGGTAAGGTCAAGGTAACACAAACTGTTCACATCGAATTTTCCATTGGTACATACTTTGGAAGTGCTGATTTTGATGTAGTACCAATGCAAGCATGTTCTCTATTACTTGGTAGACCTTGGGTATATGATACTGATGCTACACACCATGGTAGGAGCAATAAGTACACATTTATGTATAAAGGAAAGAAAGTTACATTGCTTCCTATGACTCCTGCTGAAATTGTGAAATTTGAACAAGAAAAACGTGCTAGGGACGCACAAAAGAGCAAACAACTTTCTGAAAATCAGCAAGTAGCTAAAACACTTTCGAGGCAACAAAAAGAAAAAGTTGTTTCTCCTTCCTCATCACAAGTTATTAATCTGAAAGGATGTGTCATGCATGCAACTAAAACTAACCTTGCAGTACGTAGCTCTCTTGGTCTTGCAGGTTTCAACCGGCGTTTTGTGAGAGATTTTAGCACCATAACCGGCCCTTTACCTGAGTTGACCAAGAAGGGAGTTACTTCTACTTGGGAGTCAGCACAAGAGCAAGCTCTTGCCACACTCAAGGATCGCATTACACATGCACCTCTACTTCAGCTACCCGATTTTAGTAAGCCTTTTGAGTTAGAATGTGATGCTAGTGATTTTGGCATAGGAGATGTGCTGCTACAAGAAGGTAAACCCGTGACCTATTCTAGTGAGAAATTGCATGGTCCACAATTGAATTATTTTACCTATGAGTGTGAATTATATGCCTTAGTGCGTGTGCTTAAGACTTGGCGACATTACCTTTTGCCTGAGGAGTTTATTATACATTCTGATCATGACACACTCAAATATTTGAGAGGGCAAGCTAAACTGAACCGTAGACATGTTAAATGGGTTGAATTTATTGAATCTTTCCCATACATTGTGAAATACAAGAATGGCAAAGAAAATGTGGTTGCTGATGCATTGTCTCGCATGGTTGTTCTTTTATCTCAACTTGATATTAACGTTCCAGATTTGGAAAGTTTGAAAGATTTGTATGTTGTAAATAAAGAATTTGCTGAACCATACACTAAATGTAATGAGGACTGGAGAACATTTCATGTTTATGATGGTTTCTTGTCCCATGCTAACAAGCTATGCGTTCCAGATTCGTCCGTACATTTGCTGTTGTTGCAGGAATCCCATGGCGGTGGATTAATGGAACATTTTGGGAGAGAAAAGACTTTGGCCCTGCTGTCCAATAATTTTTATTGGCTAAAGATGCGGAGAGACGTTGAACGATTTGTGCAACGTTATGCCACATACCATAAAGCTAAGTCCAAACTTAACCCATATGGTTTGTATACTCCACTTCCTGTTTCTAGTGCACCTTGGGAAGATATTAGCATGGACTTTATTGTGGGATTGCCTAGGACAAGGAGGGGGAGAGACTCCATATTTGTAAGAGTGGATAGCTTTTCTAAAATGGCACACTTTATTCTCTGTCACAAGACCAACGATGCTTCACATATTGCTGATTTATTTTTCAAGGAAATTGTGAGATTGCACGGGATGCCTAGAACCATCATTTCAGATCATGATGTGAAGTTTATGAGTTACTTTTGGAAGACAATGTGGGCCAAGCTTGGCACAAAATTGCTGTTTTCAACAACTTGTCACCCGCAAACTGATGGTCAAACAGAGGTGGTAAACCGTACACTCTCCATGTTGTTGCGAATAATGAGTAAGAAGAACTTGAAAGAATGGGAGGAATGTCTTCCACATGTTGAGTCTGCATACAATAGAGCTGTCCACTCAACAACACAATTGTGCCCGTCTGAAGTGGTGTATGGTTTTAAGCCAATCACACTACTTGATTTGCTGCCACTTCCTTTTCAAGAAAGAGCAAACATAGAGGCAACTAAGCGTGCAGAGTTTGTGAAAGCTATGCATCTGAAGACCAAGGAAGTTATAGAAAAGAAGGCACGCTATTTTGCTCAGAAGACAAATAAAGGAAGAAAGAAGATGTTTTTCAAACCGGGAGATCTTGTTTGGTTGTACTTGCGCAAGGATCGTTTTCCTGATTTGAGAAAGTTTAAATTGATGCCCCGTGCTGATAATTTAAAACCCTATTTGGGAGCTGACGATGAGCTTGAGTCAAGGACGACTCCAATTCAAGAGGGGGAGGATGATGAGGACATCACTTCACATGATACACACATGGAGCCTCCACCTACAATTCAGTTACTAGGACGAATCACATGCGCCCGTGCCCGTCGCTTGAACCATGAGGTTTATTCTTTCCTTAGCAACTATGTCAATATTTGTTTGGATGGGATGCTACTGAATACTAGTGATATTTTGTTGCTTAGGAACATGGGAAATGGAATAGAAGAATTGGAGTTCAAGACGGAGCCGCACGGATGTTTGAAGTCAAGATTTCGCTGGTTCGGACTACATCGACCACCCTGCACCAAAATGGGCATAACTTCCTCATACGAAGTCCGATTGGCGCGTTCTTGGACTTTTTCGAAAGCTAAGGAGAAGAAGGATCGTTTGCCGTTGGTTTCACCTCATTTGGAGTCTCGAGTCGTCCTGTGTATTTAAAACAGTCCTGCATGATAGAACTGGGCCGTGTTGGCCATAATCTGAGTCTGTACGTCTTCTACCCACAGCCCAAGTCTGTTCACCTTCCACAGGCCGCCGCCCTATATATTCTCACGCCAGCCACCTCTAGGGTTAGGTTTTGCTTTGTTGCATCTACACTGTTGTGTTTAGATCCCGCCTCTTGCACCGGACCGATTGGCTGCTGCATTGGCGTTTGTGAAACCTCACCCTATCTTCGTTTGTCTGTTTTGGCATTCGATTTGTATCCTTCCTGTTCTTGCTTGTGTTCTTGGGTTCGCTTGCAGGAATTAGCCTTCGTGGCTAGGTCAATCGCGTCCTGCGTGGTTGATAACCAACGGAGACAGTGGTGTAACGATTGCAAGGTTTTGATCCGCCGGACCGGAGCCTTGGATCGCCAACGTCGAGATTCTCCACCAACCCAAGTTTATCCCTTACCTAGCGGAAGATCGGGACCACTCCCCCATCAGCACTCGAACTTAAAAGACAGTTTTGACGGCTTCAAGCTCCGGAGGTCAAAGTAGCCATAGAAGTAGTTCTAGAGGCCGAAAGGGTCTCCGATTTTACCTAGGCTTAGACCAAAATTTCTCTTGATGTAAAAGTATGATTAATAAATTAATATGAATTACTTCGGAAGCATTTTGTTGTTCCTTACTCTCCTACCCCTCCTTGTGGGCGGGGGACCTTACGCATTGCAAAAAGGTCCATCGGGCACAATGATGTGCACAACACTCAATAACCATACTTTACTTTTTCATAGAGTTCTTCGAACAATACGTTCGTATTATGATGTTTGTAAGTTTCGGAGCTGAATTTATACTTGCAAGCTCCTATACTAGTCGCTTAGGAATTTAAAAGTGTCTCATTGGCTGGAGCCTTGAAACCTTATTGCTTGGTCACCTTCGACTCTTTTACAGATGCTTCGAACCCAGAGGTCGGAAATCTATTCTTTTAAAGTCCTTAGACTCTTCTACGGATCCTAACAAGCCGAAACCTAGAATCTGTAGGCTGGCCACCTTCGGCTCTTTTACAGATGCTTCGAACCTATAGGTCGGAAATCTGTTCTTTTAAAGTCCTTAGACTCTTCTATGGATCCTAACAAGCTAGAGCCTGGAATCCGTAGGTTGGCCACCTTCGGCTCTTTTACAGATGCTTTGAACCCAAAGGTCGGAAATCTGTTCTTTTAATGTCCTTAAACTCTTCTACGGATCCTAACAAGCTGGATCCTGGAATCTGTAGGGTGGTCACCTTCGGCTCTTTTACAGATGCTTTGAACCCGGAGGTCGGAAATCTATTCTTTTAAAGTCCTTAGACACTTCTACGGATCCTAACAAGCCGGAGCCTAGAATCCGTAGGCTGGCAGCGGAGCCCTTGAACCAATGATTCAAAGGCTGTTGCCCAGGTCCTTAGAGAGATGCTTAACTCCGCAAGCATCTCTGTTCTCCTCATGTGTCCACCAGGAGTAAGGGATATTCGAAGAGCAAACAAGATTTGAACCTTCACTTTTATTTAGAAAAGGAACTTTTACAATTGATTACAAGGAGTCCCTAGGCATAATAACGCTTAAGGTGCTCCGCATGCCATGCATGCTTCAACTCTTCCCCTTCTAAATTAGCTAATTTAAACGATCCGGGGCGCCCTGAGCGTAGCATAATATATGGTCCTTCCCATTTATTTCCTAGCTTCCCGGGGCTATTACACTTCGCAAAACTAAATGACCTGGCCTAAGCTCAGTTCGGCTTTATCTTCGGGTAATACCATGTTTTTGTCTGGTCTTGGTACTTCGTCAGATTGGCGACAGCTCGAAGCCTTGTTTCTTCTGACAAGTCTAGCGAAGTGTTCCTCTCTTCTTCGTCTCTGGGTTCTATTACACGAAGGGATCCACCCCTGAGCTCCGTAGGAGTCATGGCCTCATCTCCGAATAGCAGTCTAAATGGGGTAAAGCCTGTGGACCTGGCTTGAGTGGTCCGAATGGACCATAAAATCTTAGGGAGCTCTTCGACCCACAGCCCCTTGGCCAACCCAACAATCATTCGATTCAGACCGGAGAGAATATTCCTGTTGGCTCGCTCAACGGCTCCGTTTGACTGTGGGTGGCGCACTGCTATGAAGCATAACTTAATGCCCAGTTCTTCACAAAATTCTTTGAATGTCTCAGCTTCGAACTGGGTTCCATTATCCATAGTTAGCTCCCTTGGTACTCCAAACCTACATATAATATTTTGCCAGAAAATTTTTTGCACATTCCTTGAAGTGATAGCAGTCAAGGGTTCTGCTTTGACCCACTTAGAAAAATATTCAATTGCTACCACTGCAAACTTCAAGCTGCCTTTTGCCATTGGAAAAGGGCCGGTGAGGTCCATGCCCCAACGAGCCATTGGCCATACCGGGGCAATAACTTGAAGTGGTATTGGCGGACGGTGGCTTCGTCTTCCCATCCACTGGCATCCTTGGCAGGTTCGAACCAACTCCTCTGCATCTCTTACAATTGTTGGCCAGTAGAGCCCCTGCCGAAGTGTCTTTCCTGCTAGAGCATGAGGGGCTAGGTGGCTTCCACATAAACCTTCGTGAATGTCCCAAAGTATATCTTGGCCTCTGGGTTGGGAGATGCACCTAGAGTAGAGGAGAACAAACTCCGGCTTTGTACAACACTCCGTTGACAAGATTATAATTTTGAGCCCTTGCTTGCAACCTTCGGAAATCCGGACCTTCTGATGAATCTGTGCTACCTTGCATTACATCCATTATCGGAGCCCGCCAATCTGTAGCTGGAATGCAAAGGGCTTATGTGGAGGGTAATTGATTGACTGTAGGCTTGACTAGTTCTTCATAGAAAGCACCCTCTGGGAGGTCCAATGCTCCGGCTGCTGCCTTTGCTAGAATGTCTGCAAGTTGATTATCTGCTTGAGGGATACTTCGAACAGAAAATCCTTTGAATGTTGCTTCTATTTTGCGGATTTCTTCTAGATATTTTGCTAGATGTGGGTTCCTTGCTTGAAAGCTTTTGTCAACATGCCTTGCGACGACTTGGGAATCTGTTTTAATTATTATCCTTGCTGCTCTAAGTGCCTTTGCCTTTCGGAGGCCTAGCAGGATTCCTTCGTACTCTGCGATATTATTGGTGGTCTTAAAGTTGAGCCTCGCAGAATACATGGCCTTTTGCCCTGACGGTGATATTATTACCGCTCCAGCTCCGGCACCAGATGCCTGATAAGCTCCGTCAGAAAAAATTGTCCATAAACCTTCGGAGGGCTCCTCCGGAGCCCAAACTGCAGATGGAGTCCACTCTGCTACGAAGTCAGCTATGATCTGGGATTTGATAGCTGTTCTTGCCGTGAAGGAAATTCCGAAGGGGGCTAGCTCGACAGCCCATTTTCCAATCCTACCTGTTGAATATTTGCTCCGAAGCATGTCACCAAGAGGATACGAGGAAGGAACAATTAGGTTATGCACTTGAAAGTAATGCCTTAGCTTCCGCGAGGCCATTACTAGGGCATAGGCAAATTTCTCTGAGATGAAATAAACTGGGTTTTGCACCAGCTTTCCCTTAAGCTCAACTTCTCTAACTAGTACTACACTTACTACGGAGCCTGTTGCTGCAAGATAAAGGAGGAGAGTTTCTTCCAGGAGGGGCACAGTAAGTGTCGACAGGCTTCTGAGGTATTCCTTGATATCATCGAAGCTCTTCCTAACAAAAACAGGGTTTGCCAACCACTCAGTGTGGGCTACCTCCCTGATGATGCCAGCCCTTAACAATTTTTCCACCTCGATCTTGGCGAGGTCTGCCCTTTCCGCAGATAGCTTACGGAGCCCCTGCGTACTAGCCTAGCTTTTGGGTTGACGAGAAAACTGTGATCGATGATACTCCGATCAACCCCGGTGATGTCTTCGTCAGTCCAGGCAAAGATGTCCAAATTCTGCTTGACTACTTCTTCCAACGAGGCCGCTATCTCCAGAGATAGCCCCTTGCCAAACTGTATTGGGTATTCTTGTCATCCTTCAGAATTATCTTCGTCTCGACATCACCTTCTAGGCTTGGCTTGAGGGAAAGGCCCTTTGAAGAGTTCGAAGACTCCGGAACCTCCTCGGTGTGCTCCGTCACACTATGTACTTGCCGAGGGTCCAACGGCTGGTCATGACCATACTCCATTCTTCGAGCTACAGCTTGGTCTCCCGAAATGGTAAGGACTCCACCTTGCGTGGGCATCTTAAGACATAAATAGTTGTGATGTGCTATAGCCCCGAACTGGTTCAGCATCCCCCGTCCGAAGATCGCATTGTAGGCATAGGGGGCGTCGACGACGTCGAAGATCACCTCCTCTACCCTGGCCAAGGGCCCCTCTCCGGAGGCAACCTCGAGGCCTATTTGGCCGAGGGCATCGAGAGGCGGACCCACAAAACCTTGAAGTAGCCGTGCCATTGGAAGTAAATGCCTCCGAGGTATGCACATTTGGTCGAAGGCCTGGACAAAAAGTATGTCTGCGGAGCTCCCACCGTCCACCAGGACCCTTCTAACTTCCACCCCAGCTATATTTGCTGAAATGACCGAGGGGTCAGCATGGGGGAACTTCACCCCCGCCGTGTCACTGGCAGTAAAGGAAATAGGTACATGAGACCATTCGGGCATTCCCTTCGTGGAATTCGAGGTCCCAATGTATCCTACTTCGCGGACGTATTCTCGCTGCTGCCTCTTGGACATGTTACCGAGGGTCCCCCCTCCGGAGATGGGCAGGACCATTCACTTGCCTCGATCTTGGGGGTCTTCCTGCTTCGGTGGTGGCATAATGTTGGCCACCGGTAGCTGCATGGGGGCTTCAGGAACACCGGCTCGGGCCACGATTTGCACAGGCTCCGACCGTGCCGCTGGAGGGGTTCGATCCAAAGTACCCCGTCTGGTACTTCGTCCTAGGTATTCACCCCAAAGGGTTAATACCGCTTTGCAATCCTTCGTGTCATGGCTTCTATTGTCACCATGCACGTAGTAGAAAAAACTCTGGTGCTTGCCAGGTACTCTCTCTTGGGGCTTCGGTGCTCTAGCCTTGAAGCCTTGCGCATGCTGAAAGTTGGTAGGTGCCTTCGGAACGGAGGGTGCGATGCTCAACACCTCCTAGCGGAAGTGCTTTTTTCCCCATCTGTGATCATTGAAGCGATTGTCTTGAGGGGGTTGCAGAGAAGTTGAGGCTTCGGGCTCCGCCTTCACTTCCCGAAGGGCTGGTGCAGGTGTTGCGGATCATAGAAGACAGCCTTCCTCCGCCTTGGCATACTATTCAAAGTATGCTATCAGCTGTGCCATGGATGACACAGACTTTCGATGAAGCTTGCTGAGGAGATCGGGGTTCAACACCCCTTCGCGGGCAGCGTCGACTACCGAAGAGGTATACAAGCCCTTGATCTGCGACTTGGTGTGGACGAAGCGCGTGAAGTATTCCTGAAGTGTTTCCCCTGCTCGCTGCTTCACTTGGAATAAGCTCCCCATCGACATCGGAGCCACAAAGGTACCTTGGAAGTTGCTTACGAACTTCCTCTTCAATTGCTCCTAAGATCTGATCGATCCTGGCTTCAAGGACCAGAACCATCGGAGAGCCACACCTTCGAGAGCGAGGGGAAACACTTTTCCATAATGTTGTGCACCCCTCCGCTTGCTTCTATAGCCAGGGCATATGAGCGAGCAAATTCTCCGGGGTCGGACCCGCCGGAATACTTGTGCAACTTCGAGACCTTGAACCTGGGATCAAAGGGCACCCTTTGCAAGTCCGAATGTAGCGGAGACTCATCATAGAAAGATGTGTTCTCAGCCTCCTCCGGGACTTGGACAGCTTCGGGAAGATTGCGAGCACCACCGTCTTGGGGCCCTTCTGGAGTCTGGGTGGAGGCTTGGGAGCGGAGGCGATCAGCGGCCTCTTGCCTCCACCTAGCCACTTCCTCCTGAAGCCACGCTATCTGAGTAGCCTCGGCCTCAGGAAGGTCTTCGTCTTCGTCGGAGGGTAGCTCCGGGTCTCGGGAACTGACATAATCAGTTTGGAGCACCGTAGGAGGAGCCCGAGGGCCTCTGGGCACTCGACGCCGAGTGACACCCTTGGGAATTGTTGGAACAGCTGAGGGTCCGGCTCCGTTGGTCCGCGGAGACCTTCGGAGAGGACCCGAGGCTTGGCTCCGCTTGGGAGGCATAGCTAGTGAAAAAGAGGTCCGAAGACCGAGGACTTGGATTGGTTTGGGAAGGCGAGAAAAGGCCTTCGAACCACACTAAGAAGCCCCTTACCGAAGGGTGCGCGGAATCTTGAGACTCCGAAGCTCCCTCCGCAAGTGCTCTTCGAAGTGCAGTCAGCAGTAGAGAACTAGCTTCTAGAACTAGGGTCCCCACGGACGGCGCCAACTGTTGGCATAAGAGATTACGCTAACAGGTTCTCTAAAAGCAAGAACTAACAACAGTGAATTTGTGTTGACAACTATCTCAAGCCTCCGAATTAGATAATAGCTTAAGTAGTCCGAATGTGTGTATTGAATAGCTCAGTATTCGATCCCTATTATAGGGTAAGAAGGGGGTATTTATAGGCAAAAAAGTCTAAGGAAAAGACCTATTTACCCCTCAATTACAACCGACATAGTGGAAACTATTCGGTACCCTGAACAGGGTTAAAATGGTAAAATATACCCGGAGTAAGTAGATAAGTCAGACATCTTATTAACCTTGTCGTTTATCACTGGAGCTTAATATCCTGTGGAGGGTTCCTTCGGATTGTATGTCGAAGCACCCTTCAGATTGTAAGTCGAAGCACCCTTCGGCTTAACGACTCCACCACCTTCGGGCATAAGCTTATCAGCTCCGAAGCTGATAAGTTATCTTGAATTGTTAATCTCTAAGTCCTGAAAGTGAAGCATTTTCCCCCCAACAGTTATGGAAAGACGCTAGTTGATTAAACTGATTTAAAATAGGGCACAAGATTGCACCAACAGAACTGTTCTCCCAATAATGCAAAAAAACAATAGTCCCTCTTTTCTTTTTTCACATAGTAGGCTGTCTTTCTTTTTTTTAGCATGCAAAACAGTAACTTCAGTTTTTTTATAGTCTTGTCATCTGTATTGTGATTTTCAACACTAATTCATATCTTTCTTTTCTGTTAAAATTGTGAGAACAAGATCACCAAGGGAAGCCCTATGGAACAGATCAGCTAGTCTTTGTAGGATCAAAGTATTCACAAAGGGCAGAATGGATATCAAAAGAATTCAGGCTTTTCTTTTCAGTAGTAAGAAGCCAATAATTTGACAACTTAGTAGGATTTTTTTTATTTCCCAAAAGAGATGGGTAAACAATAATATGAGTTTGCTTGTGGGAATTACTACTGATATATTAAACTGATCAATGGGGAATAAAAATAAGTAGCGTGAAGGACAATGAACCGTTTAGTAACAAGAACATGATCTCTTGGACTAAAACTTAGTAGAATGCACAAGAACAACAGATTGTAAACTATGGTTCAATATTTTTGTGAGGCCATTTTCAAATAGGACGAAAATGAAACTACAACTAGGGATAAAGATTCTACCATGACAACTGAGGCTCTGATACCAAATGATACGAGGATGTGCCCAACCTTCATGGCGTAGAATCAAAGATACTCGTAAAACCTGACGAGTCTTGTGCAGCCAACCGTTGCATGTGCAACAACCTGCAGCATGGAGTTCACCCAACCTCACATTGTCCACTCAACCAAGTCAAGCAGATTACAATCCTCGTTGCAATCACAAAGGGCTTGCAAGAACAATGGGAAGGAATGCACAATTCTCAGAGATGTTTTAGCTAGTAGCTAGAACACTCAAGAACATGCATAAAGCATAGTTGTTTCATTCTCAAAATTCTGTTCTCCCAACGCATTGAGAAAGATCGTATTATATAGAAGGGATTGAGAGGGAGATAGAGAGGTGTTCAGGACGTTTTACATGGCATTAAGCCAATATTGGTGCGCAGCACCCTAATTAAAGCAAATGAAACGTTTGACAGTTTCTGGTCTCCACATTAAGTCGGCGATAACTCTCTGTTCTGGTAGAATTATTGGATGAGGCCAGATCCGTTGGAAAGCTTATGAAGTAAGTGTTCCAAGCTGTGGTCGAACACATTTATTGGATTTAATATGCGGTTTCTATGAGCATTTTATTCCATATTGGTCACTTGAATCCGAAATGGCCTTCATTGCATTCATTGCTTGATTGATGGTTGTTGATGAAGTGCTGCTCCTTTGGCCACTCTTCAACGTTGTCATACCTAAGAACAATTAAATTACGGGCATTAGGTAGCAACTGATTTTATGTGTAATGCTATTCTTATTTAGGAGCGAGTTCACTTGTTGATTTATTTGCTTTGCACGAGCACGAGTTATTGCTCCTTCAAAATGATTTGGAATATCTTGATCATTAGGGGAAAGAAATGTTGTTGATGCTAGGTTGTCTGTATCAGTATCGGTCATAGGGATGTCCTCATCATCCTCCCCTTCTTGAATCAGAGTCATCCTCAATTTGGTGGCAAGTTCTTCACCAAGTAGCGCTTCAAATCGGCGACATTAAAAATGTCGCTGACATCATAGTTTGTAGGCAATTCAATCTTGTATGCATTTTCATTGATTCTTGCAAGTATTTTAAAAGGTCATGCAGCTCTAGGAATCAACTTAGATTTGCGTAGCTCAAGAAATATTTCCTTTCGTAAATGCAACAATACCAAAACGCCCGGTTCAAAAATAACCCTTTTCTATCCTAGCTACCAGTTAGTTGATATTTAGCATTCATGCGCTCTATGTGATCCTTAGTTGTTTGATTCATTTGGAAGACAAATTCATCACTTGTTTTAGAATCAAAATTTAACTTCTCAACAGATGGTAGAGGTAATAAATCAATCGGAGCATGAGGGTTAAAACCGTACACCACCTAGAATGGACTTAGCTATGTGGTGGAGTGGAGTGTTCGGTTGTAGGCGAATCTCGACATGAGGCAGACACTCTTCCCACATCTTCAAATTTGTCTTCAACACAGCTTGTAGCATCGTAGATAAGGTTCTGTTTACCACTTCGGTTTGACCGTTAGTTTGAGGATGACATATAGGATAGTGGAAAACAACAGCTTGGTTCCCAATTTGTACCATAATATACTTCAGAAGTGGCTGAGGAACTTTGTGTCTCGATCGGACACAATTATGTGTGGCACACCATGAAGGCGAACGACTTCCCTGAAAAACAAATCAGCAACTATTGTATCATCGTCGCTCTTGTGACAAGGAATGAAATGTGACATCTTAGAAAATCTATCTACCACCACAAATACATTATCCCTCCCCTTCTTAGTTTTAGGTAGTCTCAAGGAAAAATCCATATAAATGTCTTCCCAAGGGGCACTAGGAACAAGCAAAGTCATATATAGGCCATGGGGGTTAAGAAGGGACTTAGCTTTGTTGCATGTGGTGCATCGAGCTACGTGGCGCTCCACGTCGCACCTTAATTTAGGCCAAAAGAAATGGGTGGTCAGCACATCCTCTGTCTTCTTCACACCAAAATGTCACATTAATCCTCCACCGTGTGCTTCCTGCAAAAACAAAAGGTGAACAGAACTGGCAAGAACACACAGCTTGTTAGGATGATATAGTAATCCATCATTTAGAATGTAGTTGTGCCAAGTTCATCCTTCCCTGCATTGACCGAAATCTTCTTTAAAATCAGGGTTAGTAGCATATAATTTCTTAATTGTCTCTAATCCAAAAATTCTCTGATCAATTTGAGACAACATGGTGTATCGGTGGGACAAAGCATCAGCAATGGCATTATCCTTCCCTTTCTTATGTCTAATGATGTAAGGGAAAGACTCAATGAATTCGACCCATTCGGAATGTCGTTTGTTCAGGATAGCTTGACTTCGAATATGTTTTAAGGACTCATGATCGGAATGAATGATAAATTCTTTTGGCCATAAGTAATGCTGCCATGTTTTTAAGGATCGAACTAAATCATACAATTCCTTATCATAAGTAGAATAGTTCGAGCTAGGACCAGACAGTTTTTCACTAAAGTAGGCAATCGGCTTACCTTCTTATACTAAGACGCCGTTGATGCCGATTCTACTAGCATCACACTCGAGTTCAAAGACCTTACCGAAATCGGGCAATTGGAGTAGTGGTGCGTGGGTCAACATCTACTTCAACTGATTGAAGGCATCTTCATGTGCCTTCCCCCATTGGAAAGGGGTTCCTTTCTTTGTATGTTCATTCATCAGGGCGGCGATGGTGCTGAAGTCGCACACAAATCTTCTATAGAAACCCGCCAATCCGAGAAAACTCTTCACTTGTGTGACCGTTTTAGGAGTCAGCCAACTCTGGATCGCCTCTATCTTGGTCTCATCGACTTCAATACCCTGCAGGGTCACAACATATCTATAACCTTAATCTGATAAGATTTAGCCTAATCAAAATTAGAGATAAAAACAACCTGAATCTGTATCAGACTCTTATCCGAAGCTTGCCCATAGTGGGCCTTCGGCAGGCCTGCTGAAGCCTGCTCCTTGGGCCAAAGCTTCAGCGGGGCAGGCCTCCGAAGGGCCTTCGGGCCGAAGCTAGCAGACCGCAAAAGGGATTCTAAGGACTCATGAAGATGGGCCTCCAGCACTATAATGCTTCGAACTGCACCAGGACTTGTGTATTTTCAGCCGAAATTACCAAAATTGATATTTTGACAATCTTGACCATTAATGCCATTTTTTGCTATCAACAGCTAGTATACTCACCACTTTCCATAACAATCAGCACTCTCTTGTTGGGGCAATATTGTTGCACGTGACTGATGCCCTTGCATTTGAAGCACTAGATGTCTCTTGTCCCGCTGGTGGAAGGAACCGATGACGAACTAGGTGCAGGAGTGTGAATCAGGATTGAGTTGTCCTTATCGGACACTTTCTTGGTTGGGGCCGATATGGTGGTTCGTGCCCGATCAGTCGATGAAGTGTAGGGCCGATAGGAAGTGGCCAATGGAATCTTGGTGTATCCTAGGAAAGACTCTGTGATCGACGTATTCTTGAAATAGCTCTTGGACGCTAGTTGTCTCCCCTATAATTCTTTTTCATCCAACATAGCAAGGTGAAACAGTCAAGTAATTGAATTATATTCCTTGTAATCGACTATGTCCTGAATTTCACACCGTAGACCTCTATAAAATCGGGACATCTTGACCTCCTTATCTTCTTCTACCTCATAATGCAACATGTGTAATTCTTGGTAATACTCCTTGATGGACCTATTACCCTAGTTTAGGCATTGTAATTTGTTTCTTAAATCATGCTTGTAATATGGAGGAACAAATCTACCACGCATGGCTCTTTTCAGCCGATCCCATGTATCAGGTTCTAACCCAACCTTTATTAACTCATTCCACCAGATGATGGCAAAGTCCGTAAATTATCTAGTGGCTTGTTTAACCCGATGCTATTCTAGAATAAGATGGGAACTAAATTTTTGTTCAACAATCATTTCCCAATCTAAATACAGTTCATGGTCATATTTGCAAAAAATAAAGGAATAGTACATTTGACTTTGGCAAAGGGTCAGGGTTACCTCGATCTTGCGACTAATTTTCATGGCGGCCATTACCTCGCTGATTGCGGTGCACTCAGGGGCGCCGATGTTCCTGGTCGGCAGCGTGTGCGCTGTTGTGATCGGTGTCTTCATCATCAGCCTCCTGTCTAAGACTGGAGGTTGTTGCTCGGGCACGATTCTCTTGTCTAAGGCCGGTGAAATCTCATCCCTTCTTGTCCTTCTTCTCCTCCTACCTTTGGGACTCCTCCTCATCAGAGCTTGACTCCTCAGTTGAGGAAGTGTCGATGTCGCTGAGAGTAGCAACAAATGCTCTGGAAGCGGCTTTGGCTACCTTCTTAGCCACCTTGCCGTGCTTGCCCTTCACAAAGGGTTTCCTCTCCTTTTTGTGGTATTTGGGGCGCTCACTCTCATCTCTCCTCTTGAGCTTAGGACAGTTGGCCTTGATATGAGAGGTGTCTCCACACTCAAAACATCCACTAAAACCACTTCTCCTCTGATCCCGTCTCTCATGATGAAAACAGGTGAACCTTCTGGCAATGAGAGCAAGCTCTTCATCATCCAGAGTATCCACCTGCTCCTTAGTGACGGAGACCAGGGAAGACAAAGCAAAACCACCTGAAAGAACACAAGTACCATATGTGCTTGGTTTTGCAGTGGTGCCATGGCTAGTGCTAGAAACAAGTGCCAACGGCTGTGGCAAAGAGTTTCTGTGCACTGCAAGAGATGCTGTCATGCCCTGATTTACCAAATCAGAACATTATTGAATTTCCATAGAAAAACAATAATAACAAGAGGTTCATCATGCGACAACGTACATACATGCAATCATTCATGGTACGCAGACCACATTATTACATAAGTGTAAAATTAAAAAAACTATAAAAACAATACGGCATGACGAACGTCTTCTCTAGGATCTTCTTCTTGACTAGGTCGCTACTCCAGACCATCTTCCTCATAGTAGGCAGCCTCTAAAGTACTCAACAAGCGACCACAAATGCAATAATAATGCAGGATAATAACAAAGGAAGGATAATGGCTAAAAGTGCAGAAAAGTACATTTTTCAGTTATAGCATTTAGTGTAGTCAAATTTAATCATGCGTAATATAAACATGAACAACATAATACCATCTAACTCGATGAGTACGTTTTCCCTCCTCGCTCAACAGTCCTTACATGTCAAATCATCATGCACACTCATGAAAGTAAACTAATTGTGGGATGTCACGCAACCCGCCCTTGACCGTGGGCTTGGCTTTTCGAAAAGATTTAAAACTCTGATCAGAGGTGTACCACTATACCCACAAGTCACACACTCATCCCAAACACCAAGGTGTAACGAGATGACCCATACCACGGGAACTCATGCCAAAACCTCAGCATGAAATGCTCCAAGCGATAATCACCCGCTCTAGGTTTCGCCGGCGCGCCGGGCCACATCCCGGCTAACGTCGCACCCCCTCTTGTGCCACGTCAGTACAAGCCACCCACAGGTGCTGCTTGACCCATCTCCAAGTGGTGCCTCGGATTTGAACACTCCATACCTTAGTTAGGACTTACCCACTAGACTTGTGGTTAGTACGGAAATGTATTGAAATGGATCCCGCAGACCGGTTATTATAGTGCCTTGGGTGCTACCGACCAATGCCCTAGTTTGCACCTGGAACCCACCATGCATACACTTAACCATAACTCTATCACCAACAGAATTCTAGAGATAAGAATAACAGGGATCATATAGTAGATTCCAAATTGCTAAGACTCATTTTTAACCTATAGCAGTCGTGTCAATACATCAGACACTATCTACTAGTACTAATAATATGGTGACAAGGTGTTTAGGCTAGATAGCATGGCTTGGGTTGCACATCAAGGTAGGGGATCTAAATAAATATAACGTAGGGCTTTCATTTGACTAATGCATGTATAACCTATGTGTTTTAGCGATAATTTAACAAAGTTGGGTTCAACATGATCAAAAATTTAGTTTGGTGACTTGCCTTGTTTAGCGAAAGGCGATGGGGGAACTTCCGGGAAGTACTCCGGCTCCTCAACGGCGTTGTAGTCTTCTCGATACGCATAATAAACACAACGTTCAATTTAAACAATCCAAAATCACAAAACAAGCACATAAGTATTGATTGGGTTAAATCAAAGAAATTAAAGTTATTAAGGTTCTAAAATTATTATCTGAATTTGTTTAAAAAAATGAATTTTGATGGAGTTAGGAATTCTCCAAAAAGAAATAAAAATGTATCATAATGTATTTTAAACCTCCAATTAATTAATAATAAAAAGTTCAGAATAAACCTATTATTTTTATTACACCAATATGAAGAGCATAAAAAGATAAAATTTTCTAAAATGGAAATGGGCAAATTTTGAGTTTATCCTAAAGTCCATTTGAATACTTTATTAAATAAACATAAAATACTCAAAGTAAACCTACTGTTTTTATTGTACAAACATGTAGAGAATAAAATTATGAATTTTCTGGAATTGGAATGGTTAAATTTAGAGTTAAAATGAGCAAGATATGAATTTTAGGAGTTTGAAACTATTTCTGGAATTTAAATTAAATCCAAAAACGGTCGTCGGTCCATGGTGAGCTGAACCCACCGTGAACCCGTGCACTGTGCGCGTGCGCCGGATCGCTGATCACCATTGGATCGTGGTCGGGAAACTACGAGCAAGGCGGGGGTTTTAAATGAAAATGGATGCGCGAGATCGCATGGTACCCTTTTGCTGCAATCTGACGGACTAGATTAAACCGAGGGGTCGATTTAATCCAGACCGTTGGATCATGATCGCGCGGTCGGGGATGAATCCGACATGGCACGGGTACTTTACCTGTGCCGGTCATCTTCTCCGGTGACGGTGAGGGCCTAGCGGTCACGGCGAGCAACCGCGGCCAGAGCTACGTGCTAAAATGGAACCTGGGCGACAAGGGGAACAGGATGGTGCCGTTGGCGAGGCAAGAGGTCGTCAGAACATGGTCGGCGACAAGCGGGGGCGGCGAAGATGTGCGGGTGCTCATCGGCGTTGGTGTTCCGGTGGGTCTCGACGGTGGAGGAGGGGTGGCCGAGGTCGGGGTAGCATCGACGGTCACATTGGTGCGGTCGCCAAGGGGGGAGGGGGCTCTGTTGATGGTGAGTTGTGGCTGCAGCGTGGTGGCGGTGTGGTGTTTAAAAACCGGAGTGTGGGCATTCTGTTCGCTCTCAATGCAAATTGGTGTGGGGGTCGAAAGCGGTGGAGGCGTAGGGTTTAAATAGAGGCGCCGGGGGGGCAGAGGGGGCGCAATTGGGGGAGGCCGAGAGTAAACTCTCTCATCAACACTGGCGATCTCCTTCCGTGCATGCGCGCGCTTGATCCGGGACGATGACGCGTGGAATAAAGAGGGGAAACGACCGGTGGGGTGCGGGGGACAGCTTAAAGGCGCCAATTGAATGGGAGAGGGGCCGGTGAGGCGGATCCGGGGGAGTTAGGGCTTTGGATGGCGAGGGGGGAATTTGGGGAGGATATCATGGGGGAGATGGATCCGACAGGCAGGGGCTACCGGTCAGCGGGTGCGGGGCGTGGGCATGGCAACGGGACGCGACTGACAGGTGGGGCCGAGGCGTCGGGTGCACGGGGGCGTTGGCGCCGACAGGTAGGGTCGAGCTGTCAGGTGCGCACGCGCGGAGGGAGGGGATCATTGATGCCCATGGCCTGGCTGTCAGTGAGGGGCGTGGGGAGGGAGTGGGCTGGGCCGGCTGGTTGGGGGAGAATGGGGGAAAGGGGCCGTTACTGTTTAAATTCATTTCCGAATAAATTTAATTGTTGTAATTAGTTTAAAATGTTTGGGTTGCTTCCAAGGGTGATAAAAATTTGTAAAAATTCTCAAAAATATATCCTGGCCTTGGGATCAAATACAAAATTTTCTAGCCTCTGGTTTGGACATATCCTCTAGGTTCTAGTTCATTTAGGCACAAAAGGGCATTAAAGGAATTTCAAAAATAATCTTTTCCAGAAAATTATAATAAAAATGTATTTTTATTTCTTTGAAAATTGGGGGTGTTACAAACCTATCCCCCTTACAAAGAATCTCATCCTCGAGATTCAGAAAGTTACTCGAATAGCTCGGGGTATTGGGCTTTTAACTCGTCTTCTTTTTCCCATGTGGCTTCCTCGACGGGGTGGTTGTCCCACTGAACCTTGCAGAAACGAACCACGCGGCTTCTGGTTACCCTTTCCTTAACTTCTAGAATCCAGACGGGTTTCTCAATGTAGGTCAAGTCTTCTTGGACATTGAGCTGTTGGAGGTCGGCCTGTTCAGTGGGCACACGAAGACACTTCTTCAGCTGAGAGACGTGGAACACCTCATGGACTCCTGCAAAAGATGGAGGTAGTTCTAGCTAATATGCCACTTCTCCTTACCGTCGGAGGATCTGAAAGGGTCCGACATAACGGGGTGCTAACTTGCCTATCATGTTGAACCTTTGGGTGCCATGGAGGGGCGTGACTCGGAGATAGACATAGTCACCCTCTTCAAAGGTTAGGTCCTCCATTGGTTTTCGGCATAGCTCTTTTGTCGAGACTGGGCTATCTTCAATCTATCCCTGATGACCTCAACTTTCTCTTTTGCTTCCCGCAATATGTCTGTCCCGAATAGTTTTGACTCTCTGGTCTGATCCCAGAGCAGCGGCGTTCTGCACTTGTGCCCATAAAGTGCCTCAAACGGGGACATCTGCAGGCTGACTTAGTAGTTGTTGTTGTAGGAGAACTCCGCATAAGGCAAGTTTTTATCCCACATTCCGCCAAAATCTAGAGCGCATGTTCTAAGCATATCCTCCAACACCTGGTTTACCTTTTCGATTTGGCCATCGGTCTGTGGATGACAGGCGGTACTGAAATTCAGTCGGGTACCGAGTTCTTCTTGAAGATTCTTCCAAAACTTGGAGGTAAACTGACTACCTTGGTCAGATACGATCTTCTTTGGGACCCCGTGCAGGAACACATTCTAGGTCATGTACAACTCAGCCAATCTAACCGACTATGTACGTCGTCTTGACGGGGATGAAATTAGCCACCTTGGTGAGTCGATCGACGATCACCCAGATAGAGTCATGACCGGTTTGGGTCCTCGGCAATCCTGTGATGAAGTCCATTCCTACTTCTACCCACTTCCATTCGGGGAGCTTGAGGGGTTGTAGTAATCCGGCAGGTCTTTGGTGCTCTGCCTTGACTCGCCGGCATGTGTCGCACTTGGCCACATACTCAGCTATTTCCTTTTTCATACTGACCCACCAATATTTCTCCTTTAGGTCTTGGTACATCTTTGTACTCTTGGGATGTATGGAGTATAAAGTTTCATGGGCCTCTTGAAGGATGAGGGCCTTCAACTCTAGCTTGTCGGGCACACATATCCGGTTTCCAAACCATATGGTACCGTTCTCGTCCTCGGAGAATCCTTGGGCTTTACCCTTCCTCATATTCTGCTGGATCTCTAAGATGTTCGGGTCTTCCTTCTGTGTCTCATGGATTTGGTCCATTAGGACAGGTCTGTCCTCTAGGGTGGCGAGATATGCTCTGGTGGTGATCCCTAGGTTCAACCTCTCCATCTCCTTGTATAACAAGGGGGCCTGGTCTTTTATCATGATGGCATTGCAGTACCCCTTTCGACTTAGGGCGTCTGCCACCACGTTTGCCTTACCTGGATGATAGTGCATGCCTAAGTCATAATCTTTGATCAACTCCAACCACCTTCTTTGTCTGATGTTCAGATCCGGTTGAGTAAATATGTACTTGAGGCTCTTGTGGTTGGTGAAGACCTCACACCGATTACCCACAAGGTAATGTCTCCATATCTTCAAGGCATGAACCACGGCTGCCAATTCCAGGTCATGGGTCGGGTAATTTAGCTCATGTGGCCTTAGCTGCCGAGAGGCGTAAGATATCACCTTCCCATCTTGCATCAAGATGCACCCTAACCCTTGGTGAGAGGCATCACAGTAGACATGGAAGTCCTTCTGGATGTCAGGCAGGGTCAGAATCGGGGCTGACACGAGCTTTTTCTTAAGGGTCTGGAAGCATTCTTCACAATCTGGAGTCCATTCAAACTTTACTTCCTTCTGCAGCAGTCTAGTCATGGTCTTGGATATCTTTGAGAAGTTCTCGATGAATCGGCGGTAATATCCGGCCAACCCAAGAAAACTCTGGATCTCGGTCACGTTCGTTGGTTGTAGCCAATTGGTCACTTCTTCTACGGTAGTAGGGTCCACTACTATTCCTCCGGCAGATATGACATGGCCGAGAAACTTCACTTCGGACGACCAAAACTTGCACTTGCTGTATTTGGCGTACAATTGTTGTTCCCTTAGCTTCCCGAGGGTCAGCCGGAGGTGATTTTCATGGTCTTCCTTGGTCTTGGAGTAGACGAGGATATCGTCGATGAATACCACGATGAACTTATCCAAGAACTCCATGAATACGTTGTTCATCATGTTCATGAAGAAGGCCAGGGCATTCGTGAGTCCGAACAACATCACAGTATACTCGTAAAGTCCGTAACGGGACGTGAAGGCAGTCTTAGGGATGTCTTCTTCCCTAATCCTCAATTGGTGGTACCCTGACCTGAGGTCGATCTTGGAGAATACTGAGGATCCCTTCAGTTGATCGAACAGATTGTCGATCCAAGGCAGTGGGTATTTGTTCTTGATGGTTACCTCGTTCAAGGCTCTATAGTCTACGCACATCCTTTTAGTCTTGTCTTTCTTCATGGCGAAGATAACCGGTGCACCCCAGGGTGAAGTGCTCGGTCGGATGTACCCTTTTTGTTCTAGGTCTTCAATATTGCTTTTAACTTCGGCTAGTTCATTGGCGGCCATCTGGTATGGGCGCTTGGATATTGGGGTGGTCCCAGGGATAAGTTCGATTCTGAATTCGATGTCCCGCTTGGGAGGCATCCCTGGTAGGTCTTCTGGGAAGACGTCCATGTATTCTCTGACCACGGGCACTTCTTCTAGGGCTAGCGAGTGAAGGGATACTCCGCTAGAACCACGGTTGGTCATCTGAAAAGTGACGGCTTCGCCTTCGGAGTTGGTCACAGTGATGGACTTGCTGACGTAGTCAATTACTCCCTTGTGCTTCATCAACCAGTCCATCCCTAGGATGAGGTCGAGTCCGATGCACACGATGAGAACTGGCTCGGCCCAGAATAGTACCCCTTGGATTTCCATCCTTACCTTAGGGCTGAACGGGTTAGCTATGGTCTTCTTGCCGGGGGTGGCAATCATCACGGGGCCGGGTAGAGGGAGTACTTCCAAGTCATTTGTTTTCACAAAACCTTCGGATATGAAGGAATGTGTTGCCCCAGAGTCGAATAATACTATTGCAGGTATGGAATTCGCGGTGAACATACCGAGTATGACTTCGGGAGCCTCCTGAGCTTCCTCCGCGCTGATGTGGTTGACGTGGGCACGCACTGCTTGGTTGGGCACCGCGCCTTGGGGCTGCTTGTGGTGAGGACACTGGTGGGAGTAGTGCCCTTCTTTCTGGCAGTTGAAGCAGACGACCGGCTTTCCGTTGCGGTCCCTCATGATCGGGGCTTTGGCAGTGGGTGCTGATTGAATGACCAGAGCTAGTGGAGCGGGGCGAGGATGTCCAGCATTGGAGCCACTGGTGGCATGTGGTGGCCTGAAGATGGGCCGAGGATGGTAGGCTGGTGCCGGCGGCGGAGGGACGAAGCGAGGCCTCCGAGGGTTCGCCTGATGATGCTTGAATGCGATCATCTTCCTCTTCGTGAGGTTCAGTTTCTTCTGCTCAGTCTCTTGGATAAGCACCTTATTCACCAACCGCTGGAAGTCGGCGTAGTCAATGGCGACGAGCTAGATGGAGAGCTTATCCTTAAATCCCTAGAGGAACTTAGCCTAGCGAAGAGCGTCGGTCCGCACTTCTTCTGGCGCGTAGCGGGCTAGGCGGTTGAATTCATGGAAGTACTCTATGACGGTCCGGCTTCCCTGCTTCAGGTCCCGAAACTCCTTCTACTTGACCACGACGACTCTAGCGGGGACGTGTGCGGTGCGGAAGGCGATGGTAAACTCTGCCCAAGTCACCTCGTGGTCCTTTGGCTGGGACTCACGGTAGTTGTCCCACCACTCCACGGTGGGACCCTGGAGTTGGTGAGTGGTGAATGCCACTCTCTCCCGGTCGGTGCATGGGAGGAGGTCTAACTTCTTCCCAATGGTTCGGAGCCAATCGCTGGCCTCCATGGGGTTGGTCGTGCTAGAGAAGATAGGGGGCCTCACACGCAAGAACTCTGAGAGTTGAGGCACGGGAGGGGGGGCTGGTGCACGTGGGATGGGCTCCATGTTTTGCTGCTGTAGTCGGTCCAACTGAGCCTGTTGGTGCTGCATTTGGGTCAGAAGGGCGGTGATCAGCTGGTTTTGATTTGCCATCATCTCTGCCAAGGTGGGATGGTTGGCGGATGGTGTCCCAGTCTGACGTTGGCCCGTGACGCCCCAGTTGGGCACAACACTTCTGGGCAGACCGTTGCTTGCCCCTTCTCCATTGTTGGACCCGGTGTTCTAGTTATCGGCCATCTTCTGAGCACACAAAAAAATTTAGTCATAAGAGAAAAACTTTAAAATAAAATTTACCCAAAAACAGCCCAGATGGGCTCATATATATAAGTGGTAATAATGTTCATTACATCAAAGCTCTTATTTTAACCCACCCACAACACAAGTCGTTGCGGTGGTACCACACTCACAAAATTATTAAAATCAAACAACGAGACTACCGTCTACTCGCCATCAGGGGTGGTCTCCGTGTTCTTGGAACAACGAGGGTCCTGAGGGACGGTGGGCTCGAGAAAGTTCTCGATAATAGGGTCGGCGATGATGGCGGGGTGCGAAGCAGGGACTCTGGAGCTAGATGGTCCAGCAGGCATGGGGTGCGGTGTGATCCTCTTGGGGCGAGGGGCGAGATCGCGATGGGCTTCTTCCTCCTCGGGACGAGGGGAATGATCTCCGTTATGTCCTTTTGCAGCTGTCTAATTTTACGCTGCAGCTCACCGTTATGTTGGATCAAGCTCTTTGTCTTCTGACGAAGGAACTCAACCGCCTCGTGGTTCTCCTCGGCGTTGAGCACGACCTCGGTATGGTGGTCATCCATGGCCTAAAGAAGGCGCGTCTGCAGGGCCATGACCGGATCGCGATCGGAGTGGACTCTGATGTAGATACTACGGTGGGCGCCGGGAGTGCGCTTCAGCACAAGCCGGAAGGACGAGTTCTAAAGACGATCGTCGTAGATCATCCTCAGATCCATGATGTTGGGACAATTGCGTTAGTCCCAGCAGGTTTTTCTGTGGTGGAGTATGGTGTGGAGGATGAACCTCGATGGGTTCTCGCAGAGAGAGAGAGAGTTTATACTGGTTCGGGCCTCCCCTAGGGGATAACAGCCCTACGTCCAGTTTGTGGTAGATTTGGCATGGTGTGCCTTGATGTGGAGAGGATAACTCCAGGGTCTCATGGCCCCCTGGAGCGTGTGTCCCGTTACAAGGGCTTGGCCCTGCTTTTATAGGCACGCAGGCCTTAAGGAAAAGACCAAGATACCCTCCATGGGCCCCTAGGCTCATAGGGGTAGACAGGGAAAGGGGGCTGGCTGCTGTACTCGGGTACCAGACAGCTTTACAGCTTTACAGACGTGTCAGGCTGCGCCAGCCTTTGACCAGCTAAACGACAAGCTAGGAGCGGAGGGGGCTTCGGAGTGCACCCGAGGGGGGCTCCGAAGTGCTGCTCTGGCGGATGGCTTCCGGTCTTGGCTCCGGAGGGCGGCCTCCGGGCTTGGCTTCCGGAGGGTGGCCTCCGAGCTGGACTCCGGAGGGCGGCCTCCGGGCTTGGCTTCCGGAGGGTGGCCTCCGAACTCCGGGCTTGGCTTCCGGAGGGTGGCCTCCGAGCTGGACTCCGGAGGGCGGCCTCCGGGCTTGGCTTCCGGAGGATGGCCTCCGAACTGGACTCCGGAGGGCGGCCTCCGGGCTTGGTTTCCGGAGGGTGGCCTCCGAACTGGACTCCGGAGGGCGGCCTCCGGGCTTGGCTCCGGAGGGTGGCCTCCGGGCTTGGCTTCCGGAGGATGGCCTCCGAACTGGACTCCGGAGGGCGGCCTCCGGACTTGGCTCCGGAAGGCGGCCTCCGGACTGGGCTTCTTGGAGGATGGCCTCCGGACTGGACTCCGGAGGGTGGCCTCCGGACTTGGCTCTTGGAGGGTGGCCTCCGGACTTGGCTCCGGAGGGCGACCTCCGAACTGGGCTCCCGGAGGGCGGCCTCCGGACTGGCCTGCGCCCGGGCCTGAATTGGGAGCTCCGGGCCGGACCTCCTGATCTAGGGGCTCCGAAGCTACGGGCCCCGACAGGCACCTTGGGACCTGGAAATAATACTTAGAGAAAACAGGCTCCGACAGTACCCGTTTCTGGGCCGAAGGCTGTCGGAAGCTGACGTCATTTGGCCCCTGTTTAAGGGAAATATATTCCCCCAACACATGAGGGCTTGGAGGGCGACACGTTGGCACACGATGTCGAAGGTCGGGCCCCCAAGTGCTGCCGTGAAGAACGGCAGGTGGTCGTCGGACCCATGGGTGGTGAGGGAGACATCACATGGTCCCGCGAACTCCTCCATGTAGACGCCATGGAATTCGGGCTCGAAGAGGAACCCGAGGAAGGTCAGCATCATCCGGAGCTCCCAGACGAAGCCCTCGAAGTGGCGGCAGAAACTATGGACTTGGTAGACTGGCATCTACAAAAACAACAAGTTGAAAAGAAATAAGGGAAGGAGCAAAGTGATGAAGTAGGTTTTCGCGAAATACATTTTATCAAAACTAAGTATTAGGCTGGTCCGTTTGTCTTCCTACAGTCAAGTCGGCTCTGATACCATCTTATCACGCCCCGATTTACCAAATCGGAACATTATTGAATTTCCATAGAAAAACAATAATAACAAGAGGTTCATCATGCGACAACGTACATACGGGTAATCATTCGTGGTACGTAGACCACATTATTACATAAGTGTAAAATTAAAAAAAAACTATAAAAACAATACGGCATGACAAACGTCTTCTTCAGGATATTCTTCTCGACTGGGTCGCTACTCCAGACCATCTTCCTCATAGTAGGCAGCCTCTGAAGTGTGTGTCCAACAGGTATGAGTACAAAAAGTACTCAACAAGCCACTGCAAATGCAATAATAATGCAGGATAATAACAAAGAAAGGATAATGGCTAAAAGTGCGGAAAAGTACATTTTTCAGTTATAACATTTAGTGTAGTCAAATTTAATCATGCGGAATATTAAACATGAACAACATAATACCATCTAACTCGAGGAGTACATTTTCCCTCCTCGCTCAACAGTCCTTACATGTCAAATCATCATGCACACTCATGAAAGTAAACTAACTGTGGGATGTCATGCAACCCGCCCTTGACCGTGGGCTCGGCTTTTCGAAAAGATTTAAAACTCTGATCAGAGGTGTACCAATGTACCCACACGGCACGCACTCATCCCAAACACCAAGGTGTAACGAGATGACCCATACCACGGGAACTCGTGCCAAAACCTCAGCATGAAATGCTCCAAGCGATAATCACCCGCTCTAGGTTTCGCTGGCGCGCCGGGCCGCATCCCGGCTAACGTCACACCCCCTTTTGCGCCACGTCAGTACAAGCCACCCGCAGGTGCTGCTTGACCCATCTCCATGTGGTGCCTCGGATTGGAACACTCCATACCTTAGTTAGGACTTACCCACTAGACTTGTGGTTAGTACGGAAATATATTGCAACGGATCCCGCAGACCGGTCCTTATAGTGCCCCGGGTGCTACCGACCAATGCCCTAGCTTGCACCCAGAACCCACCATGCATACACTTAACCATAAATCTATCACCAACAGAATTCCAGAGATAAGAATAACAGGGATCGTATAGTAGATTCCAAATTGCTACGACTCATTTTTAACCTATAGCAATCGTGTCGATACATCGGACACTATCTACTAGTACTAATAATATGGTGACAAGGAGTTTAGGCTAGATAGCATGGCTTGGGTTGCACATCAAGGTAGGGGATCTAAATAAATATATCGTATGGTTTTCATTTGACTAATGCATGTATAACCTATGTGTTTTAGCTATAATTTAACAAAGTTGGGTTCAACATGCTCAAAAAGTTAGTTTGGTGACTTGCCTTGTTCAGCGAAAAGCGACGGGGGAACTTCCGGGAAGTACTCCAGATCCTCAATGGCGTCGTAGTCTTCTCGATACGCATAATAAACACAACGTTCAATTTAAACAATCCAAAATCACCCAACAAGCACATAAGTATTGATTGGGTTAAATGAAAGAAATTAAAGTTATTAAGGTTCTGAATTATTATCTGAATTTGTTTAAAAAATGAATTTTGATGGAGTTAGGAATTCTCCAAAAAGGAATAAAAATGTATCATAATGTATTTTAAACCTCCAATTAATTAATAATAATAAATTCAAAATAAACCTATTATTTTTATTACACCAATATGAAGAGGATAAAAAGATAAAATTTTCTAAAATGGAAATGGACAAATTTTGAGTTTATCCTAAAGTGCATTTGAATACTTTATTAAATAAAAATAAAATACTCAAAGTAAACCTACTGTTTTATTGTACAAACATGTAGAGAATAAAATTATGAATTTTTTGGAATTGGAATGGTTAAATTTCTAGTTAAAATGAGCAAGATATGAATTTTAGGAGTTTGAAACTATTTTTCAAATTTAAATTAAATCCAAAAACGGTCGTCGGTCCACGGTGCGCCAAACCCACCGTTAACCCGTGCACTGTGCACATGCGCCGGATCGCAGATCACCATTGGATCGTGATCGGGCGGCTACGATCGAGGCGGGGGTTTTAAATGAAAATGGACGTTGATATCACACGGTACCGTTGTGCTGCAATCTGATGGACCAGATTAAACCGAGGGGTTGATTTAATCCCGACTATCGGATCACGATCGCGCGGTCGGGGATGAATCCGACATGGCACGGGTACTTTACCCATGTCGGTCATCTTCTCCGGCGACGGAGAGGGCCTAGCAGTCACGGCGAGCGACGGCGGCCGGAGCTACATGCTAAAATGGAACCAGGGCGACAAGGCGAACATGATGGTACTGTTGGCAAGGTGAGAGGTCGTTGGAACGTGGCCGGCGATGAGCGGGGTCGGCGAAGACGTGCGGGTGCTCATCGACGTTGGTGTTCTGGTGGGTCTCGACGGTGGAGGAGGGGTGGCCGAGGTCGGGGTAGCGTCGACGTTCACGTTGGTGCAGTCGCCAAGGGAGGAGGGGGGCTCCGGCGACGGCGAGCTGTGGCTAGAGCGTGGTGGAAGTGTAGTGTTTAAAAATTGGAGTGTGGGCGTTCTGTTCGCTCTCAATGCAAATTGGCGTGGGGGTCAAACGTGGTGGAGGCATAGGGTTTAAATAGAGGCGCCGGCGGGGGCAGAGTGGGCGCAATCGGGGAAGGCCGAGAGTAAACTCTCTCATCAACGCCGGCGAGCTCCTTTCGTTCATGCGCGTGCTTGATCCGAGACGATGACGCGTGGAATAAATAGGGGAAATGGCCGACGGGGTGTGGGGGACAGCTTAATGGCACCAATTGAATGGGGAGGGGCCGGCGAGGCGGATCCGGGGGAGTTAGGGCTTCAGCCGGCGAGGGGGAATTTGGGGCGGATCTTGTGGTGGAGACGGATCCGACAGGTGGGGGCCACCGGTCAGTGGGTGTGGGGCGAGGGCGTGGCAACGGGACGCGACTGACGGGTGGGGCCGAGGCGTCGGGTGCGCGGGGGCATTGGCGCCGATAGGTGGGGTTGAGCTGTCGGGTGCGCGCGCGTAGACGGAGGGGATCGCTAACGCACGGGGCCCGGCTGTCAGTGAGGGGCGTGGGGAGGGAGGGGGTTGGGCCGGCTGGTTGAGGGAGAATGTGGGAAAGAGGCCCGTTACTGTTTAAATTCATTTCTGAATAAATTTAATTGTTGTAATTAGTTTAAAATGTTTGGGTTGCTTCCAAGGGTGAAAAAAATTTGTAAAAATTCTCAAAAATATATCATGGCCTTGGGATCAAATGCAAAATTTTCTAGCCTCTGGTTTGGACATCTCCTCTAGGTTCTAGTTCATTTAGGCACAAAAGGGCATTAAAGGTATTTCAAAAACAATCTTTTCTAGAAAATTATAATAAAATGTATTTTTATTTCTTTGAAAATTGGGGGTGTTACAGATGTCTTGGCAATCTCTATGGACTTCAGCTTGCTGAAGAGCTCATCATAGGTCAATGTGTCATAACCTGTGGACTCCTCAGTGCTGGATATCTTCACTTCCCATATGCTACAATAAAGAGCATAGAGAAGCTTGATAGCCTTATCATTATCATTGTAAGCAAGCGTCCCATTGGACCGCAAGTTACTCACTATTGCGTCAAAGCGAGAAAACATGGCATCTATAGATTCACCAGGCTCTTGCACAAACAACTGATACTGTTGATTGTACGTGCTTTGGCGCCTAGCCTTAATCTGTGTAGAGCACTGATGAAAAACAGTGAGTGTAGTCCAAATCTCGCTAGCTGTCCTTAGGTGTTGAACCCTATTAAATTCACTCTGACTCAAACCAATGAACAATATGTTTCTAGCTTTGGAGTTAGAATTATATTGGTCTTTTTCTGTTTGAGAGGTGCGGGTTTCAGGGATGGAGTATTGTGAGTCCACAATCTCCCAAATTGCATTTCCTTGGCTCAACAAGTAAGCCTCCATGTGCACCTTCCAGTATGCAAAATCAGTCCCATCAAATAGAGCTATTTTACTAACTCTGTCAATGTCGCCAAAAGATCACAAAACTGGTTAAGGACAACTAGTGATCTTAACCTGCACTGATACCAATTGTTGGACAGAAAACGGCGACCAGAGGGGGTGAATGGGAGATTTTAAAATTTCAGGCTAAAAAGAGCCTTCTGTTTTAACTTAGTTTCCTGCGGAACAAGCTTTGAACTCTCCCTTCGAATTTTTGGTTTGGAGGTATTTCACAGCTTTGAAACCAGGCTTCGTAAGGAACAAAAGTATGGAGTCAAGAAGACTTCACTCCACACACAAAACCAAACACTCAACTCTGCTAAGTCAGTGCAGGCTCCGCACACTAGGTGCATTGAGCAGACTTCGCACTTCTCCCTTCGTAGGAGATGGTCTCCCTCTGCAAACTTTGACCAGATACTTCGTGCTAGCAACTGGTATTAGGCTTCCTATTTCGAAGGTCAAACACACACAGAACACATTGTGCTAAGGAGTTCGACAAGGGAAGAAAACAGGCTTCGACTACAGACCACTAAGTGCTTCACTAGTAAATGGTGAGGGATTACCTCAGTTTTTACAGAGCGAACACACTGAAAATCACACACTTCACACGCACTGACCTCTCACACACTTTTCCAGAAGAGAATCAGTGCACAAACTCTACTCAAAAGGAAATGGTGCAGAGAGGAATCAAAGCATGCAGTGTAACACACAATACAAGTTCAAGCAGTGAAAGAAGAACAGAATCAAAACTTCATTTCAAGAACAGGGAACACAAAATGAACTCACAGATCTGAATACATGAATGTGACGGCTAGCACAGGTGTTCTAAAATGGCTGCTCAAAGTATTACTCAGGCCTAGCCAGCCTTCCCTATTTATAGGCACTATTTAGCCCTGTGAATAGACTACTTTACCCCTAGGGTTTTCCCTGATTTTGTCTTATCAGAACAGGGGGGTACAGATGGTAGTCTACTTTATTTAGAGGCTTCTTTTGTCAGCTTCGCAGAGGAGATAGCATCAGCTTTTGTAGAGAAGATACTATCAGCCTTTCCAGTTTTGGAGTCTTCTGAAGCCCCACTTCGCATGCGAAGGGTGTGGTAGCTTCGGCGAGAATCCTTGAGCCTGATGGCCTTCACATCACCAAAGTCAGCCTTCGATACAGTGATGGTTTTGAGCTGAAGACGTCAAATCCCTTGAGTCTTCGTGCCATCACCTCCGGAGTGGACCACCACGGCTTCGCAGCTACTCCCAGCTCGAACTTCGTCAGTTCGTGTACCAAAGCCATGCATGGCCGAAGTACTTCAAGAAAACCACACTCTGAAGCCCCACCTTCAGAGTACCACCCTTCGAAGTCCTTCTTTCGTCCAAGGCCTCCGCATGAAGCATTTCATGAGCACTTCGTCGAAGTGTCTCTCCCCGAGCACAATCCTCGATGAACCTCACCCGGAACATGCCTTCGATGCACCTCGACTTCTGAGACCTCCGTCGGGTGAACCTTTGAGTTCCTCCATTCAGAGCACACTTCGAACACCTTGCCTCAATGCTGAGGACTTTGTCTCGGGGTACCTTCAGCCGGAGCCATGCTCCGCACTCTCTGCCTTTGTCTGGCGTACCTTGACCCGAGGACCGACCTTGACCCCACGCAGCCTTCGTGACCGAGCTCCCTGGTCGCCTGGCATCAAGCCTCTCGCTTGATCCAGGTTCACTCGCTGCGAATTATCTGTCGCCTCCAAAGTCACCTACGCACCACAGACAAACAGAGTGTGTACCACCCAAAGTATCGAACCCTTCGGTACTACCAAGTCATCGTGTACTGTCAGATCCCTCCGATAGTTACACTCCACTGCAACAGCCGCACCAACTGAACCCACCGAACCCTTCGGTGAAACACCCTCCGAACCCCTTCGGAGGGACCCCTTCGAATCCAGAGGATAAAATATGTCAATCACTCATCACAAACTCTGGAACCAACCCTTGGTTTCTCACTTTCTATCCCAAAGCCCCTGAGAATGCTTCTTTTGATAGCGAATCTCCGCTGCACCCCGACTTGCAAAAGGTGCGCTTCGACCCCAAGTTCAAAACTTCGAAGCTCTATAAGTACTCTGGGGAAGAAGATCCAACGGGGTTCTCTCGTTCATATGCCTTAGCGATTGAAGCCAGCAGAGGGGTTTGAGATACAATGGCAAAATGCTTCCCCCTTGCGCTTGAAGGAGTTGCTTTGCGTTGGTTCTGGTCTTTGATGCCAAGATCAATTAAATCCTAGGAGCAGCTAAGAAAAAATTCATAAGCAACTTCCAGGGTACTTTTGTGCCCCCTATGTCTACTGGAAGTCTCTTTCAGGTGAAGCAGTGTGACGCCCTGATTTACCAAAATCGGAACATTATTGAATTTCCAAAGAAAAACAATAATACAAGAGGTTCATCATGCGACAACGTACATACGACAAACATTCGTGGTACGCAGACCACATTATTACAAAAGAGTAAAATTAAAATGAATAATAAAAAGCATGACGAACGCCCTCTTTAGGATCTTCTTCTTGACCGGGTCGCTACTCCAGACCATCCTCGTAGTAGGCATCCTCTGAATGGTGTGTCCAACGAGTATGAGTACAAAAATTACTCAACAAGCCACCACAAATGCAATAGTAATGCAGGGTAATAACAAAGGAAGGATAATGGCTAATTTTGCGGAAAAGCATATTTGTAAAGCAGTTAATGTGATCCAGTTGTTAATACAGAAACATAAACATGTATATGCATAATCTTCTAACTCGAGGGGTACAGTCAGCCCACCCTCGCTCGACGGTCCTTACATGTCAAATCATCATGCACATTCATTTAAAAGTAAACTAACTATGGGATGTCACACAACCCGCCCTTAACCTTGGGCTCGGCTTTTTGAAAAGATTTATGACTCTGATCAGAGATGTACTACTGTACCCACAAGGCACGCACTCATCCCATACACCAAAGTGTAACGAGATGACCCATACCACGGGAACTCGTGCCAAAACCTCAGCATGAAATGCTCCAAGTGATAACCACCCACTCTAGGTTTCGCCGGCGCGCTGGGCCGCATCCCGGCTAACGTCGCACCCCTTTTGCGCCACGTCGGTACAAGCCACCTGCAGGTGCAGCTTGACCCATCTCCAAATGGTGGCCTCGGTTTGGAACACTCCATACCTTAGTTAGGACTTACCCATTAGACTTGTGGTTAGTACGGAAGTGTATTGCAATGGATCCCGTAGACCGGTCCTTATAGTGCCATGGGTGCTACCGACCAATGCCCTAGCTTGCACCCGGAACCCACCATGCATACGCTCACAACCAAAACTCTATCACCAACAGAATTCCAAAGATAAGGATAACAGGGAACATATAGTAGAACCAAGTTGCTACGACTCATTTTTAGTCCTATAGCATCGTGTCAATACATTAGACACTAGCTAATAATATTAATCATATGGTGACAAGGTGTTTAGGCTAGATAGCATGGCTTGGGTTGCACATCAAGGTCGGGGGATCCTAATAAATATATTGTAAGGGTTCCATTTGACTAATGCATGTATATCCTATGTGTTTTAGCGATAGCTTAATAAAACATGGGTTCAACATGCTCAAAAGAGTGGTTTGGTGACTTGCCTTGTTCAGCGAAAGGCGAGGGAGGAACTTCGGGAAAGTATTCCGGCTCCTCGGCGGCGTTGTAGTCTTCTCTATATAAATAAATTAAACGTAACATTCAATTAAACAATCCAAAAACCACACAACAGGTATATAAGTTTTGATTGGTTTGAATCAAGGAAAAATAAAGTTGTTAAGTTTCTGAAATTCATTTTATCAATATTTTAAAATGGACTTTAATGAAATAATGTCCTTTCTAAAAGATATAATAAGGTACACAATTGTATTTTAAATTTTCTAACTAATTTAAAATAAGAGGTTCAGTGTAAACCTAGTGGTTTTATTATACTAACATGGAAAGAATAAAAGATACATTTTTTCTAAAATTGAAATGAGCCAATTTGTAATTTACTCTAAAGTGCATTTGAATACTTTATTAAATAAGCATGAAATATTCAAAGTAAACATATTGTTTTTATTGCATTAACATGTAGAGAATAAAATTATAAATTTTCTGGAATTGAAATGATATTTTTTGAAGGTAAAATGTGCCAGATATGAATTTTATAAGTTTAAAACAATTTCTGGAATTTAATTTAAATCAAAAACGGCCTCGGGTCCATGGTGAACCAGATCCACTGTAAACTCGCGCACTGTACGCGTGGTCCGGCCCATCCTGGACCATTGGATCTAGATCCAACGCGCGGAGGCGAGGTGGGAGGCTTAAGTGAAAATGGACGTTCGAGATTAAAAAGGCCGAATCGGTACGCGATGGATGGCCCAGATTCATCGCAGGTTTTAAATATAAACGAACGGTTTAGATTAGAACGTAACGCTTCGCCGAGATCTAACGGATCCGATTAAACCACACGAGGGATTTAATCGCCACCGTCGAATCCAGATCGCACAGTCGTGATTGAATCTGACACGGCAAGGGTACTCGACCAGTGTCGTCGTCTTCTCCGGTGACGGCGAGCGGGCCAGGGGTCACGGTGAGCGACGGCGAGGGGTCCTAAGGGTTAAAATGAAAATGGGACTCTACGGGGATCACGAGGGTACCGTTAGCGGGAAGAATGCTCATTGGAGCGAGGCCGGCGACGAGCGTAGACTTTGGAGACATTCGGGTCTTTGTCAGCGGTGGTGTTCTGGCGGGGTTCATTGGTGGTGAAGGGGTGGACGAGGCCGGGGTGATGTCGGTGATCACACGGGTGCGGTCACCGAGGGTGGAGGAGGTCTCCGGCGACGGCGAATGGTGGCTGGAGCACGGGCGGCGGAGGAGTGTTAAAAACCAGAGCGGGGGCATTCTGTTCGGTCTCGCAGCGTGTGAGCATGGGGAGTCTAACGCGGACACAACAGTGGTTTAAATAGAGACTCCGGCGGGGCAAAACGGACGGTGTATACATGGAAAGGGGAGGGGGGTCTTCAATGGCGCCGGTGAGGCTCGGCCATGCATGCGCAACGCGATCCCGGGGTGTAATCGCGAGGATTAACGAGGGGAAACGGTCGGCCGGGTGCGGGGGACCGAATAATGGCGTCAATTTAATGGGGGAGGGGCCGGCGAGGCGAATCCGAGGGCGAGGTCGTCGGCCGGCGCGATTTGGGGGTGGTGGCACGAGGTGGATGACGGAACTGACAGGCGGGCCAAGGCGGTCAGCGGGCACGAGCGAACGGGCGTGGCGACTGATGGGTGGGCTCGGGCTCGGTCGCGAGGGGTTTGGTTGGCGCCGACAGGTGGGGTCGGGTTGTCGGGCACGCGCGCAAAGAGAGAGGGGGTCACTGACGGGTGGGGTCCGTTTGTCAGTCGGGGGTGCGGGGAGGAGTGGGTTGGGTCAGCCGGTTGGGAGAGATTGAGGGAGGGAGGCCCGTTACTGTTTAAATCCCTTTCTGAATAAAAATAATTACAGAAATTGATTTAAAATATTTGGGCTACTTCCAAGGGTGATAAAAATTTTTAAAAAATCTCAAAAATATATTTTGGCCTTGGGATCATATACAAAATTTTCTAGCCTCTGGTTTGGTCATTTCACCTAGGTTCTAGTTCAAATAAGCTAGGAGGGGCATTAAAGGTATTTCCAAATTAAATAATTCCAGAAAAATATAATAAATGGTATTTTTATTTCTCTGAAAATTTGGGGTGTTACAAACCTATCCCCATTATAAAGAATCTCATCCTCGAGATTGGAACGCTACTCGAATAGCTCGGGGTATTGGGCTTTCAACTCGTCTTCTTTTTCCTATGTGGCTTCTTCAACGGGGTGGTTGTCCCACTGAACTTTGCAGAAGATAACCACACGGCTCCTGGTTACTCTTTCCTTAGTCTCTAGGATCTTGACGGGTTTCTCGATGTAGGTCAAATCCTCTTGGACGTTGAGCTATTGGAGGTCGGCCTATTCGGCGGGCACGCAGAGACACTTCTTCAGCTGAGAGACGTGGAACACATCATGGACTCCTGCCAAGGATGGAGGCCGTTCTAGTTGATATGCCACTTCTCCCTGTCGTCGGAGAATCTAAAAAGGTCCGACATAACGGGGTGATAGCTTGCCTTTCATGTTGAACCTTTGAGTGCCACGAAGGGGAGTGACTCGGAGATGTACATAATCACCCTCCTAAAAGGTTAGGTCTCTTCGTCGGTTATCGGCGTAGCTCTTTTGTCGGGACTGGGCTATCTTCAATCTGTCCCTGATGATCTTGACCTTTTCTTTGGCTTCTCTTAGTATATTTGTCCCGAACAGCTGTGACTCTCCGGTCTGATCCCAGAGCAACGGTGTTCTGCACTTACGCCCATAAAGTGCTTCGAACGGGGACATCTGTAGGCTAACTTGATAGCTGTTGTTGTAGGAGAACTCCGCATAAGGCAAGTTCTTGTCCCACATCCCGCCAAAGTCTAGGGCGCAAGCTCTAAGCATATCCTCCAATACCTGGTTGACCCTTTCGGTTTGACCATCGGTCTATGGATGATAGGCGGTGCTAAAGTTTATCCGGGTGTTGAGCTCTTCTTGAAGGTTCTTCCAAAACTTAGAGGTAAACTGACTCCCACGGTCAGACACAATCTTCTTTCGAACTCCATGCAAGCACACAATCCAGGTCATATACAACTCGCCCAACTTGGCGACGGTTGTAAGTTGTCTTGACGGGGATGAAGTGAGCCACCTTGGTGAGTCGGTCGACGATCACCTAGATAGAATCATGACCGGCTTGGGTCCTGGGTAGTCTCGTGATGAAGTCCATTCCTATCTCTTCCCACTTCCATTCGGGGACCTTGAGGGGTTGCAATAGTGCAGCAGGTCTCTAGTGCTCTGCCTTGACTCGTCAGCATGTGTCGCACTTGGCCACATACTCAGCTATTTCCCTCTTCATGCTGACCCACTAATATTTCTCCTTTAGGTCTTGATACATCTTTGTACTCCCGGGATGTATGGAGTATAGAGTATCATGGGCTTCTTGAAGGATGAGAATCTTCAACTCAGGCTTGTTGGCTACGCATATCTGGTTTCCGAACCAGATGGTACCATGCTCGTCCTCGGAGAATCCGGGGGCTTTACCCTTTCGCATGTTCTGTTGGATCTTCAAGATGTCTGGATCTTCCTTCTGGGTTTCCTGGATCTGGTCTATTAAGACAGGTCTAGACTCCAAGGCAGCGAGATACGCTCTGTTGGCGATCCCTAGATTCAGTCTTTCGATTTCCTTGTATAGCAAAGGGGCCTGGTCCTGTATCATGATGGCATTGCAGTACCCTTTTCGACTAAGGGCATCTGGCACCACATTAGCATTGCCTGGATGATAATGGATGCCCAAGTCATAATCTTTGATCAATTCCAACCATCTCCTTTGCCTGAGGTTCAGGTCCGATTGGGTGAATATATACTTGAGGCTCTTGTGGTCGGTGAAGACCTCGCACCGATTACCCACAAGGTAATGTCTCCATATCTTCAAGGCATGAACCACGGCTGCTAATTCTAGGTCATGGGTCAGGTAGTTCAGCTCATGTAGTCTCAACTATCGGGAGGCGTAAGATATCACCTTCCCATCTTGCATTAAGACACATCTCAATCCTTAACGAGAAGCATCACAGTAGACGTGGAAGTCCTTCCGGATGTCTGGCAGGTTCAGAATTGGGTCTGACACGAGCTTCTTCTTAAGGGTTTGGAAGCATTCTTCACAGTTTGGGGTCCATTCAAACTTTACTCCCTTCTGCAACAGCCTGGTCATAGGCTTGGCTATCTTTGAAAAGTTCTCGATGAACCGGTGGTAGTATCCGGCCAATCCAAGAAAACTCCGGATCTCGGTCACGTTCGTGGGTTGTAGCCAGTTGGTCACTGCTTCCACGGTGGTTGGGTCCACAGCTATTCCTCCGACAGATATGACATGACCGAGGAACTTCACCTTTGACGACCAAAACTCGCACTTGCTGTATTTGGCGTACAATTGTTGTTCCCTTAGGTTTCCGAGGGTCAGACGGAGGTGGGTTTCATGTTCTTCCTTGGTCTTGGAGTAGACGAGGATATCATCGATGAATACCACGATGAACTTATCCAAGAACTCCATGAATACATTGTTCATCATGTTCATGAAAAAGGTCGGGGCATTCGTGAGTTTGAACGACATCACAGTATACTCGTAGAGTCCATAGCGAGAGGTGAAGGCAGTCTTGGGGATGTCTTCTTCCCTAATCCTCAATTGGTGATAGCCTGATATGAGGTCAATTTTGGAAAACACCGACGATCCTTTCAGCTGATCGAACAGGTCGTAGATCCGAGGCAATGGGTACTTGTTCTTGATGGTTACGTCGTTTAGGGCTCTATAGTCCACGCACATCCTTTTAGTCTTGTCCTTCTTCATGGCGAAGATGACCGGTGCACCCCAGGGTAAGGTACTCGGTCGGATGTACCCTTTCTGTTCCAGGTCTTCGATGTTGCTCTTGACTTCGGCTAGTTCATTGGCGGCCATCCGGTATGGGCGCTTGGAGATTGGAGTGGTCCTAGGGACAAGCTCGATTCTGAATTCGATGTCCCATTTGGGAGGCATTCCTGGCAGGTCCTCTGGGAAGACGTCCATGTACTCCTTGACTACGGTTACTTCCTCTAGGGCTACTGAGTGGAGAGACACCTCACAAGGTTTGCGGTTGGTCATCCGAAATGTGACGGCTTAGCCTTCGGGGTTGGTCACAGTTACGGACTTACTGGCACAATCGATCACTCCCTTGTGTTTCATTAGCCAATCCATCCCTAGGATGAGGTTGAGTCTAGTACACTTAATGAGGACTGGCTCGGCTCGGAAGAATATCCCTTGAATCTCTATCTTTACCTTAGGGTTGTATAAGTGGGCTAAGGTTTTATTGCCTGGGGTGGCAATCATCATGGGGGCTGGTAGAGGGAGCACTTCCAAGTTGTTGGTTTTCATGAAATCCTCCGAGATGAAAGAGTGTTGCCCCAGAGTCAAATAGTATTATAGCCGGTAAGGAATTTGTAGTAAACGTACCGAGTACGACTTTAGGAGCTTCCTGAGCTTCCTCCATGCTGATGTGGTTAATGCTGGCGCGAACCGCCTGGTTGGGTGCCACGCCTTGGGGCTGCTTGGGGTGAGGACATTGATGTGCGTAGTGCCCTTCCTTCCAGCAGTTGAAGCAGACGACCGGATTCCCTTGGTGGTCCCTCATGATCGGGGCCTTGGCAGCGGGCGTCGGCTGAGCGGCCGGAGCTAGTGGAGCGGGGCGGGGATGCCCGGCTTTGGATCCACTGGCGGCGTGAGGTGGCCTGTAGGTGGGTCGAGGATGGTAGGTGGGCGCTGGTGACGGAGGGACGAAGCGGGGCCTCTGAGAGTTCGCCTGATGATGCTTGAACGCGATCATCTTCCTCTTCTTGAGGTCCAACTTGTTCTGCTGAGTCTCTTGGATGAGCGCCTTGTTCACCAACCGTTGAAAGTCGGCGTAGTCGGTGGTGACGAGCTGGATGGACAACTCATCCTTGAGTCCCCGGAGGAACCTGGCCTGGTGGAGGGCGTCGGTTCGCACCTCTGCTGGCGCGTAGCATGCCAGACGGTTGAACTCATGGACTATTGCAGGTCGCGAAACTCCTGTTGTTTTACCGCGATGACTCCGGCGGGGACGTGGGTGGCACGAAAGGCGAGTGTGCCCAAGTCACCATGTGGTCCTCTGGTTGGGACTCACGGTAGTTGTCCCACCACTCTGCGGCGGGACCCTATAGCTGATGAGTGGCGAACGCCACTCTCTCCCGGTTGGTGCAGGGGAGGAGAACTTCTTCCCGATGGTGCGGATCCAATCTCTGGCCTCCATGGGGTTGGTGGTGCTGGAGAAGATAGGGGGATGCACGCGCAAAAACTCCGAGAGTTGAGGCGCGGGTGCGGGTGCTGGTGCACGAGGGGCGGGGTCCACATTCTGCAATCGGTCCAACTGTGCATGTTGGTGCTGCATTTGAGTGAGGAGGGCGGTGATCAGCTGGTTCTAATTAGCCATCATCTCCGCCAAGGTGGGGTGGTTGGCGGACGGTGGCCCAGTCTGGCACTGGCCCGTTGCACCCCAGTTGGGCACAACACTTCCAGGCAGACCATTGCTTGCCCCTTCTCCATTGTTGGATCCTAGGTTCTGGTTGTCGGCCATCTACTAAACATATAAGATTTTTAGTCATAAGATAAAAAGGTTGTGAAACAAGTATTTTAGCCAAAACAGCCCAGAGAGGCTCATATATAAATATCAAAGTGGTATAAAATGTTCATTACATCAATGCTCTTATTTTAATCCACCCACAACACAAGTCGTTGTAGGTGGTACCACAATCACCAAAATTATTAGAATCAAACAACGATAACTATCGTCTACTCGCCATCGGAGGCGGTCTCCATGCTCTCGGAACCACGAGGGTTCTGAGGGACGGTGGACTCGAGAAAATTCTCGATAATAGGGTCGGAGACGAGGACGGGGCGTGGGGCAGGGACGCTGGAGCTGGACGGTCCGGCGGCAGAGGGGTGTGGCTGATCCTCTTGGGCGAGGGCCGGACTCACGTATGGGCTTCTTCCTCCTCGGGACGAGGGGGCCATCTCCGCTATGTCCTTCTGCAGCTGCATAATCTTGCGCTGCAGCTCGCCATTCTGTTGGATCAAGCTCTTTGTCTCCTGACAAAGAAACTCGACTGCCTCATGGTGCTCCTCGGCATCCATAACGGCCTCGGTATGGAGATCATCCATGGCCTGAAGAAGGCACGTTTGCTGGGCCATGACCGGATCGTGATCGGAGTGAACTCCGATATAGATGCTATGGTGGGCACCGGGAGTGCGCTTCGGTACGAGTCGGAAGGACGAGTTCTGAAGATGATCATCATAGATCATCCTCAGCTCCATGAGGTCTTGGAGGGCGACGCGTTGGCACGTGACGTTGAAGGTTGGGCCCCCAAGTGCTGCCATGAAGAATGGCAGGTGCTCGCTGGATCCGTGGATGGTGAGGGAGACGTCACAGGGTCCTGCGAACTCTTCCATGTACACCCCATGGAACTCGGGCTCAAAGAGGAACCAAGGAAGGTGACCATCATGCAGAGCTCCCTGACGAAGCCCTCGAAGTGGCGGCAGAAGCTATGCACTTGGTAGACCAGCATCTACAAAAACAACAAGTTGAAGAAAAGTGAGGGAGGAACAAAGTTTATAAAGTAGGTTTTCGAGAAATAATTTTCTGTAGCTAATGGCTACGCTGGTCCGTTTGGCTTCCTACAGTCAAGTCGGATCTGATACCATCTTGTGACGCCCCGATTTACCGAAATCAGAACATTATTGAATTTCCAAAGAAAAACAATAATACAAAGGGTTCATCATGCGACAACGTACATACGGCAAACATTCGTCGTACGCAGACCACATTATTACAAGGGAAATTTTGAAACGTGCCATTACAATTTTCTGTAATTTGAAAATGCCACTGTCAGTGACTGTGGTAGGTCCCATATGTTAGTGACACATCGATGGCATATTTCAAAACTGTAAAAATTATAATGGCATAGAAAAATTTGGCCCTTATTACAAAAGAGTAAAATTAAAATGAATAATAAAAAGCATGACGAACACCCTCTTCAGGATCTTCTTCTTGACTGGGTCGCTACTCTAGACCATCCTCATAGTAGGCATCCTTTGAATGGTGTGTCCAACGAGTATGAGTACAAAAAGTACTCAACAAGCCACCGCAAATGCAATAGTAATGCAGGGTAATAACAAAGGAAGGATAATGGCTAATTTTGCGGAAAAAGCATATTTGTAAAGCAGTTAATGTGATCCAGTTATTAATACAGAAACGTAAACATGTATATGCATAATCTTCTAACTCAAGGGGTACAGTCAGCCCACCCTTGCTCGACAGTCCTTACATGTCAAATCATCATGCACGTTCATTTAAAAGTAAACTAACTATGGATTGTCACGCAACCCACCCTTGACTGTGGGCTCAGCTTTTTGAAAAGATTTATGACTCTCATCAGAGATGTACTACTGTACCCACAAGGCACGCACTCATCCCATACACCAAAGTGTAACGAGATGAACCATACCACGGGAACTCGTGCCAAAACCTCAGCATGAAATGCTCCAAGCGATAACCACCCGCTGTAGGTTTCGCCGGTGCGTCGGGCCACATCCCGGCTAACGTCGCACCCCCTTTTGCGCCACGTTGGTACAAGCCACCCGCAGGTGCAGTGTTGGACCAGAAACGGCGACCAGAGGGGGGGTGAATGGGAGCTTTTAAAATTTCGGTCTAAAAATAGCCTTCTGATTTTTAATTCTGTCTTCTGCGGAACAGGCTTCGAACACAACCTTCGAAGTTCTGGTTCAGAGGTATTTTACAGCTCCGAACACAGGCTTCGCAAGGAGCAAAAGTTCGAAGCCAAGAAGACTTCGCTCCACCCACAACCCCGAAAAATCAACTCAGCTAAGTCAGTGCAGGCTCCGCACACAGGGTGCTTCGAGCAGGCTTCGCACTTCACCCTTCGCACGAGTGGACTACCCTCTGAGCACTTCGACCAAATACTTAGCGACAGCAACTGGTGCTGGGCTTCGTACTTCGAAGGTCTAAACGCACACTAACAGACTTTGCTAGGGGCTTCGACATGGGAAAAGAACCGGGCTTCGAACAGGGCTTCACTAGTAAACAGCGAGGTCTAGCCTCCAGTTACACAGAGCGAACGCACACTGAAAAGCACACTTCGCACAAAACACACTTCGCCTAGACAGGCTTCGGTGCACTACTACTCGACACTAGAGATCTAAGTATGCAGCGAGGTATGCAGACAAGCTCAAGTAGAAAAATGAATACAGAAGCAGGGCTTCGCTGCTTGAACAGGGAACACTAAAAATGAACTCACTGGATGAATACAGAGAAGTTGGTGGCTAGTACAGGAGCTCAACAGTGAATGCTCAAAGTGTTAAATGTTACCTACCCAGCCCCCATATTTATAGCCACTATTCACCCATTGGAATTGACTACTTTACCCCTAGGGTTTACATTGGTTTTGTCTCTACAGAACAGAGGGGTACAAAAGGTAGTCAACTTTATTTGGAGGCTTCTCTGTCAGCTTTGCAGAGGGGACAGCGTCAGCTTTTTGCAGAGCAGACATTGTCAGCCTTACAGTCTTTGAATTTTCTGAAGCCCCCCTTCGCACGCGAGGGGTGCGGTAGCTTCAGTGAGAAGCCTTGAGCCTGACGGCCTTCGCTTCACCGAAGTCAGCCTTCGATACAGTGACGGTTTTGAGCCGAAGCCGTCAAAGCCCTTTGGCCTTCGCACCACCACCTTCGGAGTGGACCACCACGGCTTCGCAGCTTCTCCCAGCTCGAACTCCGTCAGTCCGTGTACCGAAGCCATGCATGGCTGAAGTACCACAAGACAACCACACTCCGAAGCCCCACCTTCGGAGTTCCACCCTTCGAAGTCTCTCCTTCGTCCAAGGCCTCCGCATGAAGCATTCCATGAGCACTTCGTCGCAGTGTCTCTCCCCGAGCACACTCCTCGACTAGCCTCACCCGGACCATGCCTTCGATGCACCTCGACTTCTGAGACCTTCGTCGGGTAACCTTCGAGTGTCTCCCTCCGGAGCACACCTCTAACACCTTGCCTCTGTTGAGGACTTGATCCACCAAACTCCGAAGTCACTCCTTCCGGAGTACCCTTTGAAGTGCCTCGCCTCCGAGGACTTTGCCTCGGGGTACCTTCACCCAGAGCCACGCTCCGCACTTACTGCCTTCTCCTGGTGCACCTCGACCCGAAGTCCGACCTAGACCCCTTCGCAGCCTTCGTGACGGAGCTCCCCGCTTCACTGGCATCAAGCCTCCCGCTTGACCCAGGTTCACCTGCTACGAACCGTCTGTCGCCTCCGCAGCCCCCTGTGCACCATAGACAAGCAGACAAGTGTATCCAATACCTCGGAGACCTCTCCGGGTTAGCAACCTTCAGCACACACTCCGGTGTACCGCCCAAAGTACCCAGACCTTCGGTACAACCCAGTCATCGTGTACTGTCGGACCCCTCCGACAGGCACACTCCGCTGCAACGGCTGCAGCAACCAAACCAACCGAACCCTTCGGTGAAACCACCTCCGAACACCTTCGGAGGGACCCCTTCGAACCAGACGATAAACTTTGTCAATCACTCATCACAGACTCCGAAACCAACCCTTGGTTTCTCATGCAGCTTGACCCATCTCCAAATGGTGGCCTCGGTTTGGAACACTCCATACCTTAGTTAGGACTTACCCATTAGACTTGTGGTTAGTACGGAAGTGTATTGCAACGGATCCCTCAGACCGGTCCTTATAGTTCCCTGGGTGCTACCGACCAATGCCCTAGCTTGCACCCGGAACCCACCATGCATACACTCACAACCAAAACTCTATCACCAACAGAATTCCAATGATAAGGATAATGGAGGATCATATAGTAGAACCAAGTTACTACGACTCATTTTTAATCCTATAGCAATCATGTCGATACATTGGACACTAGCTAATAGTACTAATCATGTGGTGACAAGGAGTTTAGGCTAGATAGCATGGCTTGGGTTGCACATCATGGTCGGGGATCCTAATAAATATATTGTAAGGGTTCCATTTGACTAATGCATGTATATCCTATGTGTTTTAGCGATAGCTTAATAAAACATGGGTTCAACATGCTCAAAAGAGTTGTTTGGTGACTTGCCTTGTTCAGCGAAAGGCGAGGGAGGAACTTCGGGAAAGTATTCCGGCTCCTCGGCGGCGTCTTAGTCTTCTTGATATAAATAAATTAAACGTAACATTCAATTAAACAATCCAAAAACCACACAACAGGTATATAAGTTTTTATTGGTTTGAATCAAGGAAAAATAAAGTTGTTAAGTTTCTGAAATTCATTTTATGAATATTTTAAAATGGACTTTAATGAAATAATGTCCTTTCTAAAAGAGATGATAAGGTACACAATTGTATTTTAAATTTTCTAACTAATTTAAAATAAGAGGTTCAGTGTAAACCTAGTGGTTTTATTATACTAACATGAAAAGAATAAAAGATACATTTTTTTCTAAAATTGAAATGAGCCAATTTGTAATTTACACTAACGTGCATTTGAATACTTTATTAAATAAGGATGAAATATTCAAAGTAAACATACTGTTTTATTGCATTAACATGTAGAGAATAAAATTATAAATTTTCTGGAATTGAAATGATAATTTTTGAAGGTAAAATGCGCAAGATATGAATTTTATAAGTTTAAAACAATTTCTGGAATTTAATTTAAATCAAAAACGGCCTCGGGTCCACGGTGAACCAGATCCACCGTGACTCGCGTACTGTGCGCGTGGTCCGGCCCATCCTGGACCATTGGATCCAGATCCAACGTGTGGGGGCGAGGCGGGAGGCTTAAGTGAAAATGGACGCGCGAGATTAAAAGGCCGAATCGGTACGCGATGGATGGCCTAGGTTCATCGTGGGTTTTAAATATAAACGAACGGTTCAGATTAGAACGTAACGCTTCGCCGAGATATAACGGATCCGATTAAACTGCACGAGGGATTTAATCGCCACCGTCGGATCCAGATCGCACGGTCGTGATTGAATCCTACATGGCACGGGTACTCGACCCGTGTCGGTCGTCTTCTCCGGCGACGGCATGTGGGCCAGGGGCCACATCGAGCGATGGCGAGGGGTCCTAAGTGCTAAAATGAAAAGGAGGCTCTACGGGGATCACGAGGGTACCGTTAGCGGGAAGAATGGTCGTCGGAGCGAGGCCGGTGACGAGCGTAGACTTTGGAGATGTTCGGGTCTTTGTCGGCGGCGGTGTTCCGGCGGGGTTCGTTGGCGGTGAAGGGGTGGACGAGGCCGGGGTGACGTCGGTGATCACACGGGTGCGGTCGCCGAGGGTGGAGGAGGTCTCCGGCAACGGCGAATGGCGACTGGAGTGCGGGCAGTTGTAGGACCGAAAGTAGCGACCAGAGGGGGGGGGTGAATGGGCGCCTTAAAAATTCTTTCGAATCAATGGCCTGTTCCCAATACCCAACGCACCTCAAAAATACTACGCAGCAGAAAATAAACAGAAGGCCTAAGTCTAAAGGTTTCTAACCTAGATGCAACTGATGATAAACAATGTAAAGACTAAAGTGGTGCAACTAGGCAGATGAACAATTTGTAACAGGTCTAAACTTCTCAATGAAATGATCTAAGTATGTATACAAAGAAAGGAGAAGTTACTGTCCGAATTTGTCTCCTGTTCGGAACTTGGCGAAGCCCCCTTCGCACGTCGAGGTCTGCTTCGGAGGTTGACGACGGAGTCTGTCCGAAGTGCCGAAGGTGTCACTGTCTAGCCTAGTTCGAAGTGGTAAGAAGCGAAGTGTACTTCGGAGCGAAAGTAAAAACAGTGCCGGAGCCTAGTTCGAAGTGTGTACTTCAAGGACAGGACTTCGAACACAGCTTCGAACCAAAAGCTTCGGAGCAAGGTGACAAAGTCGGAGCCTGCTTCGAAGTGAGGGCTTCGAAGACAAAACTTCGAACACACCTTGAACCGAGAGCTTCGAAGCTAAAACTTCGAACACAAAAACTTCGAACACAACACACACAAACAGACAACCTTCGAACAAAGAAGCGAAGTCTGTCACGTGACAGAAAATCAAGTCAGAAGCCTACACTCTATCTTCGAATAGAGAAAGCTTCGGGAGAAGAATCGAAGGCTGACACGCCACAAAGTAATCCAAGCGAAGTCTATCAGAACAGACAAACTTCGAACCCAACTTCGAAGCCTAACGAAGTGTGCACTACGAACAGATAGAATCGGAGTATGCCAGTTCGAAGTATGCGATGCTATCCAATACAGAAAGAACTTCGAAGCTAGCAACTCAGACACAAAAACCGAAGATCGAAGTCTGAGCGAAGCCTTTACGGTGTTCGAACGAAGCCTGCCTCACAGAGTTGAGAGGCTTCGCACTAAGACGTGCTTCACCAGACACACCCAGAAAAAGGTAAAAGAGACTGTCAGCTTCGATCAAAAAGCTGGGCAATAGAAGGTGAAAAGCTGGCAGCAAGTACTGTAGCTACAGTAGCAGTACTACTTGCAACAGCAAGAACTAGTACCCAGTTCGTGAAGAACAGAAGCAACAGAAGAAGCTTCTCCCCAAGAAATAAATTCACCAGCTCGTGCCCAAAGCATTAACTTCCCAAACCGAACAAAATGCAAGCAATAAATTCACCAGGGACCAAGGCATTTACGCATTCAAGAGATTTGAGCAAGAAAAATGCATACACAGAGAGGAGCCAGTCCTGGCGGCGCACACAGGAGAGAGAAGAGAGACAAAAGTGACCCAATGGGTGTATTTGATTTCAGCACAAAAGGGTAGTCCAAACCCTAGGGATTGGGGTGCTATTTATAGGCAGCCCAATACTAGGAATATTCTACCAGCCCCTTAGGGTTTTACAGACTCAAAAATACAGAAAAAGACTCTACTGCCCTTAGGTATTTTTACAGACACAACTGACTGACTGTGGGCCTAGAGTTACAGATGACATATCCGGAAGCTACTCTTCTGGACAGTCGGATACAGAATCAACGGTTGTCAGTTTTACGCCGAAACTGACAAAGCCTCCACCAGCTTTGCACCAGGTACCCGGATTGGGCCGGCCCGACTCCGCAGCTCTCTCAGCCCGGCAATCGCTCACCGCCCGTGTACCTGAGTCAGTCCTGGTCAACAGCCCAGTGGGTCTTCTACTGCTTCTGGCCCATGCACCCGGATTGGGCCAGCCCGACTTCGCAGCCTCCTCTGCCCGACAGTCGCTCGCTGCCCGTGTACCTGAGTCACACGCGGCCCATGAAACAGCAGATCTCTCCTCTTCTTCAGTCCTTGTTGACTATCATTGACAATGACTCATCACCTCTAGAGCCATGAGGCCCACGCTATTCAGCATGGCTCCTCAATCTCCCCCTTGATGAGAGCATTGTCAACACTCCTCAATTCTCAGCTCTTCAGCACCTGCGAACAAATGTGGAAACACGAAAACAAAACACAAGAGAACAAAGAAGAAAAAAAATAAGGTAAAAGTTTAACCTTAATGACCAAAAGCCAAACAAAAGCAAGGAACGGTCATTATGGTTAACCAAAACACAAAAGCTCAAAATGAGTGCGATTTCAAAAACAACAAGGATATCAACAGAGTAAGAACTCCCCCCGTAAACTCTGATCCCAAATTTTCTCCCCCTTGTTGACAAGTGAACTCATCAAGCACTCAAAAAGAGACACAGACTCCCCCTGAAAGCACTCCCCTCAAATATGCAGTGAATGCAACTGGGGTGCAGGTGGAGTGTAGAAAGCATGCTTCTCAGATATGATTGACTGCAAATACAGTATCTAACAGGTATAGCAAAAGAGATACTGTCTAAGACACATGGCATGATCAGTGCAAGAGATGATATCTAAAGAAAGTCATTTAGCACGCATTTTTCAGTTTTTGCAAATAAAAGCATCACCACATTCTCTAGTAAGCAAGCAAGGTAAAGCATGAGATGCAGAAGCTAACTGATATCTACCAAGATAAGCATTGTTCAAAACAAAGTGCTTCAGCAAACTTGTTATCCCTTTAAAGTTCAGGCTTTTTCATTTCCTTTGTCATTTTTGCCAAGTGTTATTTGCATGTCAAACCTTATGCTAACCGACCAAGTCAAGCCTAGGCCAGAACTGGGCCATCAGAAGCTTAAGACATTGGTCTTGGCATACACTACACTGTCCTAGTTCATACCAAAGTGCTATGGTAAGCAATCCAGAACAATATAGTGCGACAAAGCAAACCCACTTGGATCTTTTCAACTTAAACACAAAAAGGCATGGAATTTTTCATTCATTTTTGATTTTTATCATTTTTATAGCACATTTTCCATGTTAAAGCATAAAGATGTCCAAGTTGCATATCTGCATCTATGTGATGAACTAGCTACAAGGCATGTAACAAATAGCAAAAGCATTCAGCCTACACATGCTAGTTACCAGAAGCAATGGTGATCATTTTTCAAGTTGAAAGCGTAAAAGCCATGCATATGACAGATATCAAACATGTCAAGCGAACTGAATCAAAGCATGATCATTGACAAGTAATCAAAAGCATGTACCAGCTAGAATGAGTAAAGCAGTTCAATCTTATAACAGAAGCAAGCTCAAAGGTGTGATATGTGAATATGCAAGATATGAACACACACAAAAAGACTCAAGAAAAAGAGTAAAAGAAGAAAGAAAACTGACGCAAAATATCCTAGAGAGGATACACAACACCCAAATCCCCTCGTAAACGCTCAAATGTAGACTGATCTAGGGGTTTGGTGAAAATGTCAGCCAACTGATGATGGGTATCAACATGAACAAGGTCAATGACACCTTTCTCATATTGATCCCGCAAGAAGTGAAAGCGCACATCAATATGTTTGGTTTTTGAATGGAGACATGGGTTTTTCCCTACACTAATAGCACTCGTGCTGTCGCAAAACAATGGAACCCTGGTAGGAAAGAACAACCCAAAGTCTCGAAGAGTGGAAATCATCCAAACCATCTGTGAGCAGCAGCTAGCAGCAGCTACATACTCAGCCTCTGTGGTCGAAAGAGCAACTCCAGATTGCTTTCGAGAAGACCAAGATACAAGGGAAGAACCAAGAAACTGGCAAGTACCGGAAGTCGACTTGCGATCCAACCGGCACCCACCAAAGTCGGCGTCCGAAAAGCCAGATAAATCAAGTGATGATGATGCTGAATAATAAAGACCCAGATCAGGCGCAAAGGTGAGATACCTGAAAATGCGCTTGACAGCCTGCCGGTGAGACGCGCGTGGTGAAGACTGAAAACGCGCGCAAAGTCCCACGGCGAACTGTATGTCAGGTCTTGTTGCCGTTAAGTATAACAGCGAACCGATCATCCCTCGAAATTCCCTTTCATTTACCTTGACACCGCTCTCGTCCTTGTCCAGACCCCCAGGAGTACCCATCGGGGTCATCTGCGGCTTCAATTCACCACCAAAGTCAAATTTCTTAAGCATATCACGAGTGTACTTACCTTGGTGGATGAAGGTGTCGTCCTTGGTCTGCTTGATCTGGAGCCCTAAAAAGTAGTTAAGCTCACCCATGAGGCTCATCTCAAACTCACTGTGCATCTGCTCAGAAAACTTGGACACAAGAGAATCAGTAGTACCGCCAAAGATAATATCGTCCACGTAAATCTGAGCGACTAAAAAATCTGAAGCATCTCTGAGCAAGAAAAGAGTTTTGTCCACAGAACCCATCACAAAGCCCTTCCCCAACAAGAATTGCTTCAACCGGTCATACCAAGCCCTGGGGGCTTGCTTCAACCCGTATAAAGCTTTATGCAACTTAAAAACATGTCGAGGAAACTTAGGGTTCTCAAAACCGGGGGGTTGCCTAACATAAACCTCCTCTTCTATGAACCCGTTCAGAAAAGCACTCTTAACGTCCATTTGAAAAAGCTTGAAACCCTTCGAAACGGCAAAAGCTAGAAGGATACGAATGGACTCAAGACGGGCAACAGGAGCGAAGGTTTCTTCGAAGTCAATACCTTCCTTCTGGCAATAACCCTGGGCAACTAGTCGAGCCTTGTTGCGCACCACAACCCCATCTTCACCTTGTTTGTTCTTGAATACCCACTTGGTGCCTATGGGGTTGCATCCTGGTGGCGGCTCAACTAGTGTCCAAACCCGATTGCGGACAAAATTCTCAAGCTCTTCTTGCATAGCATTAATCCAATTAGAATCAGAAAGAGCATGAGAAATGTCTCTGGGCTCAAAAGATGCAACAAACGCAGATTCAGCAAACACAGCGAGAGAGGCAGAAGAACGCAAAGTCCTCTCAGTCAAATCACCAATGATGAGCTCTGAGGGGTGGTCACGCTGAACTGCTCGGGTTCCCTGGTGATCTGAAGTCACCTCACCGGAGTCAGCAGCTGGCACCTCTGGACTCGACTGAAGGGGCTCGATCGAAGTGGAAGAAGTGATCAGAGGTCCACCTTCATCATCAGTCGAAGTCACAGAGGGTGTGGGCTCTGCGGGGGATGCAGAAGGCCCGCCCTCAACAGCAGTTGGAGTATCCTCATCTTCCTCGAAGATGGACTCTCCGAGCTCATCATCACCAGAAAGCTCAAAAGAAGGAGTCAAAGAAGGCAAGGACTCATCAAAAGAAACCTCACACGTCTCGACAAGCAGCTGGGATTCGAGGTTCCAAACACGGAAGCCTCGAGAATGCAATGCATAACCAAGAAAAATACCATCCCAGCAACGAGACTCAAACTTGTCCAAATGCCCTCCCTTCTTGAGCACAAAGCACTTGCAGCCAAACGCTCGCAAGTGGGTCACCTTGGGCTGTCTGCCAAACCGCAACTCATATGAAGTCTTACCAATGTAAGCTCGAAAAAAATACGGTTGGCAAGATAGCAAGCCGTGTTCATGGCTTCAACCCAAAAACGCCTAGGAGTCATGTGCTCATCGAGCATCGTCCTGGCCATCTCAACTAGCGTGCGGTTCTTTCGTTCCACAACGCCGTTCTGTGGGGGAGTGTAAGGAGAAGAAAACTGATGGTCCAGACCCTGATCACCACAGAAGCTGACGAACTGAGAGTTTTTGAACTCAGAGCCGTTGTCGGAGCGAATTGCTCGCATTCGGCCATTGTTCTCATTCTTCAGCTTCAAAATCAGGTCATGGACAAATTGAAAAGTTTCATCCTTAGACTCCAAAAAGAAAACCCACGAGAAACGAGAAAAGTCGTCAACAATCACAAGTGCATACCACTTCCCACCGACTGAGCGTACCCGAGCTGGACCTACAGTGTCCAAATGTAAAAGCTCGCCTGGATACGTAGTCATCACCTGAGTCACAGGTGAGTGAGAAGTGGCAACCATTTTCCCATGACGACAGGGATGACAAACTAGATCCTTCTCCATCTTAAGCTTGGGCAATCCTCAGATGAGGTCCATAGAGCTTAACCTGACTAGCAGATCAAAACTCAAATGACCTAACCTCCTATGCCACTTCCAGAGCTCAGAAGAAGATCCAGCAATCAAACAGCGAGAAGGGCCAAAAGAACTAGAGAAGTCAATTCGAAAAACTTTACCGAAGGGTAAAATCTGACAAACCAAAGACCCTCTAGAATCAACCACAGAAGAATTGCCCTTCTTAAAACGCACTTCCAAACCATCCTCAAGAAGTTGCGACACGGAGATTAAATTAAAGTTCAGATTTTTAACCAAAGCAACATTCTTTAAAGAGAAATGATCTGAAATGCTGATAGAGCCTATGCCACTTACTTTCCCTTGACCGCTGTTCCCGAATGTGATGTACTCTTTGGAGCTCGGGGGAGTGAGACTGGAGAACCATCTGCGATGTCCCGTCATGTGGCGAGAGCATCCTGAGTCCATGATCCAAACGTCCTCCAGTCCCCGGTCCTGCACAATCAATGTCTGTAAGTGGGAGCAAATGGTCCGGCACCAGGTTTAGCAAAAGAGCTAAACCAGTGTCGAGCCATCTACTCAAAAGATGGAAAGCGAAAACCATCAAAAGAGTTTGGACCAAAACGCGGCTCAAAGCGCGGTCCATGGTTCTTCCTAACCCTGCGGCCACGAGGTCCAGAACCGTAGCCAACTCGGTCTGGAACTCTGCCGGAACGAACACCACCCACTGGAGCACGGGCAAGAAAGCCGTCTCCTCTACCACACCTACCGACGCGCCTGGCCTCTAGCCTCTCCCGCCGGAACACGCAGTCTACCATCCTGCTGGTAGAACTGCACCTGATCACTACGAGCCCTCTCTGCTCTCTCAACCCGCTTCCTCCTGAAGCAAAATTCCGCAAGATGCCCGTCTCTCTGCCAGTACTCACAATGATAGGTAGGCTTCTTGGGATGTGGTTGAGGCTTGGGGTTCTTGGGCTTGGTAGCGTTTGGTGTGGTCTTCTTGGGCTGAGAGGGTCCAGGAAGAGAGTCTAGAGAAGAGTGGAGGTGTTTGGGCTTAGGAACCCAGATAGGCTTCTTGGGTGGAGCTTTGGGTGGTTCATGGATCACTCCATCCTTGGGCTGACAAGCCTGGGAGGTCTCAGTGGAGTGAGTCTTGGGATACCTCTGCTCTGGAGTCATTTTACTCCACTCCACTGCCCGGCTGAGGGCACTCTCAAAGTCAGCCTTGGTGTAGGTGTAACCTACTCCAAACCCATCCTTCCTCTTGAACTGCTGGATCATCATGCCAAGCTGTGGCTCTCTGGCACTGATCCAACTCAGGATGGAACGGAGGTAAAAGTTCTCATTCTGAGAATCTGCTAGCTCCTCTCTCAAGGAAGCTAGAACCTCCACCTGAGACAAGCAGGTCTCACACTCACTCTCTACCTGGACAGACTTCTCGGCTTTCAGCTTAATTAATTCCATTCTAAGAGACAGGCAGTTCTCACAAACAGTGGGTGGAACTGACAGTGTCTCAAGCTCTAGCCTAGTCTGCGCAAGCTCAGCTCTCAACCTCTCTAAATCACCCAAATGTTCATCGCCCTTGGATTTCAGCTCAGCTAAGGTAGCTAGATGAGATGGGCAATCAACACAGGGTGCGACGATAGTGGCTTGAGCATCTTTCAGCTCCAGCTGAGCGCTTTCAAGCTCAGTGGCCAACGCGTCCCTCTCATCAATCCTTTCTGTGTACCTGGACTTCAGAGTCGACAGGTCACACAGAAGCACCTCACACTTCGGGCACTCACTGCTATCACCCAAGCAAGGGGAAGAGGATAGACTCTCAATCCTACCGTTGGCCACGGCAAGCTCACTCTCTAACTCGTCTATCCTTTTCTTAGCCCCCCTAAGCAGTTTCTCCCGATACTTCAACTCCTGACGATTGCTCTCAAGTAAATCAACAATTTCGCGCTCATAAGATGATACCTTGCTATCGTCGTCGTCGTAGTCGTCGGAGGAGCTCTTTTCTTCTCTATCCCCAAGAGCCATGGAGCAGAAGCTCTTGCGGGATCTTCGGCGCTGGTGTGAGTGGCTCTTCGGCTTGTCTCCGAAGGCCATGAAGCAGAGGCCCGCCGGATCATCCTTGTCCTTCCCCTTCTTGATGGCGATCTCCTCATCGCTTGAGCTTGATGAAGAGGAAGAAGACGTGGATCTCTTGGAGTAGCTCTTCTCCATCTCGGCGAAGAAGGCCTTGTCCCGCTTCTTGTTCTCTCGCCGGTAGTCCTTCAGGGCCTTCTTGAAGAACCGGGTCTTCGGCTTGCCCTTGGTGAAGGAGGGGCTCTCATGCTTGCCAGAGTCGTGGAAGCTGTTGCCGGCGCCCTTCTTGTACCCACTGCGCTTGGGGCAGTCGGCGATGAAGTGTCCTGGATCACCACATTCAAAGCATCCGGATTTTGTGCCGTGTCTTTTGAACATTCTTTTATCATAGACACGACGCACCCGGTTGTTAAAGAGACACAAATCATCATCTCCCAACAACTCAAGCTGGTCCTCAGTGATAGACATCAAGGAGAACCCAGCACAGCTCACAGCAGAAGTATCAACTGAAGGTGCAGCAAGGGCCAGGGATTTTGATCCAGAGCCAGTGAGATTTGATCTCAACTGGATATCTACCTCAGTGGCCTTTAGCTTGCTAAATAACTCAGAAATGGTCAAGGTATCGTATGAAGTACTCTCAATAATAGATGATACCTTGATCTCCCAGATCTTTGGGTCCAAGGTATGAAGAACCTTGAGCGCCTGCTCATGATCTGAGACTAACTGAGTACCCTCAGCCTTGTTGTCCCGAAGCTTGTTGATGATCGACTGAAAGCGGCCAAACAAGGCTTCAACAGATTCACCCGGCTTCTGTGTGAAATTCTCATACTCACGCCGGTAGGTCTGATAGAGCCGAGCCTTGACCTGTGCTGTTCCCTCATGGTGTGCCTTGAGGGTAGCCCAGATCTCTCTCGCAGTGGAGAGATGACTCACGCGCTCAAATTCAGTGGGACCTAAACCAGAAAATAAAATGTTCACAGCCTTACTGTTGCTCAGATGCTGAGCAATGATACCAGCAGTACCTTGCTCAGTAACTGGCAGAATGACAAATGTGGTGTGAACGCAAATGTCCCATATGTCCGAACCCTGGCTCATGAGATAGGCTCGCATGTGAGTCTTCCAATAATTATAGCCATAGGCCTCCAAGGACGGGACCTTGCCAGGAGACGTCATAGTCACTACTGGGGTTTAGAACCGGTTAAGGTATGGAAAAACCTAACCAAGCTCTGATACCACTTGTAGGACCGAAAGTAGCGACCAGAGGGGGGGGTGAATGGGCGCCTTAAAAATTCTTTCGAATCAATGGCCTGTTCCCAATACCCAACGCACCTCAAAAATACTACGCAGCAGAAAATAAACAGAAGGCCTAAGTCTAAAGGTTTCTAACCTAGATGCAACTGATGATAAACAATGTAAAGACTAAAGTGGTGCAACTAGGCAGATGAACAATTTGTAACAGGTCTAAACTTCTCAATGAAATGATCTAAGTATGTATACAAAGAAAGGAGAAGTTACTGTCCCGAATTTGTCTCCTGTTCGGAAATTGGCGAAGCCCCCTTCGCACGTCGAGGTCTGCTTCGGAGGTTGACGACGGAGTCTGTCCGAAGTGCCGAAGGTGTCACTGTCTAGCCTAGTTCGAAGTGGTAAGAAGCGAAGTGTACTTCGGAGCGAAGTAAAAACAGTGCCGGAGCCTAGTTCGAAGTGTGTACTTCAAGGACAGGACTTCGAACACAGCTTCGAACCAAAAGCTTCGGAGCAAGGTGACAAAGTCGGAGCCTGCTTCGAAGTGAGGGCTTCGAAGACAAAACTTCGAACACACCTTGAACCGAGAGCTTCGAAGCTAAAACTTCGAACACAAAAACTTCGAACACAACACACACAAACAGACAACCTTCGAACAAAGAAGCGAAGTCTGTCACGTGACAGAAAATCAAGTCAGAAGCCTACACTCTATCTTCGAATAGAGAAAGCTTCGGGAGAAGAATCGAAGGCTGACACGCCACAAAGTAATCCAAGCGAAGTCTATCAGAACAGACAAACTTCGAACCCAACTTCGAAGCCTAACGAAGTGTGCACTACGAACAGATAGAATCGGAGTATGCCAGTTCGAAGTATGCGATGCTATCCAATACAGAAAGAACTTCGAAGCTAGCAACTCAGACACAAAAACCGAAGATCGAAGTCTGAGCGAAGCCTTTACGGTGTTCGAACGAAGCCTGCCTCACAGAGTTGAGAGGCTTCGCACTGAGACGTGCTTCACCAGACACACCCAGAAAAAGGTAAAAGAGACTGTCAGCTTCGATCAAAAAGCTGGGCAATAGAAGGTGAAAAGCTGGCAGCAAGTACTGTAGCTACAGTAGCAGTACTACTTGCAACAGCAAGAACTAGTACCCAGTTCGTGAAGAACAGAAGCAACAGAAGAAGCTTCTCCCCAAGAAATAAATTCACCAGCTCGTGCCCAAAGCATTAACTTCCCAAACCGAACAAAATGCAAGCAATAAATTCACCAGGGACCAAGGCATTTACGCATTCAAGAGATTTGAGCAAGAAAAATGCATACACAGAGAGGAGCCAGTCCTGGCGGCGCACACAGGAGAGAGAAGAGAGACAAAAGTGACCCAATGGGTGGATTTGATTTCAGCACAAAAGGGTAGTCCAAACCCTAGGGATTGGGGTGCTATTTATAGGCAGCCCAATACTAGGAATATTCTACCAGCCCCTTAGGGTTTTACAGACTCAAAAATACAGAAAAAGACTCTACTGCCCTTAGGTATTTTTACAGACACAACTGACTGACTGTGGGCCTAGAGTTACAGATGACATATCCGGAAGCTACTCTTCTGGACAGTCGGATACAGAATCAACGGTTGTCAGTTTTACGCCGAAACTGACAAAGCCTCCACCAGCTTTGCACCAGGTACCCGGATTGGGCCGGCCCGACTCCGCAGCTCTCTCAGCCCGGCAATCGCTCACCGCCCGTGTACCTGAGTCAGTCCTGGTCAACAGCCCAGTGGGTCTTCTACTGCTTCTGGCCCATGCACCCGGATTGGGCCAGCCCGACTTCGCAGCCTCCTCTGCCCGACAGTCGCTCGCTGCCCGTGTACTTGAGTCACACGCGGCCCATGAAACAGCAGATCTCTCCTCTTCTTCAGTCCTTGTTGACTATCGTTGACAATGACTCATCACCTCTAGAGCCATGAGGCCCACGCTATTCAGCATGGCTCCTCAGCAGTGGAGGAGTGTTAAAAACCGGAGCGGGGGCGTTCTGTTCAGTCTCGCAGCGTGTGAGCGTGGGGAGTCTAACGCGGACACACCAAGGGTTTAAATAGAGACGCCGGTGGGGGAAAACGGGTGGTGTATACATGGAAAGGGGAGGGGGTCTTCAATGGCGCCGGTGAGGCTCGGCCATGCACGCGCAGCGCGATCCCGGGTGTAATCGTGAGGATTAACGAGGGGAAACGGTTGGCCGGGCACGGGGGACCGATTAATGGCGTCAATTTAATGGGGGAGGGGCCGGCGAGGCGAATCCGAGGGCGAGGTCGTCGGCCAGCGCGATTTGGGGGCGGTGGCGCGAGGTGGATGATGGAACTGACAGCGGGCCAAGGCGGTTAGCGGGCGCGAGCGAACGGGCGTGGTGCCTGACAGGTGGGGTCGGGCTCGGCCGCGAGGGGTTTGGTTGGCGCTGATAGGTGGGGTCGGGTTGTCGGGCGCACGCGCGAAGAGAGAGGGGGTCACTGATGGGTGGGGTCCGTTTGTCTGTCGGGGGCGCGGGGAGGAGTGGGTTGGGTCAGCTGGTTGGGGGAGATTGAGGGAGGGAGGCCCGTTACTGTTTAAATCCTTTTCCGAATAAAAATAATTACAGAAATTGATTTAAAATATTTGGGATACTTCCAAGGGTGATAAAAATTTGTAAAAAATCTCAAAAATATATTTTGGCCTTGGGATCATATACAAAATTTTCTAGACTCTGGTTTGGTCATTTCACGTAGGTTATAGTTCAAATAAGCTCAGAGGGGCATTAAAGGTATTTCCAAATTAAATAATTCTAGAAAAATATAATAAATGGTATTTTTATTTCTCTGAAAATATGGGGTGTTACAAGCAGCAACCTAGAGAAACTTTGAGGCAGTTCTTTAAGCGCTTCGCTCATACGAAGTCGTAGATAAGAGGACTGTCTACATCATCCGTGGTCGATGCAGCCCGAGAAGGAGTCACCAATGCAGGCCTCCTCGATAAGCTTCAACGGAAGCATATATCCTCCGTAGCACAATTAATGGCTTATTTCGAGGAGTATGCTAGGTCGGAGGAAGGATGGCTCCGATGAACAGCCTCGTCTTCACCAATTGTCCAAGAAGCTAAGCTCGAAGTGAAAACTTCAACACCTTCACAAGGGCCCAACTTCGAAAACCACCATGACAAGCGTCGAGGGCAGAAGCATCCTCGCTCCGAAGTCCTAAACATCGCTCCTTCTCCGCAAAAATTTTCCCCCAAGAATCCACAAGCTTCGGGAAACAAAGTCAGCGGCTGGAGGCCGCCAGGGAAGCCGGCTGGCAAGGTGTAACATCCCAAGAATTAAAAATAAATAAAATAAAGAAAATAGATTTTATGGAATATAAAGGATTTTTGAAATTAAAGAAAATACTAAAACAATCCTATTAAAGCCAAAAAGGAAGAAATATTTCAAATTTTAACTTGAAAAACTTATGGTGGAATCTAGAGGCCAAGATATAATTTTAGGAATTTTTACAAATTTTTATCAACAGTGATTCAACCTTTAAACAAATAAATGAATTACTAGAATTATTTTAATTAAGAAAGGTATTTTAAATAAACTTGGGCCGCAAACCCTCAATCAACCCCGGCCCAGCCTAGTCCAAGCCTTGTGACGCTGACTTGTGGGGTCCGCCTGTCGGTGCTCGCACCCCCTCTCTCCTCCCCGCGCCCGCCTCCGCCTGGCCCACGCGTCAGCCTCTCCCTCCCCCTCGTTCGGCCACTGACCGCCTGGGCCCGTCTGTCGGCCCCTTTCCTTTTTCGCTCTCCTGTTGATAGGTGGGACCCACCTGTCAGATCCATCGTCTCTGATGGAAGGGGATCCCCCCTTTCCTTTCCGGTGACCCCCCTTCTATTCCCCGCCGTCGACCGCCTCTATCCGCCTAGGACCACCTCAGACTCCCTTCCTCCGACCCCAGCGATCTCTTTCCCCCTTTAGCCGACGTGCATTCGTGTATTTAGAAGCTAGCCCATGCAAATGGAACCCTCGCTGGAGAAGGTTCGGTTTCCTTCCGTTTGGCCGCCGCCGCCGACCCTATAAATACCCCCTCGGCTCACCGCACTCCACCACACCGCTAGCCACCCTAGCCACGCACTGCCGAAGCCTTGCGATGCCTAGACGCCCGCTGCCTCGGCTTCACCTCCAGTCACCGCTCGCCGCCGACGGAGACCCCCACCGTCCACGCCGTCACCACCGTCGGGATCCCCATCGACCGCCCATCACCGGCCACCCCTCGGTTGGCCGTAAGGACCACTGGATCACCGTCGCCGCCAACCACCCAAGATGCCCTCGTCATCTACCCTCGCCACCGGTCGCCGTCAGACACCCATCTCCGCCGTCGTAGGTACGGTCATGACCGTCGTCCCCTCCTCTTTCCATTTCAATCGAAACCTAAGGCTTAGCCCCCTCGCCGTCGCCATCATCGTCGTGCCCGAGCCCCTCCATCACCAGAGACGAAGGGTATTGAACCCCCTTACGCGCGTGTCATGTCGGATTAAATCCTGGCCGCACGATCACGATCGAAGCGCCTAGAATCTCAGCCTTTGATCTGGTCAAAAGGGTACGGTGCGATCTAGGCCGTCCAAATCCACTTAATCCCAAACGCCTCGCGCCTGATCACCGGATCTAGATCCAACGGCTCTGGTTATACCAGTCCACGCACACAGTATACCAGTTCACCGTAAGCCTGGCTCACCGTGGACCAAAACCCATTTTCTGTTTAAATAAAATTCCAGAAAAGTTTTAAACTTTGAAAATTCATAACTTGCTCATTTTAACTCCAAATTTCACCATTCAAAGTTTGTTAAATTCCTCTCTTTATTCTCTACTGATTAATGCCATAAAACAGTCTGTCACTTTAGCCCAAAATATTCTTATTAAATAAATAATTAAAAACCCCTTAGGGATAAATTGATAATTCATTAAATAAATCAGGAAAAACCCTAAAATCTAACATTTAATATTTTTCAACATAAGTTCAGAATAATAAAGCTTAATTTCACATATTTAAAATCATAAAACTTGTATGCTTATGTTTTGTGATATTTTGATTGTTTATTGAATGTTTTATTTAATTTTTCCGTATCGAGAAGACTACGAGATCGTCGAGGAGCCGGAGTTTTACCCCGAGGTTCCACCATCACCATTTGCTGAGCAAGGCAAGTCACAACCCCCATTTTGATCATCATTGAACCCATGTTTTAATAAATTATCGCTATAACTCATAGGATAATATTGCATTAGTCTAATCTCAAGCCTTACACTATATTTATTAGAACCCCGTTCTTGTGTGTTAACCCAAGCCATGCTTATCGATCCTTAACTCCTTGTCACTCTACTATAATATATTAGCTAGTGTCCAATGTACCTACACAACTGCTATAGGATAAAAGAATGAGTCGTAGATAGATGGATCCTACTATATGTATTTCCCCGTTATTCTCGTCTCTGGACTCTGTTGGAGTTGGCTATGTTATAAGTATGGTGGGTTCCGGGTGCAAGCTAGGGCATTGGTTGGTCGCACCCGGGGCACTATAAGGACCGGTCTGTGGGATCTGTTGCAAAGCACTTTCGTACTAACCACAAGTCTAATGGGTAAGTCCTAACTGGAAGTATGGAACAAACCGACTCGATGCACCATAGTGGAGGGGGCAAGGGGCAACCTGCGGGTGACTTGTACCGACGTGGATCAAGGGGGGATATTGTGTTGGCTCGACGAGTCAGGGCACCATATGAAACCCATAAGAGGGTGCCGTTGGGTCGAGGCGATCCATATGGAAGGTTTTGGCACGAGTTCCCATGGTATGGGTCATCTCGTTACAATGTGGTGTAAGGGATGAGTGCGTGCCTTGTGGGTATAGTGGTACACCTCTAATTAGATTTTTAAATCTTTTCGAAAAGCCGAGCCCACGGTCAAGGGAGGGTTGTGTGACTTCTCGCAGTTAGTTTACAATTGTTTGAATGGTTGAGTTATTCATGGCATGTAAGGACTGTTGAGCGAGGGTGGGCTAACTGTACCCCTCGAGTTAGAAGATGATGCATACACATGTTTACATTTTTGTATTAACAACTTGATCACATTAACTGCTTTACAAATTATGCTTTTCCGCAAAATTAGCCACTACCTTCCTTGTTATTACTCTGCATTATATTTGCATTCGGTGCCTTGCTGAGTACGATTGTACTCACCCCTGTTGACTTACACCACCAGAGCCCGTCTACTACGAGGAGGATGAAGGTCTGGAGTAGCGACCCAGTCAAGGCGAGATTGGAAGGAGGTGTTCATCTAGGACCCTTATTTTATTAGTTTCTCTTTTATTCAAACACTTTTGTACTAATATGATCTACGAACCATGAATGCTTGTCGTATTTTGTGCGGTCGTGTGATGAACGTCTTGGTTTTATTGATTTTCTATGGAATTTCAATAAAGGTTAGGATTTATTAAATCTAGGCGTGACACAAGGGCTAGGCCTTCTTCTGCTGTGTTCATGGCGAAAACCGAAGCCATTCTAGTGATGCATGCAAGTCTATACTAGCTTTAAGAAGCGAGTACCTCGAAAGGAGCTCTAGTCGAGGCACTACTGACCAAGTCTCTCCCGAGGCACGTCTGGAGCTGGTGCAGGCTATCGTACATGTAGACAACTTCGATCCCCCAAGACAGCCTCCGGTGGCCAGTGTTATGCCACCTTCAAAGCAAGAAGATGCTCAAGACCAGGGCAAAAGAGTGGTTCTTCCCATCTCCGGAGGAGGAGCCGTGAGCAGCATGTCAAAAAGGATCGTGAAGTATGCCATATCGGGACCTCTTCGTCAGCAGCTGAAATGCCTGAATGGTCTCACGTGCCAATATCTTTTTCTGTAGGTGATGTTGTGGGTATAAAATTCCCTCATACGGATCCCCTTGTCATCACTGCTGATATTGCAGGAATAGAAGTTCGGAGAGTATTGGTCGACGGCAAAAGTTCTACGGATATTATCTTTGTTCAAGCCTTTGACCAGCTTTGTATCTCCTGGAAGCATCTCCTCCCAGCAGCTCGTCCCCTTCAAGGCTTTGCAGGATCTCCTCTTGATGCCCTCGGCCAAATAGGTCTTGAGGTTGCCTTCGGAGAGGGACTCTTGGCAAAACTGGAAGAAGTAATTTTCGATGGTGTCGATGCCCCTTACGCTTATAATGTCATCTTTAGAAGGGGCATGTTAAATCAATTCAGAGCTGTGGTGCAACATAATTATTTATGCATGAAGATGTCCACGCAAGTAGGAGTGCTTACTGTCTTCGGTGATCAAGCCACTGCACGAAGGGCAGAATATGACCATGGCCCACCTCTTGATCCAAGATAAGTGAATAATGTGCAAGACCATTTGGAGGATATCCCTGCATCAAGTGAATCTTCGAAGATATCCTTTGCAAGGCCAAGTCCCGAAAGAGAAATTATAATGAAGATTATTGTAAAGGACGGTAAAGACTATCCCTTCTAGTTTGGAAAAGAATTGCCTTCGGAAATCGCTACTTCACTAGAAGAAGTAGTTAGAGAGAATTTGGATGTCTTTGCTTGGTCTGATGAAGACATTGTGGGAGTTAACTGAAATATCATTGAGCATAGTTTGTTTGTGAACCCAAGGGTTTGGCCTGTTCGATAGGGGCTCCAAAAATTATCAGCAGAGAGGGCAAGCCTCACTAAAAAGAAGTTGAAAAATTGTTAAAGGCTGGGATTATCAGAGAAGTGGCTCATACGGAGTGGTAGGCAACCTAGTCTTCGTCAAGAAGAAGGCCTTCGGAAAATGGCGCATGTGCATTGATCTTACATACTTGAATAAAGCGTGCCCACGTGACCCCTACCACATGCCCCGCAAAGATCAATTAGTTGACTCCACTGATGGTTCGGAGCTATTGAGTTTCCTCAACGTTTATTCCGGATATCATCAAATATGGTTAAAGCACGAAGATGAAATCAAAACAAGCTTTGTAACTCCTTCGGGGGTCTTTTGCTATGTAAGAATGCCCTTCGGCTTAAGAAATGTCGGGGCAACTTTTTTAAGATTAATTGCTAAGGCTCTAGGTCACCAAATAGGTCGTAATGTCGAAGCCTATATGGATGACATTGTAATAAAGAGTGCTTTAAAGCACCAGCATAGTCTAGACTTAGCAGAAACATTTGAGAGCCTCTAAGCATGTGGAGTTTGCCTCAACCCCGAAAAATGTATGTTCGGGGCTCAAGCTAGGAAACTGTTAGGGTATCTAGTTTCGAGTAGGGAATCGAAGCTAGCCCAACTCAAATAACTGCACTACAAAGAATGGCTCCACTAGAAAATTTAAAACATGTTTAGAAGCTTACTGGACGCCTTGCAGCACTCAACAGATTTCTGGCAAGGTCTGTAGAGCGAAGCCTCCCCATATTCAAAGTCTTGAAAGGGTCCGAAGATTTTGCATGGACACCGGAGTGCCAAAAGAGTTTTGATGATATTAAAGATTATCTCAGCAACCTCGCAACACTCACTGTGCCCATGATAGATGAAACCCTTCTTCTTTATCTTGCAGCTACAGGCTCCATTGTCAGTGCAGTCCTTGTTCGAGAAGTGGATTTCAATGGGAAGTTGGTACAAAATCTAGTATATTTTGTATCCAAAGCTTTATCCGAAGCAAAAACAAGATGCTCCGAACTAGAAAAATTCACTTATGCTCTGGTGATGGATTCAAGGAAACTGCGACATTATTTCGTAGCGCATAGTGTAATTGTACCAACTTCTCATCCTTTGGGAGATATGCTTCGAAGCAAAGATTCTATAGGGAGGATCGGAAAATAGGCCATCGAGCTAGCATCCTTCGGCATCTACTTTGTAGCAAGGACAGCCATCAAGTCACAAGTGGTGGCAGATTTTGTAGCAGAATGGACTCCGTCTACAGTATAGGCTCCAAAAAAATCAAATGAGGGAATATGAACCATATACTCCGATGGAGCTTTTCAAGCGTCCGGAGTAGGCATTGGAGCAGTGATAATTTCACCTTCGGTACAAAGAGCAATGTACTCCGCAAGACTCAATTTCAAGTCCACCAATAATATTGCAGAGTACGAAGGAATGTTGCTAGGTCTTCGCAAGGCGTGTGCTCTTGGTGCTACAAGAGTTGTTATAAAAACAGATTCTCAAATTGTAGCAGGGCATGTTGATAAAAGTTTTCAAGCCAGGCATCCGCAACTTGCTAAATATCTAGAAGAGATCCGTAAGATCGAAGTAGCATTCAAAGGGATTTCTGTCTGAAGTATACCAAGAGCTGACAATGCACAAGCTGATATCCTGGCAAAAGCTGCAACCGGAGCCATAGATATTCCAGAAGGGGCTTTTTATGAAGAGCTTACTTCTCCTTCGGTACCCCAACTCCCTCCTACGGAGGTCCTTTGCATTTTGAACACCGACTGGCGGAGTTCAAATATGGAATTACTGCAAGGCGAAGCCAACTTACCCGAATGCCTGAAGCTTTCAAGATTGCAATTGAGAGTCTGGAATTATCACATTATTAACGGTATTCTTTACAAGGCCGGACTATGTTCCCCCCCTACTCCAATGTATTTCTCAAGCTGAAGGCCAATATATACTCCGAGAAATTCATGAAGGCCTTTGTGGTAGCCATCTTGCCCCTCGAGCTTTGGCAGGAAAAACACTTCGCTAGGGGCTTTATTGGCCTACAATAGTAGCTGATGCGGAGGCCTTGGTCCACACTTGCCAAGGTTGTCAATGGATGGGAAGACGAAGTCATCGTCCGCCAACACCTCTTCAAGTTATTGCTCAAGTTTGGTCCATGGCCAGATGGGGCATGGATCTCATTGGCCCCTTTCCAATGGCAAAAGGAAGATTAAAATTTGCGGTGGTAGCAATTGAATATTTTTCCAAGTTAGTCGAAGCATAACCCCTCACAGCTATCACTTCAAAAAATGTACAAAAATTCTTCTGGAAGAATATTATATGTAGGTTCGGAGTGCCTCGAAAGCTCACAATCGACAATGGCACCAAATTTGATGTCGAACTCTTTAGAGAATTCTATGAAGGTCTTGGCATAGAAATGTGTTTTGCAGTTGTTCGTCATCCTCAATCTAATAAGTCATCGAGCGAGCTAACGGTAACATTTTATCAAGCCTGAATCGAAGGATAGTAGGATTGGCAAAGGGACTGTGGACCGAAGAGCTCCCGAAGATTTTATGGTCCATTCGGACCACTCAAGCAAGGTCCACAGGTTTTACTCCTTTTAGATTACTATTCGGAGATGAAGCCATGACGCCAACGGAGCTTAAAGGAGGATCTCTTCGCACCATCAAACCTGAAAAAGAAGATGAAAGACAAGCTTCGCTAGATTTAACGGAAGAAACAAGGCTTCGAGCTGTTGCAAATCTGACGAAGTATCAACATCAGACGAATACTTGGTGTGACCCGAAGATTAAACTCAATGAACTTAAACCAGGTCATTTAGTTTTGTGAAGCATTATAGCACCAGGGAAATTAGAAAATAAATGGGAAGGTTCATATATCATCCTTCGTTCAGGACGCCCTGGTTCTTTTAAATTAGCTAATTTAGAAGGTGAAGAATTGAAGCATGCCTAGCATGCGAAGCACCTTAAGCGATATTTTGCATAGGGGCTCCTTGTAATCATTTGTAAACACTTTCTGAATAAATAAAGCTAAAGTTTCGGATAATGCCTACTTCTTAGACATTTCCTGCTTCTAGTGGACGCACTAGAAGAACGGAGTTGATTGCGAAGGAAAGTGTCATTCATTTGAACCAATTTTATGGACTACGAACCATTGGTTCGAAGCATTCGACGAGGTGGGAAAGTCGCAAAAAACGGATTCCAAGCCGTCGGCTTGAAAGCATCCATAAAAAGAGTCCAAAGAGACCAAATGATACGGATTCCAAGCTTCGGCTTGAAAGCATCCGTAAAAAGAGTCCAAGGAGAACACAAAAGCGGATTCCAAATCATCGGTTTGATAGCATCCGTTAAAAGAGTCAAAGGAGACCAAACAAAACAGACTCCGAGCTAATAGCTTGAAAACGTCTGTAAAAAGTGTCCAAAGTGACCATTGTAATCGGGTTCTAATGTGTCCGAAAAGGAGTTCGAAGTGACCACATTCGAAAAAGGGTACTAAGTTACCAGTTTTTAGACTCCAAATTAGTAGAGTCGAAGATATTTTCGAGGTCTTTAGTGACCATTTTTTGACTCAGTCCTTAATTACTCTTTAACATGATAAGGGGATCCGAGCCTCCAAAATCCTACTCCTAACTAATGTTATCTTCATTGTGCATAACCACCTTCGATCAAATTTCGGAGGTGCTTACCCCCAAAGAGGGGCTAGGAAGTAGTGAGACAATTTTGAAACTTTCTAGTTTATATTATTTAAACAGATTACATTACATCATGAAAAATCTGTGTCTATGTCAAGAAGGAAATGAATACCTCTTCGATCCCTGGAGCTGTTTTCAAAATTAGCTCGACTTCAAGAGCGATTTGTCCCGGAGCCTGGAGTCTTTAAAACTTTACGTTTAACTCTCTTCCCTTCTTTCGAAGCTTGAAAGTCTTTCTATTCTTGCTGAAGTTTAGCCCAGGTCCGAAGTCGTTTGGGTCTCCTCTCCCAGCTTCAAAGTCGTTCGGGACTCTTTTCTACTTGCTCTTCTTCAGCATTTTCTTCTTCAGACCATTTAACGTCCTTTGAAGATGAAGTTTCTATACTAACTTCCTTTTCCTCCTTTTTAATATAAGCTAATACTTCTTTATATATATCGGGTATAACCTCCCCAGAACTTCCCCGAGGAATTGAAAATTGAGGACGCCTGTGAGGCCTTAAAGCTTCGAAGGTGGCCCATTGTAGTCGGAGTTCTTCACTAATCTCTAACACTTAGAGCTCATCCAAAAAATATTGAGAAGCCTAAAAACATTTCCAAATGAGTCTTTTCATTCAAATGAGAATAAAGCATAAGTTCTTACATAAGCAGTGTCCTAAGGAGAACTAAACCTTCGGGTCCGAAGGAGGTTTGCTGCTCAAAGGCTGCAGCCGCGCTTGTTTTTGATGGAGACCTTCATCAATCCATATCTTTATAGTTGATCGGCATTCAGCTCTCCAAGATGGTTGAAAGGCCTCCCAAGCCACAACTACATCCACAGAAGGAGTCAGGAGTCGATCGTCACCAAAGTTGACAGGGGCTGCTCCGGGCTCCGGTGAAACAGACAACCCAAGATCTTCGTAGTAACAAAGTACTCCGAGAGCAGCTACTTGGCTGGAGATCTCTCCATACCGAGTACCTGCTGCCTTCATAGTCTTCGTTGTTGCTTGGATCATCTTCAACCTCCGCAGCAAGGAGTCGTTGCCAGTCGAAGAAGAAGCGCAAGAAGTGTTGAAGTACTCCAGGACACCCCGAAGGGCGTCCATGGTCTTCGAAGCCACCTTCTCGCACTTTATCTTCTCTTCAGACAAAGTCTTGTTTGACGAAGTCAGCTCGTCCATCAGAGATGAAAGTCTAGCTGCCTCCATCATCAAAGAATTCGTTTGCCCGAGCAGTTTTTTGGCCTCCTCCATCAAAGTTAGTTACTCCTCTCAAAGCTTGACCATTTCAGCTCCTACGGCTGCCTGCTCTCCCCGCAGCCTTTCCACCTCGGCCTGAAGCACCACCTGCTCAGCCTCGAGTTCTTTTTTGGTAGCCTCCAAGATGGTCCTAGCATTTCTTTCTGCGGCTACCATTTCTTCCAAGCTCGAAGTCCGAGTCTCGGAGCTAACAAGACTCCATTGAAGAGTTGTTACTTTCTCCTTGAGCAGGTTGCATTCTCGCTCATGTGATATAGCCGCGGCTCGAGCTAGAACTACGTGCTGCGAAGGAAGAAAAAACGGCAATGTAATTAAATTATGTACATATGTTTGAGCTAATTCTATTTTTGCAGGTACTTCGTACCTAGTAGGTTGCCCGTTCCAAAGCTACATCCAGCTCCGACCCCTCCGTTTCACTAAGAATAGAAACCAAGTTAGTCTCCCCATCTTTGCGACTAGCCAGAGCCAAAGGCTCTAGCAAAGTCCGAAGTCCTGTTCTCCGCTCCAGAAAAGGAGCTAAGAGGGGGAGCCTTGACAAAGCGCTCTAATCATCTTCAGTTGGAGATGGGCCAGAACGGAGCAAAGCATCTTCGGAGGCCTCTATAGATTGACCTCTGTCCGTAGATCCTGATGGAGTCCATCCTGGAACCAGAGCAGGCAAAGGCCAACCTTTACCTTTACCTTTTCCAAGACCCATCTTCCTTGGAGATATTTCCTGGACTGGAGTCTTTTGAGCTACTACAGGAGCTGCCTTCGGAGATACAACGGCCTCCGGCACAACCTCCATGGCGGGAGTCTCTTCCATCGAAGCTAATCCTGTAAAAACCAAAGGTATATGATATTGCTTAAATTTTGCAGGACACAAAGAAAAGAGGGAAGAAGAAAAAGGTATTTTGTTGACGCTTACCTCCACCATTTTGTTGCCAAGCGAGCACTGGACTTCTCGGGGGCTCGAACATCTGGCCGAAGTCCTCTTTAGACTCCGGACTTCGAACCGAAGGAATAGCTACAGAAATATCTTAGACCACTGTAGCTATCACTTCGTCTGGAGGCAAGACTTGGGCGTCCACAGTCTCAACTCCGCCTTCTCCCGTAACAGGAGCATTTACTTGACCAGGTAGGACGTCCTCAGTCTCTGCTTGTTCGGGGTTGACTTCGACGGTAGGCGCCGCCACCACGCCGTCTTGAACGGGGTTTTCAATTCCCATTCGAGACCCTTCATCCCCTGCTAGGAGAGCTTCGAATTCCTCCCCCATTACTTTGTTTGCTTCATCTTCAGATGACTCCGAAGACGAAGTTCGAGACTTGGCAGGAGACAGGGCCTTCGACTTCTGAGCCACCTTTTTAACAGGTGTCTTGGCTGGCACTGAAGTCCCTGCTTCGGCTTTCCTTTTCTTTGGGGCTTGCTCAGAGCTGACCCAGTCCGAAAGAATGGGAGATTCAACTCCGAGTATAGTCCATACTCGGTTGAATCGCTCCCAGCTGCTAACCAATTTCACCCTCCACTCCTTTTCAACGGGTGTAGGAGCCTCGAGGATCTTCTCCGAAGTTCGGACAATTTGTTCTGGAGTGAGGGTGGCGCGTGGAGCCAAAAGATAAGATTTCCTTTCGGTTAAATCATTTTTATAGAACCAATACTACGTGCAAAACCATTTTGCAGAATGTACAAGTTTACTTGCAGCACTTGAAGGGATCTCTCAGAGTCCACCCTTTGGGTTCTCTTCGAAGTTGATTGGCCAACTAGCCATCAAGGGCGGGATCCGAAGTCCGATGAATTCCTCCACTAAGTCGCGCATGCTCATGCGACGACTTATGGATTGCAGCAGTCCAAGGAGAGCTTCGAGTTGGCTTGGATTGGGTTGGACTTCCGCCTCCCTCCGAAAGAAGATGTCTTCCAGAGGTCCGGCCAAGGCACTGTCCGCCCCTACCTCGGCATAGAACCAGCAAAGAATCCAATCCGTATACCATCTGATATTGATGGCTTTCGCCGGGAACCGGTCTTGATATTCTTCGCGGAGCTAGAAATTGATGCTGCCAAAGGCAACCACCATCTTCTCTCCTTTGGCTCCAGTGTAAGTCTTTGGTTGGCAGGAAGCTTTGTGAAGCACCACTATGGGATCAGAATGGCGACTAGAGAGGGGTGAATAGGTGCCTCGACAAATTCTTGCGAATATGATGGCCTTTTCAAATCACCCAACGCACCTCTAAATGAACAAGCGGAAGTAGATGTAGTAAACACTCCGATAAAAACAGATGCTATCACCCTCCTATCTGATATTATGTCAAATGATAGATTGAGAGATCACCAACACTGAATTTGCACACACAAAGACTGCACTTTAAAAATAGCTTTGAAACTTTTTCTATTCTATACAAAAGACTCACATAAAAACAATTTCAGAATGGGCTTGGTGAAACATGTGCTCGGCAGTACATGCAGTTGTTAATGGCGCAAAGCATCACTGCATAAGGCAGCACATGATCGGCAAGCTGGGAAAGAAAAAGAAAGGAGAATGTTTCTAGATTCAACTTTGAGCCTTCAAGATTTTCAGCAAATGACCACCTTCCAGAATTTTTACAGCATATAGATGAGCCAAAAAATATATGTAGTTTTGTTCAGAACTTTTTGTAAACATCAAACATGGAACCCTGGTAACTTGGACAACAAGAGTTATGTAGAACTCAGGTCCAAAAACAGAACCAAAACCGATCAAAAATCGACTCAAAGATTGAATCCAGACTGAAAACAGAACACAACTTGGCAGAAATCAGCAGTTTTCAAAACATTTTAGGCATTTTGTTGGACAAGAAAATATATGCAGCGGTGGTCAAAAACTTTTGAAAATTTCAAACATGGAACCCTTGAAACTTGGACAAAAAGAGTTATGTAGAACTCAGGTCCAAAAACAGATAAAAAATCGACTCAAATATTGAATCCAGACTGAAAACAGAACACAACTTGGCAGAAATCAACAGTTTTCAGAATATTTTAGGCACTTTGTTGGACCAGAAAATATATGCAGAAATGGTCAAAACCTTTTGCAAATTTCAAACATGTAACCCTTGAAACTTGGAAAACAAGAGCTATGCAGAACTCAGGTCCAAGAATAGTACCAAAATAGATCAAAACTCGCCTCAAAGATTGAATCCAGACTAAAGACAGAACGCAATCAGCAGAAATCAGAAGTTTCCAGAACTGTTTAGGCACGTTGTTGGATAGAAAAATATATGTTTCAGTGGACAAAAACTTTTGCAACCTTCAAAAATGGAACCCTAGAAACTTGTACAACAAAAGTCGTGAAAAACTCATGTTCAAAAACAGCATCAAAACCATTCAAAACTCAGCTCCAAAAGTGAATCTGAAAGGATGAACAGTACCTACACTGGAAGCTCCTGGATGTTGTTTTTGCTTGATCCGAATGATTAACACTAAGCATGAAATTGAGAAGAGCAAAAAGGCTAGAACAAAATAGAAATTGTGGTTGGTAGCCCCAAAATATTCAGCTAAAAGAGTCTAATGACAACCACAAAAGTCCCACCAACCCTGTCTTTGGGTCCTTTATATAGGCAAGCCCATAAAGGAAAACTCCAAAATACCCCTAGGGTTTAATTACAAATTAATACTTCAAACTAATTAAACCTAAAATACCCTTTGGTATTTTTCAGAATTAAAATCCAGAAAAATACACAAAGAATATACCTAATTTATTACAACACTTAAACCTATACTTTTAATATATTTTCAGAATTTTGACAATTCCGAAAAATACTAAAAGTTTACACTTAATATAAATTACGAAACGAAAATAAACTCCTAATTATTGGAATTTAAAAACATTTAGAGATGAGATGGTTTTCAGCAAAAACCGACAAAGCCTCCTCGATCGCCGACATGTGACGCCAATCCGCGAACTCGACCACCAGCAAGTCTCTCCCGCTCTCGATCCCCTCGAGCCGCCTGATCACTTGCAATGGCCTCCCTTTCACTGACTTGACCATCACGGTGTCTCGACCATCCGTCCGTCTATGTCTTGCTCTATCTCCTCGTGCACTCCTGAGATCATCTCCAACTTCACCCAGCATCTTTGATCCTCTAGCATCGAGCTCCCTGCTCGACCCTTGATCACCCGCCACTGACAGTTGGTTAGCATCTCCACCCTACACACATGAGATAAGCCAAAACACGAAACATGACGCACACTGATCCCCTTGGCATCCACTCTCGATAACCACAAATCGAACCCATCGATGCAATCAAACCATCACTCACTCATTCACTCGATCGCTCATCCTTGCCAATCACTCATCATAAAGACAGAAACCACAATGCGACCACACTTGGTTTCACAGCCGCGAAGATCTCAGCTCTCCCAGCACAACCTTCGGCTCACATCGCCAATTTGAAGATGGCTAGGCGAGCGATAGCATTGGGGGGAAGTTGGGGCAAGGTGACATGGAACAACCTTAATACCTCGGAAAGGAAATCCACCGCTGGAAGCCCCAATCCTGCTTTGAAGAATGCTTCGAACAAAACTACCTCTCCGGCTCGCGGCATAAGAATCGCTTCTTTTCCGGCATGGCGAATCTTGATTCTAGGACCCGTCTTCCCAGCAGTCATTGCTGCAATGGACTTCTTCGAGAAAGTTGAAGGCCCCAATTGTATGACCGATCCGTATGTTTGGTCGACGCTGGGAGAAGATCGTGAGGACCGGCTAGGCGAGGATTATCCGAAGACGCTGTTGCTGCAGTTGCCGCCATCGTCTGTTGCCTAGACAAGGACGAAGCGGGAGCGGGAACTTTGTGGCTAGTTTTCGCCATTGGAGAAGATGAAGTTGGAGTTTGGCTCAGGAAGCAGAAAGGGGAACGCAGAAGCAATTGGTAAAGTATCCAAAACTCACCCCTGCTTTCTTATTTATATTGTGAACTTGTAGTTGCAATGTACCGTTCATATGTGCCGGTCAATCTTCTTTACCGTTACGATTCACTGCGGCTCTTCGTGAGAAATCACGCCTCCAGAAACGAAGAAATAGTGTAGCCTTTAAAAAAGGTAACAGCTATTTCTGTAAGTCTAACGGTTATTTCAGCTTCGCAAGGATCTATCTCCAAAGCAGCTTCGACATGCACCTTCGCATAGAAGTTGGTCCGAAGATTCCAAACCTCCAAATACTTCAAAGAGTGGTAAAATTCGCTAAGTTCATGATCCTAAGTATACAATTGTTTCTTGTGTATACTTCCCTCTTATTGTATAGGAAATTTAGAGAGAAGTATTCGAGGAGCTACTGTGGGGGAAAAGATTTCATTCTCGAGAGGTGTAATGCCCTAATTTTCGTCAAGCGTTAAAAATAAAATAAAGTAATTAATAGATGAATTTCAAAAAAAATTAAATGTAAATCATAAATAAGAGAGCTAAAATACGGACCTAAAAATTTCGTTTAAAAATAAATCGTAGCTCGAGTATTTTCCTAAAATTTCTGTTGCTCTAACTTGCGTCACAAAAATCTTTCTAGAATTTTTGGCGCAAAAGAAATTAAATAAGATATAATCAATAACATTTCATCGCAAAACTCTAACACTAACTAATAAAATATATTTCAACATGAATGTTGTGTGAATAAAATATATGATAAATTATTTATATTAAAATAATATAAAACCAAATAAAATTTGGCTAGAGAAATTTCTAGTAAATTTCTCCCCCCTAAAATCAATTGGGGGTTTTATTAAGGATTTTACAACTAGAATAGTAACCCATAATACTTCACCGAATAACTTTAAATCGAAAGGAAATTAAGTTCCTATTTCTTTTACGGTTGAGTTTGAAAACTCCATCCTCAGTCATATCTCCTTTCCCGTCAAAAATCTAGAGAAATAATATTCTCTTTTCATTCATGAAGATTAAGAATCTATTTTTCATTCATATAGTTTAAACTCAGTGTAAAATATCTTTTAAAATCTTTATTATACCAAAATGAATTTAAATCCTCAATTTTTGCGTTCATGTTCGGAATATTTAATTTTGACGCGAATACAAAATTTCTCAATTTTCCGAATCACCGATTATTCTTTAAAATATCAATGAGCGATTTATTTGAAATCTAAAATTTCTAAATTTATTTTAGTTCCCAAACTTTCCCAAAACTTTTCACTTTTTATCAGAAATCCTAATTCAAAATTTCAGAAATAAATAAATTAGAGAAGATAAAAAAAATAAGTTCGATAAATTAAATGACTGAAATAAGAAATAATTAAAACACCATTTCAGAAATTAATTAATTAATTTCTTAATTAAATTCCTTAATCACCGGCCATTTCTTTTTGTCCAACATTAATCGTGTGCATGCTTTGCAGCAACGTGTGGGCCCCGCCATGATTTATTATCATGTTTTCCCGCCTGTTCCGTGCGCAAGGACCCTGGCGCAGCCTGTCTTTCAGCGCGTGGGCCCCTTGCATGCTGCCTTCCGTGCTTTCTGCTCTCCTGCGCTGCGCGCACGTCCCGCCGTGGGTCCCGCTCTTGTTCTGCGTGCAGCGCATGGATGCCGCTGTTTGAATGCTCTCCTAATTTATTTTAAAATTCCTTAAAATTAATAAATAAAAGTAGCGATAAATAATTCAATTTTTGAGTTGAAAAAATTATGCTAAGTTCTCAAGACCAACTAAAATTTTAGGAATTTTTATAAAATTTTAGAACCTTTGCAACTAGCATAGAAAATAAAAATGAACTTCAACAATTATTTTAAATTGAGAATTTAACTTATCAAGAAATAATTGAAATTTTGGTTTGGAAAATTTTTGATAAATTTTCCATGTTTAGAATATACCATAGGATTTTTCCTTGAATTTTTAGGAATTTTAAATCTAGACTAATAATTATAATATTGTTTCAGAGATTAATGAAAAATTCCCTAATTAATTCCCTGATTAATCCCTTAATTATTTTCTTAATTACCAAGCATTTTCCATCCAGCCGCATTGACCATTAGCGTGCATTGCGCCAGCGCGTGGACCCTAGTCCCTTTTATTGCACCACGCCTGCCCTAGCCATGCATGCTTCCTCCGTCTCCCTATAAAAAGCAGCCTGCACCCAGTAGCCACTGCACCAAAAGCCACCACCCATGGCGCCTTTCCTCCCCTCGCCGGCGAGCAGCCGCCGCGGTGCCACCCCGACCCGTATAGCCACCTCGCAGCCGCTCGCCTCCACTGCTGCTGTCCACAAACACCTCGGCGGCCAAGCCTCTCCTGCAATGGCAGCACCTTCTATGCATACTTTTTGTCCCATTTAGCTTCATGGTAGTCGTCCTTCCGTGAGGTCCCATACTTTTCTTTTCCAATATGTTTAATTAAATTATGGTGATTATATTGTATCAATCTATTTACAACTTCAATTTTTCTTCGTATTAAGATGTTGTTTCATATTTTCTCGTCTAGGGATATCCATTATGTCATCCTTTGATTCCGATATATATAATAGGCTATTATCGTATCGTCACTTAATCCTTGATAATCTATTTAATCCAATTTATTATTTTCACTGAACCATTTATCGTTGAATTAATAATATCTATCTCGATTTGTGAGAAACCAAGGGTTGGTTTCAGTATTTGTGATGAGTGATTGACAGGCTTTTACCCTCTGATTCGAAGGGGTACCTCCAAAAGGGGTTCGGAGGTTGGACCTCCGAAGGGTGTTCGGAGGTGGTTTCACCGAAGGGTGTTCGGTGGTTTGGTTGCTGCAGCTGTTGCAACAGAGTGTGCGTGTCGGAGGGGGTCCGACAGTACACGATGACTGGGTCTGTACCGAAGGCATCGGTACTTTGGGCGGTACACCAGAGTGTGTACCGGAGGTTGCTAACCCGGAGAGGTCTCCGGAGTACTGGACACACTTGTCTGTTTGTCTGTGGTGCGCAGGGACTTCGGAAGCGACGGACAGGTTCGCGGCAGGTGAACCTGGGTCAAGCGGGAGGCTTGATGCCAGGGGAGCAGGGAGCTCCATCACGGTGGCTGTGAAGGGGTCTGGGTCGGTCCTCGGGTCGAGGTGCGCCAGGTGAAGGCAGAGAGTGCGGAGTGTGGCTCCGGGTGAAGGTACTCCGAGACAAAGTCCTCGGAGGCGAGGCACTTCGAAGGTACTCCAGATGGAGTAACTTCGGAGTTGGATGGATCAAGTCCTCTGCGGAGGCAAGGAGTTCGAAGTGTGCTCCAGAGGGAGACATTCGAAGGTGCCCGACGAAGGTCTCAGAAGTCGAGGCGCATCGAAGGCATGGTCCGGGTGAGGCTCGTCGAGGAGTGTGCTCGGGGAGAGACACTGAGATGGAGTGCTCATGGAATGCTTCGTGCGGAGGCCTTGGACGAAAGAGGGACTTCGAAGGGTGGTACTCCGAAGGTGGGGCTTTGGAGTGTGGTTGTCTTGTGGTACTTCGGCCTGCATGGCTTCGGTACACGGACTGACGGAGTTCGAGCTGGGCGAAGCTGCGAAGCCGTGGTGATCCACTCCGGAGGTGTTGGTGCGAAGGCCCAAGGGCTTTGACGGCTTCGGCTCAAAACCGTCACTGTATCGAAGGCTGACTTCGGTGAAGCGAAGGCCATCTGGCTCAAGGCTTCTCACCGAAGCTATCGCACCCCTCGCGTGCGAAGGGGGCTTCAAAAAGGTCAAAGGCTGCAAGTCTGACAGTGTCTGCTCTGCAAAAAGCTGGTGCTGTCCCCTCTGCAAAGGCTGACAGAGAAGCCTCCAATAAAGTTGACTACCTTTTGTACCCCTCAGTTCTGTAGAGACAAAACCAATGTAAACCCTAGAGGTAAAGTAGTCAATTCCTTTGGGTGAATAGTGGCTATAAATATGGGGGCCTGGTAGGTAACATTTAACACTTTGAGCATTTACTGTTGAGCTCCTGTACCAGCCACCACCTCTCTGTATTCATCCAGAGTTCAATTTTTACTGTGTTCCTTGTTCAAGCGGCGAAGCCCTGCTTCGGTGTTGTCTTTCTGCTTGAGCTTGTTTGCATACCTCGCTAGCTTTAGTGCACCGAAGCCTGTCTAGGCGAAGTGTGTTTTGTGCAAAGTGTGCTTTTCAGTGTGCATTCGCTCTGTGTAACAGGAGGCAAGACCTCGCTGCTTACTAGCGAAGCCCTGATCGAAGCCTGTGCTTTTATCGAGTCTAAGTCCCTAGCGAAGTCTGTGAGTGTGCGTTTAGACCTTCGTGTACGAAGCCCAGCACCAGTTGCTGTTGCCAAGTACTTGGTCGAAGTCCTCAGAGGGCTGTCCACTCTTGCGAAGGGTGAAGTGTGAAGCCTGCTCGAAGCACCCCGTGTGCGGAGCCTGCACTGACTTAGCAGAGTAGATTTTCGAGGATTGTGAAAGAAGCGAAGTCTTCTTGGCTTCGAACTTCTGCTCCTACGAAGCCTATGTTCGGAGCTGTCAAAACACCTCCGAACCAGATCTTCGAAGGTAGTGTTCGAACCCTGTTCCGCAGAAGACAGGATTAAACCGAAGGCTAGTTTTTAGCCCGAAATTTTAAAAGCTCCCATTCACCCCCCCCCCCCCCCTCTGGTCGCCGTTTTCGGTCCAACAATTGGTATCAGAGCGGGTTAAGATCACTAGTTGACCTTAACCGGTTTTGTGATCTGTTGGCGACATGGATAGAGGCAGTAAAATTCCTCTGTTTGATGGGACAGACTTTGCATACTGGAAGGTGCGCATGGAGGCTTACTTGTTAAGCCAAGGAAATGCAATTTGGGAGATTGTGGACTCACAATACTCCATCCCTGATACTCGCACTACTCAAACAGAAAAAGATCAGTATAATGCCAACTCCAAGGCTAGGAATATACTGTTCATTGGTTTGAGCCGGAGTGAGTTTGATATGGTGCAGCACCTTAGGACTGCTAGGGAAATTTGGACAACACTCACTATTTTTCATGAGGGCTCTACTCAGATTAAGGCCAGGCGCCAAAGCACATATAATCAACAGTATCAGCTGTTTGTGCAGGCACCTGGTGAATCTATAGATGCCATGTTTTCTCGCTTTGATGCGATAGTGAGTAACTTGCGGTCCAACGGGACGCTTGCTTACAATGATCACGATAGGGCTATCAAGCTTCTCTATGCTCTTGACCGTAGCATATGGGAAGTAAAGATATCCAGCATTGAGGAGTCCACAGGTTATGACACATTGACCTGTGATGAGCTCTTTAGCAAGCTGAAGTCCACAGAGATTGCCAAGGCATCTCTTGCGGTGCACAGAAGCTCTTTGCCACAGCCGTTGGCATTGGTTTCTAGCACTAGTCGTGGCACCGCTGCAGAACCAAGCACATCTGGTACTTGTGTTCTTGCAGATGGTTTTGCTTTGTCCTCCCTGGTCTCCGTCACAAAGGAGCAGGTGGACACTCTGGATGATGATGAGCTTGCTCTCATTGCCAGAAGGTTCACCCGTTTTCACCATGAGAGACGGGATCAGAGGAGAAGTGGTTTTAGTGGTTGCTTTGAATGTGGCGACACCTCTCACATTAAGGCCAATTGCCCTAAGCTCAAGAAGAGAGATGAGAGTGAGCGCCCCAAATACCACAAGAAGGAGAGGAAACCCTTTGTGAAGGGCAAGCGCGGCAAGGTGGCTAAGAGAGTAGCCAAAGCCGCTTCCAGAGCTTTTGTTGCTGCTCTCAGCGACATCGACATTTCCTCAACTGAGGAGTCGAGCTCTGAGGAGGAGGAGTCCCCAAGGAAGGAGGACAAGAAAGGACGAGACTTCACTGGCCTTTGCTTCATGGCCGACAGCGATCACAGCGGCGATGAGCTTGACTCATCTGAGGTACCACTATCATCTGACCAGCTATTAATTAAATTAGATGAGTTGAATGAAGTAGTTCTTGGTCAGGATAGATTACTTGTGCAAGCCGCTAGAGAAAGAAAAGACCTTAGACTTAGGTTAGAATCTGTTTCTACTGAATATGCCATGTTTAAGTCTAAAGTAAATGATGCTGAATGTGAAGCTTGTAATGTAGTCATGGGTGAGCTTGCTCAGTTGCGTTCTGTACATGCTCAAACTCTATCTGAGCTTGAGACTGCACAGAAGCAGCTTTTGGTGGTTGATTCTAGACCTCATGATATAATTGATTGCATGAACTGTTCTTTATTGCGCGAGAGCATTAATTTACGTGATAAACATGTTCATGATTTAGAGGCTAGATTGGAGAGGGCCGGTAGTTCTAAGGATGTGCAGCCTATTTGTGACACGTGCATTACCCTTAAGGACCAACTAGGCACTGTTAGAGAGCGAGCTGAAAACCTCATGTCTGAAAATGAGTACCTTCTTTCTGTGGTTAATAAATGCACTGAGGGAAAGGGTAGGATGGATTTGCTCTTGGCCAAGACCAAGTTGTGTGCTGACAGAGCAGGGGTAGCTCTAGGTTTGGGTTTTGAGAGGATTTCTTCAGACAGCAAGACCAAAACAGTTTTTACCTCTCCCACTACCTTAGAGAAAGAGAGAGCTCTGTTAGACACTCCATCAGCCAAAAAGCCTACCCGACCACCAAAGAAAGCCACACCTCCTGCCAAGAAAAATCCTCCCAATAAAACCACTCAGCAGAAGCCCAAGGAGCCTGTGAGAGTTGCTCATGTGACCCATGAGAGTGCCCCCAGGAGAGTTTTTCACTGTTCCTACTGTCAGCGGGCGGGTCACTTGGTTGGGTTCTGTTTTCGTCGCATCAAGGATGAGCGACGCGCTTAGGCGATGAGTTACCAGGACATGCATTACCCATCTTTAGGTATGCATGAGTCTGAGTTTTACTATCGTCCTGCTTTTGAGGCTCCTCGTGCTTCTTGGAGAGGTTTTGCTCCTCGAGGTGTTCACCGTGTTCCATATGGTGATAGACCCCGGGCGAGTAGCTTTGTACCTCGTCAGAGTAGGAGACCTCGACATGTTGTTCGATCACAGCATGTAGGTAGACCTCGCACTTTGCATCATTCTGATTTTCCTGTGCGTAGACCGTCTACCTTTACTGTGCCTACTACTCGTGCCACTCAGTGCTGGATGCCTCGTCATTTTTTCACTCACCCCAGCACTGAGCGATCGAGATATTCTTATCATGTGTAGGCGACAGATCGAGGCTTGGAGGGCACGTGGATCATGGACTCCGGTTGTTCGCGCCACATGACCGGAGATGCAGCATGGTTCTCCAGCCTCACCACAACCAAGCAAAGGGAACATATCACCTTCGGAAACAATCGAAGGAGTAGAGTGAAAGGTAAAGGTGTGGTAAGAATTAACTCGAATTTCACTCTCAAAGATGTTGCTTTGGTTGAAAACCTGGGATACAATTTGCTATCTGTATCTCAGTTGCTTGATGAGGGCTTCGAAGTGCGATTTCATCGCGATACTTCGCAAGTGCTCAATTCTGATGGCGTTGTGGTGTGTAAGATCTTTAGAGTTGGGAGAGTTTTTGGAGCTGATTTTTCAGAGTCATCTGGTTCTTCTCATTGTCTTGTTGCACATTCGACTTCTGAACTTTGGAAGTGGCATAGGAGACTAGGGCATATGAGCTTTGAGTTGCTCGCTCGACTGAGTGCCCTAGGTCTGATCCGAGGATTGCCCAAGCTCAAGTTTGAGAAGAATTTAGTTTGCACTCCTTGTCGACATGGAAAAATGATTGCCGCTTCGCATTCGCCAGTCACCACAGTGATGACTGAACAACCCGGAGAACTTCTCCATATGGACACTGTAGGTCCTTCTCGGGTTAGTTCTTTAGGCGGCAAGTGGTATGTATTAGTTATTGTCTACGATTTCTCTCGCTACTCTTGGGTCTTCTTTCTTGCCAGCAAGGATGAAGTGTTTTCACACTTTCGGAGCTTGGCTTTGAGACTTTTTACTGAACTCCCTGGTGCATTAAAATTCATTCGAAGTGATAATGGCACCGAGTTCAAAAACAGTCTCTTTGTTGACTTTTGCATGGAGCATGGCATAGAACATCAATTCTCTGCTCCGCGGGTTCCTCAACAGAACGGTGTTGTTGAGAGGAAGAACCGCACTTTGGTTGAGATGGCTAGGACGATGCTTGATGAGCATAGGACTCCTAGAAAATTCTAGGCTGAGGCCATGAACACTGCTTGTTACATCTCAAACCGAATATTCTTGTGCTCAATTTTAAACTTGACATCTTATGAGCTACGTTTTGGGAGACAGCCCAAGGTTACTCATCTTCGAGTTTTTGGTTGTCGTTGCTTTATCCTAAAACGTGGTAATTTGGATAAATTTGAGTCGCGTTCTTCTGACGGGATCTTTTTGGGTTACACTACACATGGTCATTCTTATCGTGTTTATAACTTGGAAACTAACACTGTCATCGAGTCATGTGATGTGACTTTTGATGAATCAACCCCCTCTGTTAGTTCTGCATTTGAACAGGCAAATGAACACGAAATGGAACAGACCATCTTCGAAGACGAAGATCCCGGAGAACTCGAGGATGAACCCTACTACCCTCGACATCAATCCCCGAAGCCGACCCCGCTTCAACCACTTCGGCACGAGGTCCCGAAGCAACTACCTCGACATCGGTCATCTTGGACCACTCCAACGCACAAGTTGAGGGGGAGACTGCATCCCGCCGCGAGGCTCCACATCATGTTCAAAGGATGCACCCTCCCGAGCAGATCATTGGTGAGCTTGATCAAAGGGTAACACGTTCTCATGCTCATTTTATTGATTCCGCTTTTGTTGCTTCTTTCGAGCCCTTAGATGTTAGTCATGCACTTTCTGATTCTAGTTGGATCAATGTCATGCATGAGGAACTTGAAAATTTTGAGAGAAACCAAGTCTGGTCATTAGTTGATCCTCCACCAAATGTTCATTTCATTGGAACAAAATGGATTTTCAAAAACAAACAAGGGGAGGATGGGACTATAGTCAGAAACAAGGCTAGACTTGTAGCTCAGGGTTTTTCTCAACTAGAAGGGATTGATTTTACTGAAACTTTTGCACCTGTTGCTCGCCTTGAGGCCATTAGGATTTTGCTTGCCTTTGCGACATCTCGGGGATTCAAACTCTATCAAATGGATGTCAAAAGTGCATTTCTTAATGGCTTCATAGGTGAAGATGTTTATGTAAAACAACCCCCTGGTTTTGAAAACCCCAAGTACCCACATAAAGTCCTTAAACTTCATAAGGCTCTTTATGGACTCAAGCAGGCCCCTCGGGCTTGGTATGATAGACTTAAGTCTTTTCTGCTTGAGCGGGGGTATTTGATGGGCTCTGTTGATAAAACACTGTTTACTCTCAAGCATGGCAAAGATTTCCTCCTAGTTCAGATTTATGTGGATGACATCATCTTTGGTGGCTCTTCTCATGCTTTGGTTGTAGAGTTTGCAGATACCATGAGCAGGGAATTTGAAATGTCCATGATGGGTGAACTCACCTTTTTCCTTGGTTTGCAAATCAAACAAAGCAAACAAGGTACTTTCGTCCACCAGACGAAGTACACCAAGGACCTGCTCAAGAAGTTTGATATGTCCGATGCGAAGCCCCTCGCCACTCCAATGGCTACATCTGTAGCATTGGATCCTGACGAAGATGGAGAAGCCGTAGATCAGAAGGAGTTCCGAAGCATGATCGGCTTCCTCCTCTACTTGACTGCTACGAGGCCTGACATACACTTCGTTGTGTGTATGTGCGCTCATTTTCAGGCTTCACCACGAGCTTCGCACCGCCAAGCGGTAAAGCACCTCCTAAGGTATCTCAAACATACCCTCGAATTTGGCATATGGTATTCAGCATCTTCATCTTTATGTCTTCGAGGTTATTCCGATGCGGATTTTGCTGGGTGTAGGATTGATAGGAAGAGTACCTCTGGTACTTGTCATTTTCTGGGTACGTCTCTAGTTTGCTGGTCTTCCCGTAAATAGTCTAGTGTTGCACAATCGACGGCTGAGGCCGAATATGTTGCTGCAGCTAGCTGTTGCTCTCAGATTTTGTGGATGACTTCCACTTTGCGGGATTTCGGGTTAGATTATAAGAGTGTTCCACTTTTCTGTGATAACACTAGTGCTATTTGTATTGCAAACAACCCGGTTCAGCACTCCAGAACCAAACACATTGATGTGCGGTATCATTTTCTCAGAGATCACAATGAGAAGGGTGATATTGAACTTCAATATGTTGATACCCAACAACAGCTAGCCGATATTTTCACAAAACCCCTCGATGCTTCTCGATTTGCTTACTTGCGTGGGGAACTTGGTATTTGTCACCCTTACGGCATTTTGTGAGGGGGAGCAGTTTTAGATGGATGAGCATTTGCTAATCGTATGTTGAAATTGCATTTACATCTTTTGCACTTATATGCCTGATTATAATCCATGACATCATGACAACTCAGCTCTTCTTAATTTATCTGAAACATTCATGTGCATGATGTTTCTTTTCAAAATCAAATTGTGCTCACTACTTAGTCTTGAATCTAGCATGTTTAGGCAGGACTGCTTTAGCTATCTTTTATCTGCTTGATAGCAAGACACAGTTATTTGGATGCTAAAAATTTGCATCTTGAAAAATTGTTCTACATTTTCATGGATATTCATAAAGTGCCAATCAATTGGTTCACTTAGTTAAAATCAAAAATTCCATGATTTGCATGTTTCAAGTTAAAAGATCCAGGTGGGTTTGTTTGTCGCACTACCCTATTCTAGACTGCTTACCATTGCACATTGGTCTGAACTGGAATAGTGTAGTGTATGCCAAAATCATTGCCTTAAGCTTCTTATGGTTTTCATGCCTAGGCTTGGCCTGATTGGAAAGTATAAGGTGGACAAACAAATAACCCCTGGCATTAAGAAAAGAACAACAAAATTCTCTGTTCATCAAGTTTGCTTTCATTGCTCCATTTGAACTGGACTTGTCTGTCTAGAGTAGAAATTGACTAGCTTTGCGCAGTCCCTGCTGTTACTTGTCTAGTTTCCTTGTCTAAGTGGTGATGCTTTTATTTCAAAAATGATCAAATCACATGCTTCATCATGTTTTTAGAAAATGTTAATTGGAGCTGAGCACATGATCATTAGTGTTGTTGTTGGCATATTTTTGCTTTATATGTCTTTGCAATTCTGCTCATTTCCAAGCAATGCCTCTTGTATGTGCTCCTTGATGCTTGCATTGCCAAAGGGGGAGAAATTGCTACGTTCTCTGCTATAAAGGGGGAGAAACTTTTGAGCTGGAGAGAGTTTTCTGTTGCCAAAGGGGGAAGATTAACTCAGGGAGTTTTTTCCGAAGGGGCTTTTTACTCTTTTACAAAGGGGGAAGAAAATTCTTTTATCAAGTGACATGTTTTGGCTCGTTTCTGAGTTTTTATGGTCACTTGTGTGCTGAAAGTCTTTTAATTTTTCTTGGACTTAAAGTTGGTTGTCAATGCACTCATCAAGGGTGAGATTGAGAAACCAAGGGTTGGTTTCAGTGTTTGTGATGAGTGATTGACAGGCTTTTACCCTTTGATTCGAAGGGGTACCTCCGGAAGGGGTTCGGAGGTTGGACCTCCGAAGGGTGTTCGGAGGTGGTTTCACCGAAGGGTGTTCGGTGGTTTGGTTGTTGCAGCTGTTGCAGCGGAGTGTGCGTGTCGGAGGGGGTCCGACAGTACACGATGACTGGGTCTGTACCGAAGGCATCGGTACTTTGGGCGGTACACCGGAGTGTGTACCGGAGGTTGCTAACCCGGAGAGGTTTCCGGAGTACTGGACACACTTATCTGTTTGTCTGTGGTGCGCAGGGACTTCGGAAGCGCCGGATAGGTTTGCGGCAGGTGAACCTGGGTCAAGCGGGAGGCTTGATGCCAGGGGAGCAGGGAGCTCTGTCACGGTGGCTGCGAAGTGGTCTGGGTCGGTCCTCGGGTCGAGGTGCGCCAGGTGAAGGCAGAGAGTGCGGAGTGTGGCTCCGGGTGAAGGTACTCCGAGACAAAGTCCTCGGAGGCGAGGCACCTCGAAGGTACTCCGGATGGAGTAACTTCGGAGTTGGATGGATCAAGTCCTCTGCGGAGGCAAGGAGTTCGAAGTGTGCTCCGGAGGGAGACATTCGAAGGTGCCCGACGAAGGTCTCAGAAGTCGAGGCACATCGAAGGCATGGTCCGGGTGAGGCTCGTCGAGGAGTGTGCTCGGGGAGAGACACTGAGACGGAGTGCTCATGGAATGTTTCGTGCGGAGGCCTTGGACGAAGGAGGGACTTCGAAAGGTGGTACTCCGAAGGTGGGGCTTCGGAGTGTGGTTGTCTTGTGGTACTTTGGCCTGCATGGCTTCGGTACACGGACTGACGGAGTTCGAGCTGGGCGAAGCTGCGAAGCCGTGGTGATCCACTCCGGAGGTGTTGGTGCGAAGGCCCAAGGGCTTTGACGGCTTCGGCTCAAAACCGTCACTGTATCGAAGGCTGACTTCGGTGAAGCGAAGGCCATCTGGCTCAAGGCTTCTCACCGAAGCTATCGCACCCCTCGCGTGCGAAGGGGGCTTCAGAAAGGTCAAAGGCTGCAAGTCTGACAGTGTCTGCTCTGCAAAAAGCTGGCGCTGTTCCCTCTGCAAAGGCTGACAGAGAAGCCTCCAATAAAGTTGACTACCTTTTGTACCCCTCAGTTCTGTAGAGACAAAACCAATGTAAACCCTAGGGGTAAAGTAGTCAATTCCTTTGGGTGAATAGTGGCTATAAATATGGGGGCCTGGTAGGTAACATTTAACACTTTGAGCATTTACTGTTGAGCTCCTGTACCAGCCACCACCTCTCTGTATTCATCCAGAGTTCAATTTTTACTGTGTTCCTTGTTCAAGCGGCGAAGCCCTGCTTCGGTGTTGTCTTTCTGCTTGAGCTTGTTTGCATACCTCGCTAGCTTTAGTGCACCGAAGTCTGTCTAGGCGAAGTGTGTTTTGTGCGAAGTGTGCTTTTCAGTGTGCATTCACTCTGTGTAACAGGAGGCAAGACCTCGCTGCTTACTAGCGAAGCCCTGATCGAAGCCTGTGCTTTTATCGAGTCTAAGTCCCTAGCGAAGTCTGTGAGTGTGCGTTTAGACCTTCGTGTACGAAGCCCAGCACCAGTTGCCAAGTACTTGGTCGAAGTCCTCAGAGGGTTGTCCACTCTTGCGAAGGGTAAAGTGCGAAGCCTGCTCGAAGCACCCCGTGTGCGGAGCCTGCACTGACTTAGCAGAGTAGATTTTCGAGGATTGTGAGAGGAGCGAAGTCTTCTTGGCTTCGAACTTCTGCTCCTGCGAAGCCTGTGTTCGGAGCTGTCAAAACACCTCCGAACCAGATCTTCGAAGGTAGTGTTCGAACCCTGTTCCGCAGAAGACAGGATTAAACCGAAGGCTAGTTTTTAGCCCGAAATTTTAAAAGCTCCCATTCACCCCCCCTCTGGTCGCCGTTTTCGGTCCAACAATTTGTTATTTCAAAATCTCATTTTAACTACGTGTTTAATTCCTGTTAAAAATCCCATTTAAAATTATTTTTATGTATCGAATTAAAAAGAGAAAAATAAATGCAAACCGTGATAAATTAAAAATCAAGATTTGAGTTGAGGAGTTTATGTTAAGTTCCTCAAGGCAAAATAATTTTTTAGGAAATTTTATAAATTTTATTTTAAATTGGAGAAAATAAATTTAAATTAAATAAACTGTGTATAAATAACAAAATGGTTAAAATAATGAGGAATTAAGAGTCTCAAAAAGAGTTCAAATTTTAGTTTGGAAAATTTTTTAAAATTCTTCAAGCCAACAATATGCGCTAGACTTTTTATTTGAATTTTTAAGATTTTCATAACTATTACAATAAATACAAACATCATATCATAAATTAATTAAAAACTTCATTTATATGCTCTCCCGCTTCTCTCTCCTGCCCCTCTCATTTCCCAGCCACATGCATGCCGCACTAGGGATGGCAATGGGGCCCCGTTCCCCGATCCCCGGTGGGGATTTCCTCTATTAGGGGACGGGTATGGGGAAATCTCATTCCCGTAGGGGGACAAACGGGGAAAAACCTATCCCCGTCGGGTGAAGTAGGGATAGGGACGTTCCTCTACTCTCCATCCCCATTCCCCGTTAATATACCCGTGAAAATTGAATGTGGGTCCATATTATATATATACATATGTATGTATATGTATGTGTGTATATGTATGCGTGTATATATATGTATGTATATATATGCGTGTGTATGTATGTATATGTATATATGTATATGTATATATATGTGTATATATATACCTAAATGGGGATTTTCTTCCCGACGGGTACCCGAATCCCCTACGGGGAGCGGGGATGGAAAAAATCTATCCCCGAAGCCGGGACCGGGGACGGGGAACGGGGAATTTTTGGTCTAGCGGGGACGGGGACAGGGACCCCTCCCCACTGGGGATTGTCCCCGTTGCCATCCCTATGCCACACATCACAGCGTCCGCCCGCGTAGGCCTCACAATGCGTATTTATCCCGCCCCTGCAATCTCGCGCCTATAGACCTGGTCCACCGTGGACCATAACACTTTTCAGTTTACAGAAAATTCCAGAATACATTTTAAACACCAAAAATTGATAACTTCATCAAAATTCATTTTTTAAAAAATCAGATAATAATTTCAGAAGCTTAATAACTTTATTTTCCTTAATTTGACCCAACAAAACCTATATGCTTGTAGTGTGATTTTGGATTGTTTTAATTGAATGTTATGTTTATTTTATTCATATCGAGAAGATTACGACGCTGTAGAAGAACCGGAGTATTTCCCCGAAGCTCCTCTTGCCTCATTCCCTGAACAAGGCAAGTAACCAAACTAATTTTTGAGCATATTCAACCTAGTTTTCTTAAACTATCACTAAAACACATAGGTTATACATGCCTTAGTCAAATTGAAAGCCTTACATTATATTTATTTAGATCCCCAACCTTGAAGTGTAAACCCAAGCCATGTTATTTAGCCTAAACTCCTTGTCACCATACTACTAGTATTATTAGATAGTATCCAATGTATTGACACAACCTCTATAGGCTAAAAACGTGTCGTAGAAACTTGGATTCTATTATATGATCCCGTTATTCTCTCATCCCTGGAATTCTATTGGTTATGGAGTTTTGGTTAAGTGTGTAAGCATGGTGGGTTCCGGGTGCAAGCTAGGGCATTGGTCGGTAGCACCCGGGGCACTATAAGGACCGGTCTACGGGATCCATTGCAATACACTTCCGTATTAACCACAAGTCTAGTGGGTAAGTCCTAACTAAGGTATGGGGCGTTCCAACTCGAGGCACCACTTTGAGATGGGTCAAGCAGCATCTGCGGGTGGCTTGTACCGACGTGGCGCAAAAGAGGGTGCGACGTTAGCCCGAAGTGGCCGGGCGCACCGGCGAAACCTAGAGCGGGTGTTATCGGATTGGAGCATCTCATGTTGAGGTTTTGGCACGAGATCCCGTGGTATGGGTCATCTCGTTACACTTTGGTGTGTGGGATGAGTGCGTGCCTTGTGGGTATAGTTGTATACCTCTGATCAGAGTTTAAATATTTTTGAAAAACCTAGCCTACAGTCAAGGGCGAGTTGCGTGACTACTCGCAGTTAGTTTACATTTATGAGTGTTGCATGATGACTTGACATGTAAGGACTATTGAGCAACAAGGGAAAACGTACTCCTCGAGTTAGATGATATTACATTGTTCATGTTTAGTATTCTGCATAATTAAATTTGACTACACTAAGGGCCTGTTTGGTTTCTTTAGGGACTAAACTAAACTTTAGTCCCCTCCTTTTTACAGGACTAAACTTTAGTCCCCTTCCTGTTTGGTTCTAAGGACTAAAAAACTAAAGTAAGGTGAGGGGTGAGAGGTAAGTAGTACTTTTAGTCCCTTTTAGCAAGGTTTTGGGGACTAAAGAGCTAAAGTTCAGGGACTAAACTTTAGTCCCTTTTAGTCCCCATGTTTGGCAATTTAGGGACTAAAAGGGACTAAAGTTTAGTCCCTAAACTTTAGCAGCCCCAAACCAAACACCCCATAAATGTTGCAACTAAAAAATGTACTTTTCCGCACTTTAAACCATTATCTTTCCTTTGTTATTACCCTGCATTATTATTGCATTCTCGGTGGCTTGTTGAGTATGTTTCTACTCATACCCGTTGGACAAACACTTCAGAGACTGCGTACTATGAGGAGGATGGTCTGGAGTAGCGACCCAGTCAAGAAAACGATCCTGAAGAAGATGTTCATCATGTAGTTCTATTTTCATAGTTTCTTTATAAATTTTATGCTTATGTAGTAATGTGGTCTGCGAACCACAGATGATTGACCATACATATGTTGTCGCATGATGGACATATTGTTATAATTGTTTTTCTATGGAAATTCAATAAAGTTCTGATTTCATAAAATTGGGGCGTTACAAGAGGTCAAGAACATCCCCCTGTAGATACCAGCAAAAGAGGTGAAGTCAGAAGCTTTGATCTTCGAAGGTCTTAAAAGCATCAGAGTTGTGTTGTATTCGGAGTATTATACAGCGAAGACCTCCGTTAAGGCTTCGGCGTTATGAAGTCTCCCGAAGTATTTACACCCGAAGGAAGGTTGCCAGCAAGGATAGAAGATTTATCTTCTTTCTGATTAAATTAGTCTTTTACCTTTTTACCCCTATGAAGAGTATTCAACAGTATCTTCTTAGTCGGTTGTAATTAGAGGGTAAAGGAGTCTTTTCCTTTATTATTCGGTCTATAAATACCCTTCTTCACTCTGTAAAGGGTATCGAATACTCAAATATTCAATACATAACTTTGAACTACTTCGAGCTATTATCCTATACAGAGGCTTGAGATAGTTTGCTCCCACAAACACTTCATTTGTCATACATACAGTTTCTTAAATCTGTTAGCGTAATCTTTTCCGCTAATATTGGGTAAATGAAAAACACAAGTATAGATTGATACCTAACGGACAACCTTTTCTCTGATACCACTTGATGAGCACGGGGACGTGAAAAAGGGTAGCCCGATATTATGATAGGTACGATTGAGGCGACGAGTGGATGTTGACGCTTTAAGGCTTCCGATCAGAGATCGAAGCCTTGCAATCGCTACACCCTCTTGTCTAGTCGTTATCAACCATGTTTTCACGTAGTCGGCCTAACCACGAAGGTTTTGATCCTATAAATCAATCGTAGAACTTTGCAAGAACAAGGTAAATGCAATCTAAAATTGCAGATGATAATCTGAAGATTCAAGGTTTGGGATTTTACAAACCGGTATACGGTGAAACTATGATGACAGAATAATCTAAGCAAAACCCAACCCTAAACAGTGGTGGCTGCCATTCTACTTATAGGGTTTACAAGACCTGAGGTATGGGTCGATCCTTCAAAATATGAGTCGTGCCCTAGAAAGACTCAATCCTAACATACTGACGACTTAACTTAAGTTGGAAGGTCATCTTGGAGGTTTAAGTGGTGGTTGATGCTGATAGAGGCCACAGTCAGCTGTCGATCGTGTGGCGAGTGGTGGTTGGTTGGAAGCAATCAACAGTTGGTGGTCAGTGGATCGTCCCGATGGCTGGTAGAGCTCTAAGTGGTCGGTGTCGACAACGGTCGGCCGATAGTGATGGCAATCGGCCCGATGGTTTATGCTGATGGAGGTCGATGCCCGAGTGGTAGTCGGTCCGAGTGGTGGCCGATGCCGATGAGAGTCACAGTCGGCACTCGGCTGATCCAGCATCTCTTCTCCTAAGTTCCTAAGTAGTCCATTCAAAGGAGAATTTGCTTGAGTAACAAGGAGCAAATTCACCTGATTATTAAGTTGACGAACTATAGCACGAGTCATCGGTACTTGGTACTCAAGCGTGAGTGTATCGGTCGTAGAGATGTCCTCATCATGAGATGTTTGCTAGGTCGTCTCGCGCGTGTCCACAATTTTGCATGGTCTGAACTTTCTGAGACTGACTTGTCGACGCACAACAACATATATACAATATTTAGGGTGTGTTTGGTTGAGTTATGGCTGTGGAAAAAAGCTGTTGTGGGCTGTGGACTGTGGAAAAGCTACTACGGGATGTCAGCTGTGAGAAAGCTAAAAGTCGTCTCGCTGAAACAACTATGAAGAAGCTGCTTTGAGCTGTGAGCTATGTAAAAATTCAATTTATGAAATTTTGTATTGTTGTATGAAATTTGAAATGTCAATTTATGAAATTTTGTAAGGTTGTATGAAATTTGAAATGTCAATTTATGAAATTTTGTATGGTTGTATGAAATTTAAAATGTCAGTTTATGGAATTGTGTATGGTTGTATGAAATTTGAAATGTTAATTTATGGAATTTTGTCGAGTTGTGTGAAATTTGAAATGTCAATTTATGAAATTTGTATAGTTTTCTAAAATTTGAAATGTCAATTCATGGAATTTTATATGGTTGTATGAAATTTGAAATATCAATTTATGAAATTTTGTATGATTGTATGAAATTTGAAATGTCAATTTATAAAATTTTGTATGGTTGCGAAGCCAGAAGCCAGAAGCCGCAGATAGCTGGTTTGTAGGAGCTTTCACAGTTTCACTGTATCAAAAACTATTTTTACTAAAAACTGCTGGTTTAGAATAAACCTTGGTTTTTAACTTCGAGGAAGCAAAAACTACTTCCAAAAGTCAAACATATATGTCATCGTCGTTTATAATAGCTGCTTTCAAAGTCAAATTAAGCACGTACGTCCGTCGTGAATTACTGCTTGCTACGCACGATTTGGAGCCCTCAAAAAAACGTGATAGAACTCAAAATATAAGCTGGAACGGAGTTTTTTTCAAAGAAATTTTAAAAGATTTAGTATATTTTTATAAAAATTCTATAAAATTTTTGCGAAGTACCAAGCTCTAAAATTTCGGGCCTCAAAATTTGAAACTTAGACACACAGAAGATTTTGCGGTTTATTTAAAAAACTTATCCATTTTGCTATATAAAAATAGGTTTACGAAATATTTTGATTTTGAGAGCCCTGAATAAGTACACCACTTGTTTTCTTAATCGATGGCCCCGCCAGGCAGGCTGAAAGCAGACCTCTTCGGATATATATAGTTAGGGCTTGAGTGTGTGTATGTATACGTGTGTGTGTATATATATACACACGGGAGTATTATTCTACGCTACGTATGTAGAATAGCTATTCTATACCGACTACTTTTAGTAGTAGCAATTGAGTACTATTTTTTTCAGTAGTAGATTTTTTGGTAAAATAGCTATTCTATACCCGTGTGTAGGATAACATTTGTATATATATATAATATGTAATTATAGTTTGTCTTAAGATTACTATCTTAATTATATTGTCATCACGTAATAATTATAATTATTACCATTTAAATTAATAATGTATGAGTTAAAATATCAAACGCTTCTTACTAGTGTTTTACCGGGGTAGTAAATTATCATTTTTCTGTGTTGCGTGTGTATGTCAGCAGTCAGCTTATCGCGCATGTAAAAATTTCGAAATGGAAAACGAGCACGAAAAAAAAATGCGAGGGTTGTAACATGAACTACTAAGCCCACTCCATCAAAGAGAGACTGGATTTGGGCCACCTCCACCACATCCGTATGGGCTACTACTCGAATACAATGTTCTCCACATGCCCAGTAATCTCACCACACGCGCCTTTTTTATTTGGCCCAAAGGAAAGAAGTGTTTTTGACCCAGCCCAGTAATCTCCGTATGGACTATAGATATATTATATAGGCGACCAGATCGACCCAGCCCATGTACATGTACATATACATTTCGATCTCTTTTTTGAGATTATTTTTGTTTACAGTATATTTTATATGTTTTGCAAATAAATAGAGAGTAATTTTTAATTACAAACACATGTCAGATAAATAAAAAGCATGTATTTTACAATATCTTGTGCCCTTATTGTTTTTTATTGTTTATCGTCAAAATCTTTAGGCTACACTTTTGGTTCTTAATCTCTTGTTTTGGATTATTTTTTATATAGTATTTTTATATGTTTTTATTATTAATTGAGGAGTATTTTTTAATTGTAAACACACATCAGATAAAGAAGAAAGCATGGATTTTACGATATCTTGTGTTCTTATTGTTTTTTATTGTTTTCGTCAAAATCTCTATGTTACACTTGATTTTTAAATATTATAAAACTATGACCATAGAACTGGTATAAAACTCAATTAAAATTGTATATAAAATAAAAAAATCTAAAAATAATTAACGCAGCACTACACTTATCAATTATTGGCTCGGTGTGTTTGGTCTCCTCAGCTCCCTCCTTATCCTCGTCTCTCCGGTGGATGATAGAGCGACCGTCTGTCGCGACATCACCCATGCTATTTGCCACACGTCGCCTTCTGGAATCTCGCATCTCACGTGCCCCACTCCTATTGTTATTATTCTAGTCCACTAATTTTCACTGTGTATAGATAGTGGTCGCCGTCCCATGTTATGTCCTATGTTATAACGGAAATTTTTTTATAATATTAAAAAATATGATATAAATGATAAAAATAACTTAAAACATTATAATATAATATTTATCATAATTCAATTTCAAAATCAGTTTTACAAGTAGTATACTGGTTTTAAAAATAATATAGTTTTTATGAACAATAAAGTTCACGTGTCAATGAGAAACTACTGATGATCGTAAATTCACTATCACTGGTTATTTTATAGTAGTACTAGCTAAGTGCACGTGCATTGTAACAAAAAATTTTAAACACCATGTAAAAAAGTTGAGCAAATCTAAAACTGAAAAAAATGATTTACTATAAAAAAGTGGTGGTGACTAATTTATTTTAAATTTCTTTTAAAGTAACATAGGTTGATATCTAGTGTTTTTCGCTGTGACGGACCACTGCAATGGCAAATGCTCTGAATTCGCTGCGAGCAAACCGTGTACATTGCGCGTGCGTTCTTTTCCCCCCTTCATCCGGCGGTGCCCACGACGTTTTATGTATATCCGGATCGAACAACAACCATATACGGTGGTGAATGTGATCCCACTGTTTCTGCCGTTTGTACGGTGGTCCAGCAAATCTCTACAGCCATGGTCGATCCAGCGACAATTTGGCTGGCCCAAGGTGAGCACGAAAGGCCAAATATTAGTCTACGTCTGAGGTTTCTTTTTCCCAAAGCTAAAAAAGAAAACTCGGCAACCATGGAACTCAATTACCATCCGTTTTCAGCATCCACGCATATTTGAGTATACGTGACATGTGTGTGATGCCGGAGCCACTACTTTCAAAAGCAAGCCTGGTAGCCGTGATCCAGACGGGGGTGCGTACAGTCAATGTTACTAGAGCATTAGAGAGAAACTCTAAAATTTGACTTTTCATTTAAATTTTTTGGTATTCTTTTTATACAAATATCTTTAATTGTGTTTTTCTAATATAATATTCAAATTTAATTCTCTATAATATATTTTGGGTCCACCACCAACCGATCAACAAATGTTTCATAGTTTTTTACAAGAAAAGGCACGAATTACTACCTGAATTATTGTGAAAGTTTAAATTAATCCTAAATTGTAAAACCATTTAAATAACACCTAAAAATTTGAAAACCAATTTACTATTAAATATTTGCTAACGTGGACGGTGGAATGACAATTTTCACTCACAAGACACATATGCGCGCGGCTCGCTAACGTGACCAAACTAAAAAATGCTCCCACTAATCACATGCGGAAGATGTTCGACGAAATACCTTGACTAGCCTGCCATCGCACGTCGAAGCCATCATGGCCCACCACTATCGTGCGTCATGTCGCACCCTTTTTGTGCGCCTCAACTGCATGCCACTACTAAGTTGTTGGTGTCTTTTTTGATGACACGAATGGTTTGGGAGATCTGCTTAACTCTAGTGCAGGTTTTATAATCTTAGAAAAAGAAGGTTTTGAGTGTGCCAATCAATTTGACCCTGCAACTGATAAGGAATCATAGAAAGTAACATTAGTAGCAATGCCGATGGGGTACCGAGCCGATGACTAGGGTGATAAGAAAATAACTAGGAATAAACACACCTATTAGCCATAGGGTCGATGTATGCACCCATGCTATCGGGATAAACACGCTATCGACCGATAGGGTGGAACATAGCGTGGAAATAAAGATAACCTATCAGTTTGTCCTCTGATAGAAACTAAACTCAGCATACCAAACAACGTATCTATATCATCAAATTACCATAACTGCAAGATGAGACCTAACCAAGACAATTGCTAATCACGATAAATCAATAACCCTTCAATGCATCGGGCATACATATACCAAGATAAACCCGGCGATCACACTGATCGAGTCGATACCTCAAGAGATCAATATGTTGCAGCCTTGAAGAACATGAACCTAGCTGATGCGACCATCGGGGGTGGCAAGACTCACCTATTCACTGGAGATCGAGATGATGTAGCCGAAAGAGTAGTTTTGTTATGGTTAATTGTGTGTGTATCCTCTAAACCTAGCTATTAGATGCATATTTATAGTTTGAAGACTTGTCGTCCAAGAAATCTACATTGTAACCGATTATAGATCATATTTATCTTCTCTCACCTTCATCAGCTTCTTCATATCTGATCATATTGCAACAATATGGACGGGCTTCTTTGACCACCTTTAACCAGATTCCTTTGACTTCTAGTGACCGTGCGGCATCCTTAGTAGGCATGTGCTTTACTAAATCTTGGCATCAACACATACCCCCAGTTTCAGAGCATTAAAGAGTAACTAATGCTTCGAAATTACCAGTCATCATCACCCTTTGCCATCGCGTCCTTTCAAACATCCATCCACAACGTCTTTTAAAACTCATTAATAGTAGTTGAAACCCTTCATCTTCTAGTACTTTTATAAAATCCTGCATAGGGTACCAGCTCCATATCATATCCCTTTTTGTTCTTCCTTTTTGCCTCTTCTTCTCTGGCCATTCACAACTGTGATGGATGTTGCTTGGTCTAACGCATCTACTTTTTTGTGGTGGCGTTGGACCAGGCTTCATCACACACAGTTTTGTACTAGTGCTATTTAAGCCAAAGATTCAGTTCTTCTAATCCTGAGCCTACAAAGATCTCGGTGTTTTGAAAATTGTACTCATGATTACCTTTTGTCGAACGTTGCAGGTGGTCCCCACCAAATCCGGCAGGATTGGTTTGACCCGACAGCCGAGGCGTCTTCCTTGCTTTATAAGTATCCTCGGTCGCTCTTTGCCTTTCTTCATGCTTTCTGCCTACTACTCACTTTTAGCACTCAAGCTCGCCGCCATCTTTCTTCTAGTGTTCTTACGACCATTTTGCTCGTCGTCTTCATCTCCCTCGCCGGTCCCATACTCCACCGACCCTAGTGATGGCCACCATTGACACAATCCTTGAGGTAAATCTTCGTCATTCTTCTCTTTTTCATTGTTTCCCCCTTTTTCTTACCATTTTTTCTTACTTTCTTCTCTATAGAACTTGCAGAACCAAGTTTCGATTCCCATGGCTAACCACCCAACTCACCATTTCCTGGATCCGATGGGTAACCCCGATCCCATTAACATCATTAACACAGAAACCAATCAGATCCATTTTAAATGCTCCTCTATGCTTCCCTCTGATTGGCATCTTAGCTTTAGGGTTTTCCCTTCCCCTCTTCCCGATTGGCGTGATTAGTACCTTAGGGTATCGCCCATCAATCGTCTGTCTTGGGATGAAATCCGCATCGGGAACTACATCAGCCTTTCTCTCACTGAACCCTACAAGAACGAGCCACTTCTTGTTGCCGCCTGTCATATATTGTCCGATACTCTTAACGCCTTTGTTTTTACCACGGTTGGATGAGGCCCTCCTTGCTAGGTGTTTTTGCTTTGACTTTTCTTGACATCATCTCCCCTTGCAACCCTTTTTCTTTTCGATCTAAATCAACCCACCGCCTTGATGTAAAATCCATCGACAGGTTGGGAAAATATATTATGAAGCACAACAAGAAGACCGACCCCGTCGAAGCCTGCGAACATGTGGATTTCATCAACCTCTGGTTGGAGCGATTTGTCTTCTTTGGATCCACTCTGGGTCCAACCTCCCACCTTCAATTCCTGGCCGAGCAACTTGCTGCAACAAAAAAAACCCCATCGTCTGATACCTCCTTAGTGCCACTTATCATCTTCTTCATTAGGTATCGGCCAGGCTATCGACTAGCGAACCAGTCGGTCACCTCAGCGGTCCTTGGTGATTCTTGCAGCTCTGGATCAATGTCTACACCACCGAAGTGATCGACATATCATCAGTGTTTATCTCTGGGAGAGGCGGCCACCTACCAATCCACTTCTCGGATGTCCCTTGATTCCACGTGGCTCTACTTCACCGCATTTTATTGGGTCTTTCAGGACGAGAGGATTGTTTGGTTTGCATATGAGTCCCAATCTGAGTATGAATACCCCCATGGGTTCCTCCTAGACGATGTGTGCCGAAATGTGGAATCCACACAAATTTTCAAAACCTTGATCACTCTCTGCCTTCTGCTCGTCAACTTCACTACCCGTAGAGCCTCCAACGAGTTTTATCATCCGACTGTCTGCTCCGGGCCATCTGTGATCCAGCCAGCGCCCAATCGACCCCGCCTACTAGAGATACTACCATGGAAACCATCATCGGGGGCTGGTATGCTGGGGGTCATACACGTTACTTCTAGTGCATCGGCCAATGTTGATGATATGGTCACGACTGTGGAAGCTGATGCAACGGAGGGCATAGCGACCGACACTGGGGTCCCTCCCACTTTAAGCTCTTTGGCATGCCCGGTGGGACTATACTTCAACAATCTAGCCATGGCTAGTGAACTCAACGATGACAACATCATTCCGATAACCATGGAGACTATAACTGAGGAATAGAGGGCGGAGGTACAGAGAAACGTTGACACATTCCAAGAGTTGTGCCTGCAAGCCTACAGGATGACTCAGGCAGGTCCTATCTTAATGGATTCGTTGCCAAGACCAGCGATGGTCGTGGAGACCAGTCAGCCAACAGAAAGCCCTCATGTCGGTTTCCAGGAGATCATTGACAATGCGCTTCACCACGCTCTCATAAACCAATCTGGAACACTGGTCAACACCCTTCATGGGCTGATCAAGAATACTATTGACGACACTATATCCCACGAACCACTACAGGGTTCAACGTATCTCCTCGATGCTCAGACCAGGTTGCTATAGAACCCACAACACTCTCGGCCGGATCCACAGCCGCAAGGCCCGATTAGGCTAGATCAGCTGACCTTCTCAGTCGGCCATGAAGGAAACATACCGACCCAACCACTGGCCCCCACTCGTGGCTTTCCGTTGAGTTCGCCGTATAACCTCGAAAGAGGTGCGTCAGTGCCATTCTCAGCAGTTGGCTCTAGGCCGATGAGACAGGAGGCCCCACAAGTCAGATATGGTATCGCAAGGAACATGCTGCTAGATATCGTGCCGCCTAGGGGGGCACCTGTAACACCCCAAATTTTCAGAGAAATAAAAAATACCATTTAATATATTTTTCTGGAAATAATTTATTTTGGAATACCTTTAATACTCTCCTAAACTTAATTGAACTAGAACCTAGATAAAATATCCAAACAAGGGGCTAGAAAATTTTGTATGTGATCCCAATGCCAAGATATATTTTTGAGAATTTTTACAAATTTTTATCACCCTTGGAAGTAGCCCAATATTTTAAACTAATTTTGGCAATTATTTTTATTCAGAAAAGGACTTAAACAGTAATAGGCCTCCTCCCCCTCTTCTCCCTCCACCAGCCGGCCTAGCCCACTCCCTCCCTGTGCCCCGTACTGACACCCGAGCCCCACATGTCAGTGAGCCCTCTCCCTTCACACGCGCGCCCGACCGCCCGACCCCACCTGTCGGTTGCGTCCCGTTGCCACACCCACACACCCGCGCGTCGCTTACCTGTGGCCCCCGCTTGTAAGGACCGTCGTCCACCTCGCACCACACCCCCTAACTCCGCCGACTGAAGACCTCGCCTCAGATCCGCCCCGCCGCCCCCTCCCATCAATTCATCACCGGTTTAATGCACCCCGAGGCCCACCGGCCAATTAATCGCGTTAAGGAATGCATTTAAGCCCTGGGATCGCAGCACCCGCGCATGGAGAGTCCTCACCGGTGAGTGAATGCCTCCCCTCAGCTTTCCTTGCATGCGTCCCCCTCTGACCCTCGTCGGCACCTCTAGTTAAACCCCTAGCCTCCACCGCCTCCAGCCCACACATCCAATCGCGTCGAGAACGAACCAGAGCACCCCTCTTCGGTTTTTAGCGCCACACCGCCACCCTAGCTCCAGCCGTCGCTCGCCGTCGCCAGAGTTCCCCTTCGTCCTCGACGACCGCACCGTTGTGACCACCGGCGTCTCCCCGACCTCGGCCACCCCTCCGTCGTCGACGAATCCCGCTAGAACCCCATCGCCGACAAGGAACCCAAACCCCTCTGTCGTCTACCCTCATCGCCGACTACACCCTGTCGACCTCGGACCACCGCAACGGTACCCCCGTGCTCCCCTTGACGTCCTCTTTCTGTTTCTAGGCGTAGCTTGGACCGCCGTCGCTCACCGTGGCCCCTGGCCCGCTCGCCGTCGCCGGAGAAGACGACCGGCGCGGGTAAACTACCCGTGCCATGTCAGATTCATCCCCGACCGCGTGATCGTGATCCGACGGCCGAGATTAAATCGATCCCTCGGTTTAATCTGGCCCGTCAGATCTAAGCGAAGCGGTACGGTGTGATCTCGTGCGTCCATTAGTATTTAAAACCCGCATCGAATCTGGGCCATCCATCGCGTACTGGTTCAATGTTTTAATCCTGGCCGTCCACGATAACTTAACTCCCCCACCTCGCCTGTGGCCGCCCGATCGTGATCCAATGGTGGATCCGGATCCGGCGCACGCGCACAGTGCGCGGGTTCACGGTGAACCCGGTTCACCGTGGACCGACACTTGTTTTTGGTTTAATTTAAATTCCATAGATGGTTTTAAACTTCAAAAATTCATATCTTGCTCATTTTAACTCCAAATTTAACCGTTTCAATTCCAGAAATTTTATAATCTTATTCTCTACATGTTAATGCAATGAAAACAGTAGGTTTATTTTGAGTATTTTATTTTTATTTAATAAAGTATTCAAATGCACTTTAGGGTAGACTCAAAATTGTCCATTTCACCTTTATGAAATTTATCTTTTATTCTTTTCATACTAGTATGATGGAAACACTAGGTTTATTCCGAACCTTTTATTTTAAATCAATTGGAAGTTTAAAATACATTAGTTAACATTTTTATTCCTTTTAGAAACTCCCTAACCCCATTAAAAGTTCATTTAAAATATTCCTAAAGTAAATTTGAGAAACTTAATGACTTTATTTTCCTTGGTTTAAACTAATCAAAACTTGTATGCTTGTGTGTGGTTTTTGGATTGTTTATTGAATGTTATTTTTATCATTCATATCGAAAAGACGACGACGCCACCGAGGAGCCAGAGTATTACCCGGAAGTTCCCCCATCTCCTTTCGCTGAACAAGGCAAGTCACCAAACCAATCTTTTGAGCATATTGAACCCATGTTTTACTAAACTATCGCTAAAACACATAGGATATACATGCATTAGTCAAATGAAACCCTTACAATATATTTACTAGGATCCCCCGACCTTGATGTGCAACCCAAGCCATGCTATCTAGCCTAAACTCCTTGTCACCATATTATTATTACTATTAGCTAATGTCCAATGTATCGACACGATTTCTATAGGACTAAAAATGAGTCGTAGCGATTGGAATCTACTATATGATCCCCGTTATTCTTACCTCTAGAATGCTGTTGGTGATAGAGTTATGGTTGAGAGTGTATGCATGGTGGGTTCCGGGTGCAAGCTAGGGCATTGGTCGGTAGCACCCGAGGCACTATAAGGACCGGTCTGCGGGATCCGTTGCAATACACTTCCGTACTAACCACAAGTCTAATGGGTAAGTCCTAACTAAGGTATGGAGTGTTCCAAACTGAGACCACCACTTGGAGATGGGTCAAGCAGCACCTGCGGGTGGCTTGTACCAACGTGGCGCAAAAGGGGGTGCGACGTTAGCCGGGATGCGGCCCGGCGCACCAGTGAAACCTAGAGCGGGTGGTTATCGCTTGGAGCGTTTCATGCTGAGGTTTTGGCACGAGTTCTCGTTACACTTTGGTGTATGGGATGAGTGCGTGCCTTGTGGGTATAGTAGTACACCTCTGATCAGAGTCATAAATCTTTTCAAAAAGCCGAGCCCACGGTCAAGGGCGGGTTGCGTGACATCCCACAGTTAGTGTACTTTTAATAAATGTGCATGATGATTTGACATGTAAGGACTGTTGTGCGAGGAGGGAAAACATACTCCTCGAGTTAGATGGTATTATGATGTTCATGTTTATTATTCTGCATGATTAAATCTGACTACACTAAATGCAACAACTGAAAAATGTACTTTTCCGCACTTTTAGCCATTATCCTTCCTTTGTTATTACCTTGCATTACTATTGCATTTGCGGTGGCTTGTTGAGTACTTTTTGTACTCATACCCGATGGACACACAATTCAGAGGATGCCTTTTACGAGGATGGTCTGGAGTAGCGACCCAGTCAAGAAGAAAGATCCTGAAGAGGGCGTTCGTCATGCAGTTTATTTTCATGATTTATTTTAATTTTACTCTTTTGTAATAATATGGTCTGCGTACCATGAATGCTTGCTCGTATGTACGTGTCGCATGATGAACCTCTTGTATTATTGTTTTTCCTTGGAAATTCAATAATGTTCCGATTTCGATAAATCGGGGCGCCACAAGATGGTATCAGAGCCGACTTGACTGTAGGAAGCCAAACGGACCAGCCTAGCCCTTAGCTGCATAAAAACTATTTCACGAAAACCTACTTTATAACTTTGTTCCTCCCCTCACTTTCCTTCAACTTGTTGTTTTTGTAGATGCTGGTCTACCAAGTGCACAACTTCTACCGCCACTTCGAGGGCTTCGTCAGGGAGCTCCGAATGATGGTCACCTTCCTTGGGTTCCTCTTCGAGCCCGAGTTCCATGGAGTTTACATGGAAGAGTTCGCAGGACCCTACGACGTCTCCCTTACCATCCATGGATCTGGCGAGCACCTGCCGTTCTTCACAGCAACACTTGGTGGCCCAACCTTTGACGTCGCGTGCCAACGCGTCACCCTCCAAGCCCTCATGGAACTGAGGATGATCTACGATGATCTTCTTCAGAACACATCCTTCCAGCATGTGCCGAAGCGCACTCTCGGCACCCACCACAGCATCTACATTGGAGTCCACTCCGATCGCGATCCGGTCATGGCCTGGCATACGCGTCTTCTTCAGGCCATGGACGACCTTCATACCGAGGCAGTGCTTGACGCCGAGGAGCACCACGAGGCGGTCAAGTTCCTTCACCAGGAGACGAAGAATTTGATCCAACAAAATGGCGAGCTGCAGCGTAAGATCATACAACTACAGAAGGACATAGCAGAGATGGTTCCCCTCGTCCCGAGGAGGAAGAAGCCCATCCGTGAGCCCGCCCCTCGCCCCAAGAGGATCCCGCCACACCCCACGGCCACCGGACCGTCCAGCTCCAGCGCTCCTGCCTCGCGCCCCGCCATCGTCTCCGACCCTATCATCGAGAATTTTCTTGAGTCCACCATCCCTCAGGACCCTCGTGGCTCTGAGAGCACGGAGACCACCCCGGATGACGAGTAGGCGGTAGTTTTCATTGATTGTAATAATTTATGATTGTGGTACCACCTGCAAGCGACTTGTAGGTGGATTAAAATAAAAGCATTGATGTAATGAACACTTTTTACCACTTATATATATGCGTGAGCTCCTCTGGGCTATTCTTGGTTAAAAATTTGTTTTAAAGCTTTTATTTTATGACTAAAAATCTTGTATGTTCAGAAGATGGACGATAATCAGAACACCGGGTCCAACAACGGAGAAGGGGAAGCAACGGTTTGCCCAGAAGTGTTGTGCCCAACTGGGACGTGCCGGGCCAACGTCAGACTGGGTCGCCATCCGCCAATCTCCCCACCCTGGTGGAGATGATGGCTAATCAGAACCAGATGATTACCGCCATCCTCACCCAGATGCAGCACCAACAGGCGCAGTTGGACCGGCTGCAACAACAGAATGTGGAGCCCGCCCCACATGCACCAGCCCCCGCACCCACGCCTCAACTCTCAGAATTCCTGCGCGTGCGCCCCCCCGATATTCTCCATTACCACAAACCCCATGGAGGCCGGATATTGGCTCCGCACCATCGGGAAGAAGTTGGACCTCCTCCCCTGCACCGACCGGGAGAGAGTGGCGTTTGCCACTCATCAGCTCCAGGGTCCCGCCGCAGAATGGTGGGACAACTACCGTGAGTCCCAATCGGAGGACCACGTGGTAACTTGGGCAGAGTTCACCATCGCCTTTCGCACCGCCCATGTCCCCGCCGGAGTCATCGCGGTAAAGCAGCAGGAGTTCCGCGACCTGCAATAAGGAAGTCGGACTGTCATGGAGTATCTCCATGAATTCAACCGTCTGGCCCACTACGCGCCGAAAGATGTGCGGACCGACACCCTCCGCCAGGCCAAGTTCCTCCGGGGACTTAAGAATGAGCTGTCCATTCAGCTCATCGCCACCGACTACGCCGACTTTCAATGGTTGGTGAATAAAGCGCTCATCCAAGAGACTAAGCAAAATAAGTTGGACCTCAAGAAGAGGAAGATGATTGCGTTCAAGCATCATCAGGCAAACTCTTAGAGGCCCCGCTTCGTCCCTCCGCCACCAGTGCCCGCTTACCATCCTCGGCCCGCCTATAGGCCGCCTCACGCCGCTGGTGGATCCAACGCTGGGCATCCCTGCCCTGCTCCACCAGCTCCGGCTGCTCAGCCGACGCCCGTCGCCAAGGCCCCGATCATGAGGGACCGCCAAGGAAAGCTGGTTGTCTGCTTCAACTACTGGAAGGAAGGGCACTACTCGCACCAGTGTCCTCACCCCAAGCAGCCACAAGGCGTGGCACCCAACCAGGCGGTTCGTGCCCACGTCAACCACATCAGCGCGGAGGAAGCTCAGGAAGCTCTTGAAGTCGTACTCGGTACGTTTACCATAAATTCCATACCAGCTATAATACTGTTTGACTCTGGAGCAACACACTCCTTCATATCTGAAGACTTTGTGAAAATGAATGAGTTGGAAGTGCTCCCTCTGCCCGTCCCCATGATGATTGCCACCCCCGGCAAGAAGACCTTAGCTAACCTATTCAGCCCTAAGGTAAGGATAGAGATCCAAGGAGTATTATTCTGGACCAAGCCAGTCCTCATCGAGTGCACCAGACTCGACCTCATCCTAGGGATGGATTGGTTGATGAAGCGCAAAGGAGTGATCGACTGTGCCAGCAAGTCCGTAACTATGACCAACCTCGAAGGCGAAGCCGTCACTTTTTGGATGACCAACCGCAAACCTCGTGAGGTGTCTTTTCATTCGCTAGACCTAGAGGAAGTGCCCGTAGTCAAGGAGTACATGGACGTCTTCCCAGAGGACCTACCAGGGATGCCTCCCAAGCGGGACATCGAATTCAGAATCAAGCTTGTCCCCGGGACCACCCCAATCTCCAAGCGCCCATACCAGATGGCCGCAAATGAACTAGCCGAAGTCAAGAGCAACATCGAAGACCTGCAACAAAAAGGGTATATCCGACCGAGTACCACACCCTGAGGTGCACCGGTTATCTTCGCCATGAAGAAGGACAAGACCAAAAGAATGTGCGTGGACTATAGAGCCCTGAATGACGTAACCATCAAGAACAAGTACCCACTGCCCCGGATCGACGACCTGTTTGATCAATTGAAAGGATCCTCGATGTTCTCCAAGATCGACCTCTGGTCAGGGTATCACCAATTGAGGATTAGGGAAGAAGACATCCCCAAGACTGCCTTCACCTCCCGCTATGGACTCTATGAGTATACTGTGATGTCGTTCGGACTCACGAATGCCCCGGCCTTTTTCATGAACATGATGAACAATGTATTCATGGAGTTCTTGGATAAGTTCATCATGGTATTCATCGATGATATCCTCGTCTACTCCAAGACCAAGGAAGAACATGAAACCCACCTCCGTCTGACCCTCGAAAAGCTAAGGGAACAGCAATTGTACGCCAAATACAACAAGTGTGAGTTTTGGTCGACTGAGGTGAAGTTCCTCGGTCATGTCATATTTGCCGGAGGAATAGCAGTGGACCCAACCACCGTGGAAGCAGTGACTAATTGGCTACAACCCACGAACGTGACCGAGATCCGGAGTTTTCTCGGGTTGGCCGGATACTACCGTCGGTTCATCGAGAACTTCTCAAAGATAGCCAAGCCCATGACCAGGTTATTGCAAAAGGAGGTAAAATTTGAATGGACTCTAGACTGTGAAGAATGCTTCCAAACCCTTAAGAAGAAGCTCGTGTCAGCCCCAATTCTGACTCTGCCAGACATCCGGAAGGACTTCCACGTCTACTGTGATGCTTCTCGCCAAGGGTTGGGATGTGTCTTGATGCAAGATGGGAATGTGATATCTTACGCCTCTCGTCAGCTGAGACCACATGAGCTGAATTACCCGATCCACAACCTGGAATTAGCAGTCGTGGTTCATGCCTTGAAGATATGGAGGCATTACCTTGTGGGAAATCGGTGTGAGGTCTTCACCGACCACAAGAGCCTCAAGTACATATTCACCCAACCAGACCTGAACCTCAGACAAAGAAGGTTGTTAGAGCTGATGAAAGATTATGACTTGGGCATCCATTATCACCCAGGCAAGGAAAATGTGGTGGCAGACGCCCTAAGTCGAAAGGGGTATTGTAACGCCATCATGGTGCAGGACCAGGCCCCCTTGTTATACAACTCGCCAAGGGTTGGGAATGTGTCTTGATGCAAGATGGGAATGTGATATCTTACGCCTCTCATCAGCTGAGACCACATGAGCTGAATTACCCGATCCACGACCTGGAATTAGCAGTCGTGGTTCATGCCTTGAAGATATGGAGGCATTACCTTGTGGGAAATCGGTGTGAGGTCTTCACCGACCACAAGAGCCTCAAGTACATATTCACCCAACCAGACCTGAACCTCAGACAAAGAAGGTTGTTAGAGCTGATCAAAGATTATGACTTGGGCATCCATTATCACCCAGGCAAGGCAAATGTGGTGGCAGACGCCCTAAGTCGAAAGGGGTATTGTAACGCCATCATGGTGCAGGACCAGGCCCCCTTGTTATACAAGGAGATGGAAAGACTGAATCTAGGAATGACCACCAGAGCATATCTCGCTGCCCTAGAGGCTAGACCTGTCCTGATAGACCAGATCCGGGATACGTAGAAGGAAGACCTAGACATCTTGGAAATCCAACAGAACATGAGAAAAGGTAAAGCCCCTGGATTCTCCGAGGACGAGCACGGTACCATCTAGTTCGGAAACCGAATATGCGTGCCTGACAAGCCAGAGTTGAAGGCCCTCATCCTTCAAGAAGCCCACGATACTCCATAATCCATACATCCCGGGAGTACAAAGATGTATCAAGACCTAAAGGAGAAATATTGGTGGGTCAGCATGAAGAGGGAAATAGCTAAGTATGTGGACAAGTGCGACACATGTCGGCGAGTCAAGGCAGAGCATCAGAGACCTGCCAGACTATTACAACCCCTCAAGGTCCCCGAATGGAAGTGGGAAGAGATAGGAATGGACTTCATCACAGGACTACCCAAGACCCAAGCCTGTCATGATTCTATCTAGGTAATCGTCGACCGACTCACCTAAGTGACTCACTTCATCCCCGTCAAGACAACTTACATCGTCGCCAAGTTGGCCGAGTTGTATATGACCCGGATTGTGTGCCTGCATGGAGTTCCGAAGAAGATTGTATCTGACCGTGGGAGTCAGTTTACCTCTAAATTTTGGAAGAACCTTCAAGAGGAACTTGACACCCGGCTAAACTTTAGCACCGCCTATCATCCACAAACTGATGGTATAACCGAAAGAGTCAACCAGGTATTGGAGGATATGCTTAGAGCTTGCACTCTAGACTTTGGCGGAACGTGGGACAAGAACTTGCCTTATGCAGAGTTCTCCTACAACAACAACTATCAAGTTAGCCTGCAAATGTCCCCGTTTGAAGCACTTTATGGTTGTAAGTGCAGAACGCCGTTACTCTGGGATCAGACCAGAGAATCGCAACTTTTCAGGACAGATATATTGCGAGAAGCCGAAGAAAAAGTCAAGATCATCAGGGACAGATTGAAGATAGCCCAGTCCCGGCAAAAGAGCTATGCCGATAACTGATGGAGAGACCTGACCTTTGAGGAAGGCGACTATGTCTATCTCCGAGTCACTCCCCTCCGTGGCACTCAAAGGTTTAACATGAGAGGCAAGCTAGCACCCCGCTATGTCGTACCTTTTCAGATCCTCCGACGGCAAGGAGAAGTGGCATATCAGCTAGAACTGCCTCCATCCTTGGCAGGAGTCCATGATGTGTTCCACGTCTCTCAACTGAAGAAGTGTCTCCGTGTGCCCACCGAGCAGGCCGACCTCCAACAGCTCAACGTTCAGGAGGATTTGACCTACATTGAGAAACCCGTCAAGATTCTAGAGACTAAGGAAATAGTAACCAGAAGTCGTGTGGTTTGCTTCTGCAAGGTTCAGTGGGACAACCACCCCGTTGAAGAAGCCACATGGGAAAAAGAAGACGAGTTGAAAACCCAATACCCCGAGCTATTCGAGTAACCTTCCAATTTCGAGGACGAGATTCTTTGTAAGGGGGATAGGTTTGTAACACCCCAAATTTTCAGAGAAATAAAAAAATACCATTTAATATATTTTTCTGGAAATAATATATTTTGGAATACCTTTAATACCCTCCTAAATTAATTGAACTAGAACCTAGATAAAATATCCAAACAAGGGGCTAAAAAATTTTATATGTGATCCCAATGCCAAGATATATTTTTGAGAATTTTTACAAATTTTTATCACCCTTGGAAGTAGCCCAAATATTTTAAACTAATTTTGGCAATTATTTTTATTCAAAAAAGGATTTAAACAGTAACAAGCCTCCTCCCCCTCTTCTCCCTCCACCAGCCGGCCCAGCCCACTCCCTCCCCACACCCCATACTGACACCCGTGCCCCGCATGTCAGTGAGCCCCTCTCCCTTGGCACGCGCGCCCGACCCCACCTGTTGGTTGCGTCCCGTTGCCACACCCGCACACCCGCGCCCCGCTTACCTGTGGCCCCCGCTTGTCAGGACCATCGTCCACCTCGCGCCACACCCCCCTAACTCCTCCGGCCGAAGACCTCACCTCGTATCCGCCCCGCCGGCCCCCTCCCATCAATTCATCGCCAGTTTAATGCACCCCGAGGCCCGCCGACCAATTAATCGCGTTAAGGGACGCGTTTAAGCCCAGGGATCACAGCACCCGCGCATGGTGAGACCTCACCGGTGAGTGAATGCCTCCCCTCAACTTTCCTTGCATGCGTCCCCCTCTGACCCTCGCCGGCGCCTCTATTTAAACCCCTAGCCTCCACCACGTCCAGCCCGCACGTCCGATCGCGTTGAGAACGAACCAGAGCGCCCCTCTTCGGTTTTTAGCGCCACACTGCCACCCTCGCTCTAGTCGTCGCTCGCCATCACCAGAGTTCCCCTCCGTCCTCGACGACCACACCGTTGTGACCACCAGTGTCTCCCCGACCTCGGCCACCCCTCCGTCGTCTACGAACCCTGCCGAAACGCCATCGCCGACAAGGAACCCGAACCCCTCTGTCGTCTCCCCTCGTCGCCGGCTACACCCCGTTGACCTCGAACCACCGCAACGGTACCCCCGTGCTCCCCTTGACGTCCTCTTTCCGTTTCTAGGCGTAGCTTGGACCGCCGTCGCTCGCCGTGGCCCCTGGTCCGCTCGCCGTCGCCGGAGAAGAAGACCGGCGCGGGTACACTACCCGTGCCGTGTCGGATTCATCCCCGACCGCACGATCGCGATCCGACGGCTGAGATTAAATCGATCCCTCGATTTAATCTGGCTCGTCAGATCTAAGCGAAGCGGTACGGTGTGGTCTCATGCGTCCGTTAGTATTTAAAACCCGCATCGAATCTGGGCCATCCATCGCGTACCGGTTCAATGTTTTAATCCTGGCCGTCCACGATAACTTAACTCCCCCGCCTCACCCGGGGCCGCCCGATCGCGATCCAACAGTGGATCCGGATCCGGCGCACGCGCACAGTGCGCGGGTTCACGGTGAACCTGGTTCACCGTGGACCGACGCCTGTTTTTGGTTTAATTTAAATTCCAGAAATGGTTTTAAACTTCAAAAATTCATATCTTGATCATTTTAACTCCAAATTTAACCATTTCAATTCCAGAAATTTTATAATCTTATTCTCTACATATTAATGCAATGAAAACAGTAGGTTTATTTTGAGTATTTTATTTTTATTTAATAAAGTATTCAAATGCACTTTAGGGTAGACTCAAAATTGTCCATTTCACCTTTATGAAATTTATCTTTTATTCTTTTCATACTAGTATGATGGAAACACTAGGTTTATTCCGAACCTTTTATTTTAAATCAATTGGAAGTTTAAAATACATTAGTTAACATTTTTATTCCTTTTAGAAACTCCCTAACCCATTAAAAGTTCATTTAAAATATTCCTAAAGTAAATTTGAGAAACTTAATGACTTTATTTCCCTTGGTTTAAACTAATCAAAACTTGTATGCTTGTGTGTGGTTTTTGGATTGTTTATTGAATGTTATTTTTATCATTCATATCGAAAAGACGACGCCGCCGCCGAGGAGCCAGAGTATTACCCGGAAGTTCCCCCGTCTCCTTTCGCTGAACAAGGCAAGTCACCAAACCAATCTTTTGAGCATATTGAACCCATGTTTTACTAAACTATCGCTAAAACACATAGGATATACATGCATTAGTCAAATGAAACCCTTACAATATATTTACTAGGATCCCCCGACCTTGATGTGCAACCCAAGCCATGCTATCTAGCCTAAACTCCTTGTCACCATATTATTAGTACTATTTGCTAGTGTCCAATGTATCGACACGATTTCTATAGGACTAAAAATGAGTCGTAGCGATTGGAATCTACTATATGATCCCCGTTATTCTTACCTCATGAATGCTATTGGTGATAGAGTTATGGTTGAGAGTGTATGCATGGTGGGTTCCAGGTGCAAGCTAGGGCATTGGTCGGTAGCACCCGGGGCACTATAAGGACCGGTCTGTAGGATCCGTTGCAATACACTTCCGTACTAACCACAAGTCTAATGGTTAAGTCCTAACTAAGGTATGGAGTGTTCCAAACCAAGGCCACCACTTGGAGATGGGTCAAGCAGCACCTGCGGGTGGCTTGTATCGACGTGGTGCAAAAGGGGGTGCGACGTTAGCCGGGATGTGGCTCGGCGCGCCGGCGAAACCTAGAGCGGGTGGTTATCGCTTGGAGCGTTTCATGCTGAGGTTTTGGCACGAGTTCCCGTGGTATGGGTCATCTCATTACACTTTGGTGTATGGGATGAGTGCGTGCCTTGTGGGTACAGTGGTACACCTCTGATCAGAGTCATAAATCTTTTCGAAAAGCCGAGCCCACGGTCAAGGGCGGGTTGCGTGACATCCCACAGTTAGTTTACTTTTAATAAATGTGCATGATGATTTGACATGTAAGGACTGTTGTGCGAGGAGGGAAAACGTACTCCTCGAGTTAGATGGTATTATGATGTTCATGTTTATTATTCCACATGATTAAATTTTACTACACTAAATGCAACAACTGAAAAATGTACTTTTCTGCACTTTTAGCCATTATCCTTCCTTTGTTATTAACTTGCATTACTATTGCATTTGCGGTGGCTTGTTGAGTACTTTTTGTACTCATACCCGTTGGACACACAATTCAGAGGATGCCTATTACAAGGATGGTCTGGAGTAGCGACCCAGTCAAGAAGAAAGATCCTGAAGAGGGCGTTCATCATGTAGTTTATTTTCATGGTTTATTTTAATTATACTCTTTTGTAATAATATGGTCTGCGTACCATGAATGCTTGCTCATATGTACGTGTTACATGATGAATCTCTTGTATTATTGTTTTTCCTTGGAAATTGAATAATGTTCCGATTTCGATAAATCGGGGCGCCACAGCACCCGATGGTATCCCTCAAGGGTACCATAGGACCGTGAACTTCGGAGCGCAGCCTTATGGTGATGAGGGGCAATATAGATACATCGTTGCTTGACCAGAGCAATATAAACAGGCCCCAATGCCTGGACAGTACCCAACCTCAAGACAACAAGAAGATGACTGGGTGAATTGGATCACGGAGGTTATCAAAGATCAATTTGGGCTAAAGCCCAAATAACAGACGTACATGTATTGGCAACCATACCCAGAATGGTTTGACTGAGTACCGCTACCCGGCTGATACAAGATACCCGACTTCACCATGTTCTTGGGACAAGACTCGGTCTCCACGATCGAGCATATCAGTCGTTTCCTCACCTAGTGAAGGGAGGCATCGGCCGTCGAAGCACTAAGGGTCTGATTCTTCTCGCTGTCTCTATAGGGATTGACCTTTGCATGGTTCTCTTTGCTACCAACAGATTCCATCAGAGGATGGGCAGATTTTGAAAAGAAGTTTCATAAGTATTTCTTTACTGGCATCCAAGAGATGAAGCTTACCGAACTGACGACCGTCAAGCAAAGAATGGCTAAGTCGGTACAAGATTATGTCCAGAAGTTCTAAGATGTACGGAGCAGATGCTATAGTCGGAGCCTCAACGACAGTCAGTTGGTAGAGTTGGCATTTCAAGGAGTCCTGAATCCAATTAATGAGAGATTTTCATCACACGAGTTCTAGAGCCTCTCACAACTGCTGCAAAGGGTATCATCACATGAGAGCCAATTCCAAGAGGCTAAGAGGGACATGTATCAAAAGAAAGTGGCATACACCCAGGTATACCGCTCGGACTCTGACGAGAGTAGCGACTCAGATGTAGAGGTCGGTATGACCGAGTGCTCCAAGAACAAGAAATAGGTTGCATGCTCGTGGGTGAAGCCGACCGAAAAAGAGGAGAAGTAAGATTTTGACATCAATAAGGCTGACAAGATATTTAACATGTTGCTTAAAGAGAAGCAGATTCACCTATCACTTGGCCATGTAATACCACCTACCGATGAGCTAAAGAAGAGGAAGTACTACAAGTGGTACAATTCCCCATCGCATCATACTAATGAATGCAAAGTGTTTAGGCAGCAGATCCAATCGGCTGTGGAGCAGGGCCGAATCAAGTTCGATGATGGAAAGAAGCCAATGAATATCGGCGGTCACCCATTCCCGGTCAACATGGTGCATGCGCATTATGTTGGTGATTGGCATATGAGGGGAAGTAGATGGACTGGCAGTAACATCACCTCGTTAGGCCTCATTAGGAAGTACCATATGAGGTCGGAAGAGAGGGAAAACAATGAAGACGGTCATGGCTACTCGCGTTTCAACCCCCATTGGAATTGTGAATTCTTTAGGCTTTGTTGGAACGAGGGGCTGGGTCTACCATCCATGGACGACTGCCCTAGGATGCAGTGCCAAAGGCAGGACACAAGATGATCATTGGCCACACAACATCAAGCTATGGCCGCGCGTTCAAGAGGCTGTGCACCAAAGGTTGTCACCCCCAAGGGTACCAGCGTTAGAAAGGCTCGGTCTCGTCAATCCCGAAGGAATCGGCCAGATGGTTGATGATGACAAAGACATACCAGAGAAGCCACAGTGGTGTCCCCCTGGGATCTTCACGAGGAACCAAAAGAGAAGGGTGTAGCATCTGCGGCAAAGAGAGGGGAATGCACAGATACACGGCGAGGAAGCTGATCGGCCCTGCAAAATCAAGAGTGAATGGTGACCAAAAGATAAGGCTGATCATGACGATAAAAGGACGGATAAATAAACATGGTTTTCTTCCTCCTAGTGAAGTAGCGGGCATCTTGCGAAGATAACATGGATTGCGCCGATACAATGGCTCAGTTGGTGTTGGCTCCACAACCAGCAATCTTTGATAAGCCAGAAGACCTTGAGCATCGACACCTAAGACCTCTGTACATCAAGGGGCCGGTTAACAGAAAGCAGATGTCCAAGATAATGATAGACGGAGGGGCTGCTATTAACTTGATGCCTTATGCCACCTTCTGCAAGCTTGGGAAGACACTGGAAGACCTCATTGGGACTAACATGGTATTAAGGGATTTCGGTGACAAATCGTCTGACACAATGGGAGTACTAAATGCAGAGCTGACAGTTGGGAGCAAGACGATGCCAACCACCTTTTTCGTCATAGAGGGCAAAGGATCATACAGTTTGTTATTAGGACACGATTGGATACATGTGAATTGTCACGTCCCCTCGACAATGCATCAGAACCTCAAGTGGAAATAGTTCCCGTCGATAAATCGGTTAACATAGCTGCAACCACTTTGTTAGTGTGGGAAACAGAAGGAGTCGTCTGTTGTTGGACCGAAATAGGCGACCAGAGGGGGGTGAATGGGAGCTTTTAAAATTCTGTTATGCTAAACAAGCTTTGAACACACCCTTCGAAGTGTCTGGTTCGGAGGTATCGAACACACTCCAAACACAGGCTTCGAATGGGGTAAAAGTGCAAAGTGTAGATCACTTCGCTCACTCTCAGAAACCCAAAACACAACTCTGCAAAGATATTGCAGGCTCCGCACATGAGGTGCCTTCGAGAAGGCTTCACACTACTGTACTTCGCACGACTATGTTTCCCTCTGTGGGCTCCGAACAAATACTCTGCACTAGCAACTAGTACTAGGCTTTGTATTTCGAGGTGTAGAAAATAGACACAAACTTACTGCACTAAGGACTTCGTCTATGGGAAGAAAATAAGCCTCGAAAGGACACTTCGCAGGGTGCTTCGCTAGTAAACAGTGAGGACTAGCCTTCGATTTACACAGAGCGAACACGCATGCACAGGAGACACACACACTTCATTGAAACTGAGAAAAAACTCTAGTTGGCACAGAATGAAATGGAAAATAGAGAGCTTAACTCATGCAGTGCAAAAACACAGATACAAGTTCAAGCAATAGATTGAAAATACAATGGAAATTTCATTGCAAGAACAGGGAACACAAAAACTCACAAATACAGAGACCTCTTCATGGTGGCTGGCCAGAGCTACAAGAAACAGAAGGTTCTAAAAATGGAGTGCATAGTGTTACCCTAGCACCTAGCCTGCCTCTCCTTTTATAGGCACTACTCTATTGGAGGCCTCTTTTGTCAGCTTCGCAGAGGAGACAACATCGGCTTTTGCAGAGTAGACACGATCAGCTTTTGCAAAGAGGAATCTTCTAGAGCCCCCTTCGCACACAAAGTGTGTAGAGGCTTCGGTGACATGCTTCGAACCCGAAGGCCTTCGCTTCACCGAAGTCAGTCTTCGATACATTGATGGTTTTGAGTCGAAGCCGTCAAAGCCTTTGAGTCTTCGCACCATCACCTCCGGAGTGGACCACCACGGCTTCGTAGCTAGTCCCAGCTCGAACTCCATTAGTCCATGTACCAAAGCCATGCATGGCCGAAGTACCTAAAGTCAGCCACACTCCGAAGCCCCACCTTCGGAGTACCTTCACCACCTTTTGAAGTCCCTCCATCCAAGGCCTCTGCATGAAGCATATCCATAAGCACCCCTTCGTAGTGTCTCAGCCCTGAGCACACTCCACGAAGACCCTTATCCGGACCATGCCTTCGATGCACCTTGACTTCTAAGACCTTCGTCAGGTGTCCTTCCAAGTGTCTCCGACCGGAGTACACTTCGGAGCCTTGCCTCATTCCTAAGGACTTCGTCCGCCATCCTTCGAAGGCACTCCTTCAGAGTCACCCTTTGAAGTGCATTGCCTTTGAGGACTTTGCCTCGGGGTACCTTCAGTCGGAGACACCCTTCATACTTTTTGCCTTTGCCTGGCGCACCTTGACCCCACGCATCCTTCGTGAACGAGCTCCCTACTCGCCTGGCATCAAGCCTCCCTCTTGACCCGGGTTCACTTGCTGCAAACCATCTGTCGCCTCCTAAGTCACCTGCACACTACCGACAAGCAGACAAGTGTTTCCAGTACCCCGAAGACCTCTCTGTTAAACAACCATCGTTACACACTCCGATGTGCCACCCAAAGTACCGAACCCTTCGGTAAAACACCTCTGAACCATTTCGGAGAGACCCTTTGCACAGAAGGTCAACCTTGTCAATCACTCATCAAAGACTTGAAACCAAGGCACATCTCAATTTGGTTTCTCAATCTCCCCCTTGATGAGTGCATTGTCAACCAAATTCAAGTTAAAGAAAATTTGAAATTTTTCAGCACACAAGTGACCATAAAAAGTCAAAAAATAGCCAAAGCATGTTACTTGATAAAATAATCTCTTCCCTTGACTCATGAAAAGCCATTTGACAACAATTCCCCCTTTGGTAGCAAAAATTCTCTCCCCCTTTGAAGTTCATCACTTGTTCTCCCCTTTGGTAGGCAAACAAGGCATTTTTCTCCCCCTTTGGCAATGCAAGAATCAAGGAGCAATAAAAAATACAAGGCTTCGAAATGATGAAAAGTGTGAAGACATAAGGTGTAAGAATATACCAAATCATAATGTGAGGCTCAGATGCTCCACTGAAGTTAACATATTCCAAATTCAATGTTTAATGAATGAACTTTTCAAATTGTTGAAAATAAAAGCATCACCACTTAGACTAGTCATCTAGACAAGTGAAAATAGGAACCACAAAAGCTAATCAATTTCTACCCAGGAAAGCAAGTCCAAATTCATGAAGCATTTAGCAAGCTTGATAAGTAAATGATTTAGACATTGCAATTCATTTTATATTGCCAAGGGTTATTTGCTTGTCCACCTTATACTTTCCAACCAAGCCAAGCCTAGGTCTAGAAAAACCAGCAGAAGCTTAAGGCAGTGATTTTGGCAAACACTAAGTTATCCCAGTTCATACCAAAGTGCTATGGTAAGCAGTCTAGAATAAAGTAGGGCAACAAGCAAACCCACCTGGATCTTTTCATTTTTAGCACACAAATCATGGATATTGATTTTTGTTGAGTACCAATTGTTGGATAATTCCATGAAAAAGTTGTATTATTTTCAAGTTGCAATTTTGCATCAAAGTAAAGGATTCTGGCTACCAGGCAGATAAAAGATAGCTAAAGCAATTCTGCACAACACATGGTAGACACAAGACGAAGCAATGATCATGTTTGGAATTTTGTAAATAACATCATGCTCATAATGAAAGTGGATATATAAAACAGAGTTGAGCACATCATGATTAATGACAATTATGCAAAGGCATATAAAAGCAACTAAATGCATCAACATATAATCATAAAGAAGCCAATGCAAAACAAACAAAGCATGCTCTCCCTCACAAAATGCCGTAAGGATGACAAATACCAAGTTCCTGACGCAAATAAGATAATCAAGATGCATCAAGGGGTTTGGTAAAAATATCGGCAAACTGATTCTGGGTATCAACATATTGAAGCTCAATATCACCCTTCTCATTGTGATCTCTGAGAGAATAATATCTCATATCAATGTGTTTGGTTTTGGAATGCTGAACCGGGTTGTTTTCAATGCAAATAACACTAGTGTTATCACAAAATAGTGGAACACTCTTATAATCTAACCCCAAATCCTGCAAAGTGGAAACCATCCACAAAATCTATGAGCAATAGCTAGCTACAACAACATATTCAGCCTCAGCCGTAGATTGTGCAATGCTAGACTGTTTGCGGGAAGACCAGCAAATAAGAGAAGTACCTAGAAAATGACAAGTACCGGAGGTACTCTTCCTATCAATTCTACACCCAGCAAAATCCGCATCTGAATAACCACGAAGACACAAAGAGGAAGATGCAGAATACCAAATGACAAATTCGAGGGTATGCTTGAGATACCTGAGAATGCGCTTTACCGCTTGGCGGTGCGAAGCTCGTGGCGAAGCCTAAAAACGAGTGCACAGACACACAACGAAGTGTATGTCTGGCCTCGTAGCAGTCAAGTAGACGAGGGAGCCGATCATGCTTTGGAACTCCTTCTGATCTATGACTTCTCAATCTTCATTAGTATCCAACGCTATCGAGGTAGCCATTAGAGTGGCGAGGGGCTTCGCATCAGCCATGTCAAACTTCTTGAGCAGGTCCTTGGTACACTTCGTCTGGTGGACGAAGGTACCTTGTTTTCTTTGCTTGACTTGCAAACCAAGGAAAAATGTGAGTTCACCCATCATGACATCTCGAACTCCCTTCTCATAGTTTCTGCAAACTCAGCAACCAAAGCATGAGAAGAGACACCAAAGATGATATCGTCAACGTAAATCTGAACTAGGAGGAACTCTTTGCCATGCTTGAGAGTGAAAAGGGTTTTATCTACTGAGCCCATCAAATACCTTCGCTCAAGCAGAAAAGACTTAAGTCTATCATACCAAGCTCGAGGAGCCTGCTTGTGTCCATAAAGAGCCTTATGAAGTTTAAGGACTTTATGTGGGTATTTGGGGTTTTCAAAACCAGGAGTTGTTTTACATAAACGTCTTCACCAATGAAGCCATTATAAAAGCACTTTTGACATCCATTTGATAAAGTTTGAAACCACGGGATGACGCAAATACAAGTAAAATTCTAATAGTCTCAAGACGAGCAACATGTGCAAAAGTTTCTGTAAAATTAATCCCTTCTAACTGAGAATAATCCTGAGCCACAAGTCTAGCTTTGTTTCTAACTACAGACCCATCCTCCCCTTGTTTGTTTTTGAAAATCCATTTAGTTCCAATGAAATGAACATTAGGAGGGGGATCTACAAGTGTCCAGACTTGGTTTCTCTCAAAATTTTCAAGTTCTTCATGCATGGCATTGATCCAACTAGAATCAGATAAAGCATTAATTACATATAAGGGCTCGAAAGAAGCAACAAAAGCAGAATCAATGAAATGAGCATCAGAACGTGTTACCCTTTGATCAAGCTCACCAATAATTTGCTCAGGAGGATGCATCATTTGGATGTGATGAGGAGCCTAACGGTGAGATGCAGTCTCCCCCTCAACTTGTGTCGGTGAATGGTCGAAGATGAGTGATGTCGAGGTAGTAACTTTGGGGCCTCTTGCCGAAGTGGTCGAAGCGGGGTCGGCTTCGAAGGTCAATGTCGAGGGTAGTAGAGGATCATCCTTGAAGTCTTCAAGATCGTCATCTTCAAAGATCGTCTGTTCCATATTGTGTTGACTTGCCTGTTAAAAAGAAGAGCTAACATAGGGGGTTGATTCATTAAAAGTCACATCACATGACTCGATGACTGTTAGTTTCCAAATTTGAGAAACCAAGGGTTGGTTTCGGAGTCTGTGATGAGTGATTGACAGATTTTACCCTCTGATTCGAAGGGGTCCCTCTGAAGGGGTTCGAAGGCTGTTTCACTGAAGGGTTCGATGGGCTCTGGTTGCTACAGCTATTGCAGCGGAGTGTGCCTGTCGGAGGGGTCCGACAGTACACGATGACTGGGTTGTACCGAAGGTTTCGGTACTTTGAGCGGTACACCGGAGTGTGTATCAGAGGTTGCTTACCCGGAGAGGTCTCTGGGGTACTGGAAACACTTGTCTGTCTGTTTGTGGTGCGCAGGTGACTTCGGAGGCGACGGACGGTTCGTAGCAAGTGAACCTGGGTCAAGCGGGAGGCTTGATGCCAGGGGAGAAGGGAGCTCCGTCACGAAGGCTGCGAAGGGGTCGAGGTGCGCCAGGATAAGGCAGTAAGTGTGGAGTGTGACTCCGGGTGAAGGTACCTCGAGAAGAAGTCCTCGGAGGTGAGGCACTTCGAAGGGTACTCTGAATGGAGTGACATCGAAGTATGGTGGACTAAGTCCTCAGCAATGAGGCAAGGTGTTCGAAGTGTGCTCCGGAGTGAGACACTCGAAGGTATACCTGACGAAGGTCTCAGGAGTCGAGGTGCATTGAAGGCATGGTCCGGGTGAGGCTCGTCGAGGAGTGTGCTCGGGGAGAGACACTGCGACGAAGTGCTCATGGAATGCTTCATGCAGAGGCCTTGGACGAAGGAGGGACTTAGAAGGGTGGTACTTCGAAGGAGGGGCTTCGCAGTGAAGCTGGCTCCGGAGTGAGGCTAACTTCAGAGTGAGGCAGGCTTCGGAGTGAAGCAGGCTTCGGAGTGAAGCTGACTCCGGAGTGAAGCTGACTCTGGAGTGAGGCAGGCTTCGGAGTGAAGCAGGCTTCGGAGTGAAGCTGCCTCCGGAGCGAGGCTGGCTCTGGAGTGAGGCTGACTTGAGGTACTTTGGCCTTGCATGGCTTCGGTACACGGACTGACGAAGTTCGAGCTGGGAGAAGCTGTGAAGCCATGGTGGTCCACTCTGAAGGTGTTGGTGCGAAGGCCCAAGGGTTTTGATGGCTTTGGCTCAAAACCGCCACTGTATCGAAGGCTTACTTCGGTGAAGAGAAGGCCATCAGGCTCAAGGCTTCTCACCGAAGCTACCGCACCCCTCGCGTGCGAAGGGGGGGCTTCAGAAGGGTCCAAAACTGCAAAGGCTGACAGCATCTGCTCTACAAAAGCTGGTGCAGTCCCCTCTGCGAAGCTGACATAAGAAGCCTCCAAATAAAGTAGACTACCATTTGTACCCCCCTGTTCTGATGAGACAAAAACAGTGTAAACCCTAGGGGTAAAGTAGTCTATTCACAGGGCTGAATAGTGCCTACAAATAGTGGAGGCTGGCTAGGTCACATCAACACTTTGAGCAGCCATTGTAGAACTCCTGTGCTAGCCGCCACACTCTTGTATTCATCCTGTGAGTTCATTTTGTGTTCCCTGTTCAAGCAATGAAGCTTTGATTCTGTTTTCTTTTACTGCTTGAACTTGTATGCATACTTCTCTGCATGTTTGATTTCTCTGTGCACCATCTTCTTGTGAGTTTTCTGAGAGGTGTGTGAGAAGCCTGTTCGAGCGAAGTGTGTTCGAGCGAAATGTGTGTTTTTCAGTGTCTGTTCGCTCTGTGTAAACTGGAGGCTAGACCTCTCTGATTACTAGCGAAGCACTATTCTTGGCTTAGATCGAAGCCCGTTTTTCTTCCCTTGTCAAAGTCCTCGGCGAAGTCTGTTCGGTGTGCGTTTAGACCTTCGAAGTACGAAGCCCAGCACCAGTTGCTATCGCTGAGTATTTGGTGGAAGTCCATAGAGGGAAGTCTGCTCTTGCAAAGGGTGTAGTGCGAAGCCTGCTCGAAGGCACCCAGTGTGCGGAGCATGCACTGCCTTAGCAGAACAGATCGAAGTCCTCAGAGGGAAGTCCGCTCTTGCGAAGGGTGAAGTGCGAAGCCTGCTCGAAGGCACCCTGTGTGCGGAGCCTGCACTGACTTAGCAGAGCTGAGTTTTCAGGGTTGTGGGTGGAGCGAAGTCTTCTTGTCTTCGAACTTTTGCTCCTTGCGAAGCCTGATTTTGGAGCTGTGAAATACCTCCGAACCAGAACTTCGAAGGCTGTGTTCAAAGCCTGTTCCGCAGAAGACAGAAGTAAAATAGAAGGCTATTTTTAGTCTGAAATTTTAAAAGCTCCCATTCACCCCCCTCTAGTCGCCGTTTCCGGTCCAACAATTGGTATCAGAGCTGGTTAAGATCACTAGTTGTCCTTAACCGGTTTTGTGATCTGTTGGCGACATGGACAGAGTTAGTAAATTACCTCTGTTCGATGGGACTGATTTTGCATACTAGAAGGTGCGCATGGAGGCTTACTTGTTAAGCCAAGGAAATGCAATTTGGGAGATTGTGGATTCACAATACAACATCCCTGAAACTCGCACCTCTCAAACAGAGAAGGATCAGTATAATGCCAACTCCAAGGCAAGAAATATACTGTTCATTGGTTTGAGTAGAAGTGAGTTTGATAGGGTTCAGCACCTTAGGACAGCTAGGGAGATTTGGACTACACTCACTATCTTTCACGAGGGCTCTACACAGATTAAGGCCAGGCGCCAAAGCACATACAATCAATAGTATCAACTGTTTGTGCAGGCACCTGGTGAATCTATAGATGCCATGTTTTCTAGCTTTGATGCAATAGTGAGTAACTTGCGGTCCAACGGGACGCTTGCTTACAATGATCATGATAGGGCTATCAAGCTTCTCTATGCTCTTGATTGTAGCATATGGGAAGTGAAGATATCCAGCATTGAGGAGTCCGCAGGTTATGACACATTGACCTGTGATGAGCTCTTCAGCAAGCTAAAGTCCACAGAGATTGCCAAGGAATATCTTGCAGTGCACAGAAACTCTTTGCCACAGCCATTGGCATTGGTTTCTAGCACTAGCCGTGGCACCACTGCAGAACCAAGCACATCTGGCACTTGTGTTCTTGCAGATGGTTTTGCTTTGTCCTCCCTGGTCTCCGTCACTAAGGAGCAGGTGGATACTCTGGATGATGATGAGCTTGCTCTCATTGCCAGAAGGTTCACCCGTTTTCACCATGAGAGACAGGATCAGAGGAGAGGTGGTTTTAGTGGTTGCTTTGAGTGTGGCGACACTTCTCACATCAAGGCCAATTGTCCAAAACTCAAGAAGAAAGATGAGAGTGAGCGCCCCAAATACCACAAAAAGGAGAGGAAACCCTTTGTGAAGGGCAAGCGCGGCAAGGTGGCTAAGAGGGTAGCCAAAGCCACTTCCAGAGCATTTGTTGCTGCACTCAGTGACATCGACATTTCCTCAACTGAGGAGTCGAACTCTGAGGAGGAGGAGTCTCCAAGGAAGGAGGAGAAGAAGGACAAGAAGGGACGAGATTTCACCTGCCTTTGCTTCATGGCCGACAGCGATCACAGCGGCGATGAGCTTGACTCATCTGAGGTACCACTATCCTATGACCAGCTTTCAATTAAATTAGATGAACTGAATGAAGTAGTTCTTGGTCAGGATAGATTATTTGTGCAAGCCGCTAGAGATAGAAAAGAACTTAGACTTAGGCTAGAATCTGTTTCTACTAATTATGCCATGCTTAAGTCTAGGGTTAATGATGCTTAATGTGAATCTTACACTGTTTTCATGGGAGAGCTTGCTCAGTTGCGCTCTGTGCATGCTCAAACTCTTTCTGAGCTTGAGACTGCACAGAAGCAGCTTTTGATGGTTGATTCTAGTCCTCATGATATAATTGAATGCATGAACTGCCCCTTATTACGTGAGAGCATTGATTTATGTGATAAGCATGTTCAGGACTTAGAGGCTAGATTGGAGAGGGCCGATAGTTCTAAGGACGTGCAACCTGTGTGTGACATGCATAACCCTTAAGGACCAGCTAGGCACGGTTAGAGAGCGAGCTGAGAACCTCATGACTGAAAATAAATACCTTCTTTCTGTGGTTAACAAATGCACTGAGGGAAAGGGTAGGATGGATTTGCTCTTGGCCAAGACCAAGATGTGTGCTGACAGGGCAGGGCCAGCTCTAGGATTGGGTTTTGAGAGGATTTCTTCAGACAGTGAGAACAAAACTGTTTTTACCTCACCCACTACCTTAGAGAAAGAGAGAGCTCTGTTAGACACTCCATCAGCCAAAAAGCCTACCCGGACTCCAAAGAAAACCACTCCTCCTGCCAAGAAAATCCCTCCCAAGAAAACCACTAAGCAGAAGCCCAAGGAGCCTGTGAGAGTTGCTCCTATGACCCATGAGAGTGCCCCTAGGAGAGTTTTTCATTGTTCCTACTGTTAGCGGGTGGGTCATCTGGTTGGGTTCTTTTTTCGTCGCATCAAGGATGAGCGACGCTCTCAGGCGATGAGGTTCCAGAATATGCACTACCCATCTTTAGGTATGCATGAGTCTGAGTTTTACTCTCGTCCTGTTTTCGAGGCTGCTCGTGCTTCTCGGAGAGGTTTTGCTCCTCGAGGTGTTGACCATGTTCCATATGGTGGTAGACCCGGGGCGAGTAGCTTTGTAACTCATCAGAGTAGGAGACCTCGTCATGCTTTTAGATCACAGCATGTAGGTAGACCTCGCACTTTGCATCATTCTGATTATCCTGTGCGTAGACAGTCTACTTTTACTGTGCCTACTACTCGTATCACTCAGTGCTGGATGCCTCGTCATGTATTCACTCACCCCAGCACTGAGCGATCGAGATTTTCTTATCGTGTGTAGGCGCTAGATTGAGGCTTGGAGGGCACGTGGATCATGGACTCTGGTTGTTCATGCCATATGACCGGAGATGCAGCATGGTTCTCCAGCCTCACTACAACCAAGCAAAGGGAACATATCACCTTCGGCAACAATCGAAGGAGTAGAGTGAAAGGTAAAGGTGTGGTAAGAATCAACTCGAATTTCACTCTCAAAGATGTTGCTTTGGTTGAAAACCTGGGATACAATTTGCTTTCTGTAACTCAGTTGCTTGATGAGGGCTTCGAAGTGCGATTCCATCGCGATACTTCACAAGTACTCAATTCTGATGGTGTTGTTGTCTGCAAGATCTTTAGAGTTGGGAGAGTTTTTGGAGCTGATTTTTCTGAATCGTCTGGTTCTTCTCATTGTCTTGTTGCACATTCTACTTCTGAGCTTTGGAAGTGGCATAGGAGACTAGGGCATATGAGGTTTGAGTTGCTCGCTCGCCTGAGTGCCCTAGGACTGATCCGAGGATTGCCCAAGCTCAAGTTTGATAAGAATTTAGTTTGCACTCCTTGTCGACATGGAAAAATAATTGCCGCTTCGCACTCGCCAGTCACCACGGCGATGACCGAGCAACCCGGAGAACTTCTCCACATGGACATTGTAGGTCCTTCTCGGGTTAGTTCTTTAGGCGGCAAGTGGTATGTGCTAGTCATTGTCGACGATTTCTCTCGCTACTCTTGGGTCTTCTTTCTTGCCAGCAAGGATGAAGTGTTTTCACACTTTCGGAGCTTGGCTTTGAGACTTTTCACTGAACTCCCTAGTGCATTGAAACTCATTCGAAGTGATAATGGCACTGAGTTCAAGAACAGTCTCTTTGTTGACTTTTGCATGGAGCATGGCATAGAACATCAATTCTCTGCTCCGCGGGTTCCTCAATAGAACGGTGTTGTTGAGAGAAAGAACCGCACTTTGGTTGAGATGGCTAGGATGATGCTCGATGAGCACAGGACTCCTAGAAAATTCTGGGCTGAGGCCATGAACATTGCATGTTACATCTCAAACCGAATCTTCTGGCGCTCAATTTTGAATTTGACATTTTATGAGCTACGTTTTGAGAGACATCCCAAGGTTACTTATCTTCGAGTTTTTGGCTGTTGTTGCTTTATCCTAAAATGTGGTAATTTGGATAAATTTGAGTCGCTTTCTTCTGACGGGATCTTTTTGGGTTACACTACACATGGTCATTCTTATCGTGTTTATAATTTGGAGACTAACACTGTCATCGAGTCATGTGATGTGACTTTTGATGAATCAACCCCCTCTGTTAGTTCTGCTCTTGAACAGGCAAATGAACACGATATGGAACAGACTATCTTCGAAGAAGAAGATCCCGGAGATTTCGAGGATGAACCCCTACTATCCTCGACATCAACCCCCGAAGCCAACCCCGCTTCGACGACTTCAGCACAAGGTCCCAAAGCAACTACCTCGACATCGGTCATCTTGGACCACTCCAACGCACAAGTTGAGGGGGAGACTGCATCCCACCACGAGGCTCCACACCATGTTCAAAGGATGCATCCTCCCAAGCAGATCATTGGTGAGCTTGATCAAAGGGTAACACGTTCTCATGCTCATTTCATTGATTCCGCTATTGTTGCTTCTTTCGAGCCCTTAGATGTTAGTCATGCACTTTCTGATTCTAGTTGGATCAATGCCATGCATGAAGAACTTGAAAATTTTGAGAGAAATCAAGTCTGGACTTTGGTTGATCCTCCACCAAATGTTCATTTCATTGGAACAAAATGGATTTTCAAAACCAAACAAGGGGAGGATGGGACTATAGTTAGAAACAAGGCTAGACTTGTAGCTCAGGGTTATTCTTAATTAGAAGGGATTGATTTTACTGAAACTTTTGCACCTGTTACTCGTCTTGAGGCCATTAGGATTTTGCTTGCCTTTTCGACATCCCGGGGATTCAAACTCTATCAAATGGATGTCAAAAGTGCTTTTCTTAATGGTTTCATAGTCGAAGATGTTTATGTAAAACAACCCCCTGGTTTTGAAAACCCCAAATACCCCTGGTTCGAGATGTCCATGATAGGCGAACTCACATTTTTTCTTGGTTTGCAAATCAAGCAAAGCAAACAAGGTACATTCATCCACCAGACGAAGTACACCAAGGACCTGCTCAAGAAGTTCGACATGGCTAATGCGACGCCACTCGCCACTCCAATGGCTACATCTGTAGCATTGGATCCTGACGAAGATGGAGAAGCCGTAGATCAAAAGGAGTTCCGAAGCATGATCGGCTCCCTCCTCTACTTGACTGCTACGAGGCCGGACATACACTTCGCAGTGTGTCTGTGCGCTCGTTTTCAGGCTTCACCACGAGCTTCGCACCGCCAAGTGGTAAAGCGCATTCTCAGGTATCTCAAACATACCTTAGAATTCGGCATTTGGTATTCAACGTCTTCCTCTTTGTGTCTTCGAGGTTATTCCGATGCGGATTTTGCTGGGTGTAGGATTGATAGGAAGAGTACCTCTGGTACTTGTCATTTTCTGGGTATATCACTGGTTTGCTGGTCTTCCCGCAAATAGTCTAGTGTTGCACAATCGATGGCTGAGGCCGAATATGTTGCTGCAGCTAGCTGTTGCTCTCAGATTTTGTGGATGGTTTCCACTTTGCGGGATTTCGGGTTAGATTATAAGAGTGTTCCACTTTTCTGTGATAACACTAGTGCTATTTGTATTGCAAACAACCCGGTTCAGCATTCCAGAACCAACCACATTGATGTGCGATATCATTTTCTTAGAGATCATAATGAGAAGGGTGATATTGAACTTAAATATGTTGATACCCAACACCAGCTAGCCAATATTTTCACAAAACCCCTCGATGCTTCTCGTTTTGCCTGCTTGCATGGAGAACTTGGTGTTTGTCACCCTTATGGCATTTTGTGAGGGGGAGCAGATTTTAATTGTCTTGCATATGCTCATCATGTGTGAAATTGCATTTACATATTTTGCAATTATATGCCCGATTTTAATTCATGTAATCATGTCAGCTCAGCTCTATTTAATATATCTGAAACATTATGTGCATGATTTTTCTTTCCAAAATCAAATCATGCTCACTTCTTAGTCTTGAATCTAGCATGTTTAGGCAGGACTGCTTTAGCTATCTTTTATCTGCTTGATAGCAAGACTTATTTTCTCTGGATGCTAAACATTGCAACTTGAAAAATTGTTCTACATACTCATGGATATTCATCAAGTGCTAAACAATTTGTTCACTTAATCAAAATTCCAAAAATCCATGATTTGCATGCTTCAAAGCAAAAAGAACTGGGATAGTGTAGTGTAGACTACTTACCATTCCACATTGGTCTGAACTAGGATAGTGTAGTGTATGCCAAAATCACCGCCTTAAGCTTCTGATGGCTTTCATGCCTAGGCTTAGCTTGATTGGAAAGTATAAGGTGGACAAACAAATAACCCCTGGCATTATGAAAAGAACAACAAAATTCATTGATCATCAAGTTTGCTTTCAATGCTCCATTTGAACTGGACTTGTCTGTCTAGAGTAGAAATTGACTAGCTTTGTGCAGTCCCGACTTTTATTTGTCTAGATACCTTGATTGAGTGGTGATGCTTTTATTTCAAAATGATAAAATCACATGCTGTCATCATGTTTTTAGAGAATGTTAAATTGAGCTGAGCACATGATAATTGGTATTAATGTTGGCATATTTGTTGCTTTATGTGTCCTTGCAATTCTGCCCATTTCGAAGCTAAGCATCTTTTACATGCTCCTTGATGCTTGCATTGCCAAAGGGGGAGAAAATTTTGAGTTCTCTGCAGAAAGGGGGTAAAATAACTAAGGGGGAGTTTGTGTCTTGCAAAGGGAAGATTTGCCGCAGGGGCTTTTACTCTTTTGAAAAAGGGGGAGGAAAATTCTTTTGTCAAGTGACATGATTTGGCTCATTTCTGAGTTTTTATGGTCACTTGTGAGCTGAAATTTTTCAAATTTTCTTGAACTTGAATTTGGTTGTCAATGCACTCATCAAGGGGGATATTGAGAAACCAAGGGTTGGTTTCAGAGTCTGTGATAAGTGATTGACATATTTACCCTCTGATTCGAAAGGGTCCTTCCGAAGGGGTTCGGAGGCTGTTTCACCGAAGGGTTCGGTGGGCTCTGGTTGCTGCAGCTGTTGCAGCGGAGTGTGCCTGTTGGAGGGGTCCAACAATACACGATGACTGGGTTGTACCGAAGGCTTCGGTACTTTGGGCGGTACACCGCAGTGTGTATCGGAGGTTGCTTACCCAGAGAGGTCTCCGGGGTACTAGAAACACTTGTCTGTCTGTCTATGGTGCGCAGGTGACTTCGGAGGCGACGGACGGTTCGTAGCAAGTGAACCTGGGTCAAGCGGGAGGCTTGATGCCAGGGGAGCAGAGAGCTCCGTCACGAAGGCTGTGAAGGGGTCGAGGTCAGACCTCAGGTCGAGGTGCGCCAGGAGAAAGCAGTAAGTGTGGAGTGTGACTCCGGGTGAAGGTATCACGAGACGAAGTCCTCGAAGGTGAGGCACTTCGAAGGGTACTCCGAATGGAGTGACTTCGAAGTATGGTGGACTAAGTCCTCAGCAATGAGGCAAGGTGTTTGAAGTGTGCTCCGGAGGGAGACACTCGAAGGTATACCCGACGAAGGTCTCAGAAGTCGAGGTGCATCGAAGGCATGGTCCGGGTGAGGCTCGCCGAGGAGTGTGCTCGGAGAGAGACACTACGGCGAAGTGCTCATGGAATGCTTCATGCGGAGGCCTTGGACAAAGAAGGGACTTCGAAGGGTGGTACTCCGAAGGAGGAGCTTCGGAGTGAAGCTGGCTCTGGAGTGAGGCTGACTTCGGAGTGAGGCAGGCTTCGGAGTGAAGCTGACTCCGGAGTGAGGCAGGCTTCGGAGTGAAGCTGCCTCCGGAGCGAGGCTGGCTCAAGAGTGAGGCTGACTTGAGGTACTTCGTCCTTGCATGGCTTCGGTACACAGACTAACAGATTTCGAGCTGGGAGAAGCTGTGAATTCATGGTGGTACACTTCGAAGGTGTTGGTGCGAAGGCCTAAGGGCTTTGACGGCTTCGGCTCAAAACCGTCACTGTATCGAAGGCTGACTTCGGTCAAGCGAAGGCTGTCAGGCTCAAGGCTTCTCACCGAAGCTACCGCACCCCTCGCGTGCGAAGGGGGGCTTCAGAAGGGTCCAAACCTGCAAAGGCTGACAGCTTCTGCTCTGCAAAAGCTGGTGCAGTCCCCTCTGTGAAGCTGACAAAAGAAGCCTCCAAATAAAGTAGATTACCAGTTGTACCCCCCTGTTCTGATGAGACAAAAATAGTGTAAACCCTACGGATAAAGTAGTCTATTCACAGGGCTGAATAGTGCCTATAAATAGTGGAGGCTGGCTAGGTCACATCAACACTTTGAGCAGCCATTGTAGAACTCCTGTGCTAGCCGCCACACTCTTGTATTCATCCTGTGAGTTCATTTTGTGTTCCCTGTTCAAGCAATGAAGCTTTGATTTTGTTTTCTTTTACTGCTTGAACTTGTGTGCATACTTCTCTCATGCTTTGATTTCTCTGTGCACCATCTTCTTGTGAGTTTTCTGAGAGGTGTGTGAGAAGCTTGTTCGAGCGAAGTGTGTTCGAGCGAAGTGTGTGTTTTTCAGTGTCTGTTCGCTCTGTGTAAACTGGAGGCTAGACCTCTCTGATTACTAGCGAAGCACTGTTCTTGGCACCGCCAAGTGGTAAAGCGCATTCTCAGGTATCTCAAACATACCTTAGAATTCGGCATTTGGTATTCAACGTCTTCCTCTTTGTGTCTTCGAGGTTATTCCGATGCGGATTTTGCTGGGTGTAGGATTGATAGGAAGAGTACCTCTGGTACTTGTCATTTTCTGGGTATATCACTGGTTTGCTGGTCTTCCCGCAAATAGTCTAGTGTTGCACAATCGATGGCTGAGGCCGAATATGTTGCTGCAGCTAGCTGTTGCTCTCAGATTTTGTGGATGGTTTCCACTTTGCGGGATTTCGGGTTAGATTATAAGAGTGTTCCACTTTTCTGTGATAACACTAGTGCTATTTGTATTGCAAACAACCCGGTTCAGCATTCCAGAACCAACCACATTGATGTGCGATATCATTTTCTTAGAGATCATAATGAGAAGGGTGATATTGAACTTAAATATGTTGATACCCAACACCAGCTAGCCAATATTTTCACAAAACCCCTCGATGCTTCTCGTTTTGCCTGCTTGCATGGAGAACTTGGTGTTTGTCACCCTTATGGCATTTTGTGAGGGGGAGCAGATTTTAATTGTCTTGCATATGCTCATCATGTGTGAAATTGCATTTACATATTTTGCAATTATATGCCCGATTTTAATTCATGTAATCATGTCAGCTCAGCTCTATTTAATATATCTGAAACATTATGTGCATGATTTTTCTTTCCAAAATCAAATCATGCTCACTTCTTAGTCTTGAATCTAGCATGTTTAGGCAGGACTGCTTTAGCTATCTTTTATCTGCTTGATAGCAAGACTTATTTTCTCTGGATGCTAAACATTGCAACTTGAAAAATTGTTCTACATACTCATGGATATTCATCAAGTGCTAAACAATTTGTTCACTTAATCAAAATTCCAAAAATCCATGATTTGCATGCTTCAAAGCAAAAAGAACTGGGATAGTGTAGTGTAGACTACTTACCATTCCACATTGGTCTGAACTAGGATAGTGTAGTGTATGCCAAAATCACCGCCTTAAGCTTCTGATGGCTTTCATGCCTAGGCTTAGCTTGATTGGAAAGTATAAGGTGGACAAACAAATAACCCCTGGCATTATGAAAAGAACAACAAAATTCATTGATCATCAAGTTTGCTTTCAATGCTCCATTTGAACTGGACTTGTCTGTCTAGAGTAGAAATTGACTAGCTTTGTGCAGTCCCGACTTTTATTTGTCTAGATACCTTGATTGAGTGGTGATGCTTTTATTTCAAAATGATAAAATCACATGCTGTCATCATGTTTTAGAGAATGTTAAATTGAGCTGAGCACATGATAATTGGTATTAATGTTGGCATATTTGTTGCTTTATGTGTCCTTGCAATTCTGCCCATTTCGAAGCTAAGCATCTTTTACATGCTCCTTGATGCTTGCATTGCCAAAGGGGGAGAAAATTTTGAGTTCTCTGCAGAAAGGGGGTAAAATAACTAAGGGGGAGTTTGTGTCTTGCAAAGGGAAGATTTGCCGCAGGGGCTTTTACTCTTTTGAAAAAGGGGGAGGAAAATTCTTTTGTCAAGTGACATGATTTGGCTCATTTCTGAGTTTTTATGGTCACTTGTGAGCTGAAATTTTTCAAATTTTCTTGAACTTGAATTTGGTTGTCAATGCACTCATCAAGGGGGATATTGAGAAACCAAGGGTTGGTTTCAGAGTCTGTGATAAGTGATTGACATATTTTACCCTCTGATTCGAAAGGGTCCTTCCGAAGGGGTTCGGAGGCTGTTTCACCGAAGGGTTCGGTGGGCTCTGGTTGCTGCAGCTGTTGCAGCGGAGTGTGCCTGTTGGAGGGGTCCAACAATACACGATGACTGGGTTGTACCGAAGGCTTCGGTACTTTGGGCGGTACACCGCAGTGTGTATCGGAGGTTGCTTACCCAGAGAGGTCTCCGGGGTACTAGAAACACTTGTCTGTCTGTCTATGGTGCGCAGGTGACTTCGGAGGCGACGGACGGTTCGTAGCAAGTGAACCTGGGTCAAGCGGGAGGCTTGATGCCAGGGGAGCAGAGAGCTCCGTCACGAAGGCTGTGAAGGGGTCGAGGTCAGACCTCAGGTCGAGGTGCGCCAGGAGAAAGCAGTAAGTGTGGAGTGTGACTCCGGGTGAAGGTATCACGAGACGAAGTCCTCGAAGGTGAGGCACTTCGAAGGGTACTCCGAATGGAGTGACTTCGAAGTATGGTGGACTAAGTCCTCAGCAATGAGGCAAGGTGTTTGAAGTGTGCTCCGGAGGGAGACACTCGAAGGTATACCCGACGAAGGTCTCAGAAGTCGAGGTGCATCGAAGGCATGGTCCGGGTGAGGCTCGCCGAGGAGTGTGCTCGGAGAGAGACACTACGGCGAAGTGCTCATGGAATGCTTCATGCGGAGGCCTTGGACAAAGAAGGGACTTCGAAGGGTGGTACTCCGAAGGAGGAGCTTCGGAGTGAAGCTGGCTCTGGAGTGAGGCTGACTTCGGAGTGAGGCAGGCTTCGGAGTGAAGCTGACTCCGGAGTGAGGCAGGCTTCGGAGTGAAGCTGCCTCCGGAGCGAGGCTGGCTCAAGAGTGAGGCTGACTTGAGGTACTTCGTCCTTGCATGGCTTCGGTACACAGACTAACAGATTTCGAGCTGGGAGAAGCTGTGAATTCATGGTGGTACACTTCGAAGGTGTTGGTGCGAAGGCCTAAGGGCTTTGACGGCTTCGGCTCAAAACCGTCACTGTATCGAAGGCTGACTTCGGTCAAGCGAAGGCTGTCAGGCTCAAGGCTTCTCACCGAAGCTACCGCACCCCTCGCGTGCGAAGGGGGGCTTCAGAAGGGTCCAAACCTGCAAAGGCTGACAGCTTCTGCTCTGCAAAAGCTGGTGCAGTCCCCTCTGTGAAGCTGACAAAAGAAGCCTCCAAATAAAGTAGATTACCAGTTGTACCCCCCTGTTCTGATGAGACAAAAATAGTGTAAACCCTACGGATAAAGTAGTCTATTCACAGGGCTGAATAGTGCCTATAAATAGTGGAGGCTGGCTAGGTCACATCAACACTTTGAGCAGCCATTGTAGAACTCCTGTGCTAGCCGCCACACTCTTGTATTCATCCTGTGAGTTCATTTTGTGTTCCCTGTTCAAGCAATGAAGCTTTGATTTTGTTTTCTTTTACTGCTTGAACTTGTGTGCATACTTCTCTCATGCTTTGATTTCTCTGTGCACCATCTTCTTGTGAGTTTTCTGAGAGGTGTGTGAGAAGCTTGTTCGAGCGAAGTGTGTTCGAGCGAAGTGTGTGTTTTTCAGTGTCTGTTCGCTCTGTGTAAACTGGAGGCTAGACCTCTCTGATTACTAGCGAAGCACTGTTCTTGGCTTAGATCGAAGCCCATTTTTCTTCCCTTGTCGAAGTCCTCGGCGAAGTCTATTCGGTGTGCGTTTAGACCTTCCAAGTATGAAGCCCAACACCAGTTGCTGTCGCTGAGTATTTGGTCGAAGTCCGTAGAGGGAAGTCTGCTCTTGGGAAGGGTGTAGTGCGAAGCCTGCTCAAAGGCACCCAGTGTGCGGAGCCTGCACTACCTTAGAAGAATAGATCGAAGTCCTCAGAGGGAAGTCCGCTCTTGTGAAGGGTGAAGTGCGAAGCCTGCTCGAAGGCACCCTGTGTGTGGAGCCTGCACTGACTTAGCAGAGTTGAGTTTTCAGGGTTGTGGGTGGAGCGAAGTCTTCTTGGCTTCAATCTTTTGCTCCTTGCGAAGCCTGATTTTGGAGCTGTGAAATACCTCCGAACCAGAACTTCGAAGGCTGTGTTCGAAGCCTGTCCCGCAGAAGACAGAAGTAAAATAGAAGGCTATTTTTAGTCTGAAATTTTAAAAGCTCCCATTCACCCCCCTCTGGTCGCCGTTTCCGGTCCAACAAAATTGAAAACATGATAGGAATGACCATGGGTAGTGTAACCAAAAAGATCCCGTCAGAAGAACATGACTCAAACTTGTCCAAATTTCCACGTTTTAGAATAAAACATCGACATCCAAATACTCGAAGATGAGTAACTTTGGGCTATCTCCCAAAACATAGCTCATATGAAGTCAAGTTCAAGATTAAGCGCAAGAAAATTCGGTTTGAGATGTAACAGGCAGTGTTCATGGCCTCATCCCAAAACTTTCTAGGAGTCCTGTGCTCATCGAGCATCGTCCTAGCCATCTCAACTAATGTGCAGTTCTTTCTCTCAACAACACTGTTCTGTTGAGGAACCCGCGGAGCAAAAAATTGATGTTCTATGCCATGCTCCATGCAAAAGTCAACAAAGAGACTATTCTTGAATTCGGTGCCATTATCACTTCGAATAAACTTCAATGCACTAGGGATTTCAGTAAACAGTCTCAAAGCTAAGCTCCGAAAGTGTGAAAACACTTCATCCTTGCTAGCTAAAAATAAGACCCAAGAGTAGCGAGAGAAGTCGTCGACAATGACAAGTACATAACACTTGTCGCCTAAAGAACTAACCCGAGAAGGACCAAAAGTGTCCATATGGAGAAGTTCTCTGAGTTGTTCAGTCATCACCATAGTGACTGGTGAGTGTGAAGCGGCAATTATTTTTCCATGTCGACAAGGAGCACAAACTAAATTCTTCTCAAATTTGAGCTTGGGCAATCCTCGGATCAGACCAAGGGCACTCAAGCGAGCTAGCAACTCAAAACTCATATGCCCTAGTCTCCTATGCCACTTCTAGAGCTCAGAAGTACAATGTGCAACTAAGCAGTGAGAAGAACCAAAAGATTCAGAAAAATCAACTCCAAAAACTCTCCCAACTCTAAAGATCTTACAGACTAAAACACCATTAGAATTGAGTACTTGCGAAGTATTGCGATGAAATCGCACTTTGAAGCCCTCATCAAGCAACTAGGACACATAGAGAAAATTGTATCCCAAATTTTCAACCAAAGCAACATCTTTGAGAGTGAAGTTTGAGTTGATCCTTACCACACCTTTACCTTTCACTCTGCTTCTTCGGTTGTTGCTGAAGGTGATTTGCTCGTTTTGCTTGGTTGTGGTGAGGCTGGAGAACCATACTGTATTCCCGGTCATATGGCGCGAACAACCAGAGTCCATGATCCACGTGCCCTCCAAGCCTCTGTCTGACGCCTACACAAAACGAGATAACCTCGATCGCTCAATGCTGGGGTGAGTGAAAATATAATGAGGCATCCAGCACTAAGAGATAGGAGCAGTAGGCACAGTAAAAGTAGATTGTCTACGCACAGGTAAAGTAGAGTGATGCAAAGTGTGAGGTCTACCTACATGATGCAACCCAAACACACGACGAGGTCTCCAAACCTATCGAGGTACAAAGCCACCTACACGTGGTCTAGCACCATATGAGACATGGTGTACACCACGAGGGACATAACCTCTCCGGGAGGCACGAGAAGCCTTAAAACCTGGACGTGTGTACAAGCTAGACTCATGCATACCTGAGGAACGGTAATGCATGTCCGAAAAACACAACGCCTAAGAGCGTCGCTCATCCTTGATGTGATGAAAACAAAACCCAACCAAATGACCCACCCGTTGACAGTACGAACAATGAAACACTATCCTAGGGGTACTCGCCTGGGTCATAGGAGCAATTCTCACATGCTCCTTGGGTTTCTGCTGAGGGTTTTTCTTGAGTGGAGGAGGTAGAATTTTCTTTGGAGGCTGGATAGGTTTCTTGGCTTTCTGCGGAGTGTCTAATTGGACTCTTTCTTTCTCTAAGGTAGTGGGTGAGGTAAAAATAGTTTTGTTCTCACAGTCAGAAGGAATTCTCTCAAAACCCAATCCTAGAGTTAACCCTGCCCTGTCAGCACACATCTTGGTCTTGGCCAAGAGCAAATTCATCCTACCCTTTCTCTCACTACATTTTTTCACCACAGAAATAAGGTATTCATTTTCAGTCATGAGTTTTTCTACTTGCTCTCTAGCAAAACTGAGTTGGTCCTTAAGGGTGATGTAGGTGGAACAAGCAGGATGCACATCCTTAGAACACTCAACACTCTCCAATCTAGCCTCTAACTCCATAACATGCTTGTCTCTCAAATTAATGCTATCAATCAATAAAGGACAGTTTGAACAAGCATCAGAAGAAATAGGTCTAGACTCCACCACCAAAAGCTGCTTCTGTGCAGTCTCAAACTCATCAACAATTTGAGCATGCACAGTGTAAGATTCACATTCAACATCATCAATTTTAGACTATAGCATGACATAATTAGTCGAAACGGATTCTAGCCTAAGTCTAAGGTCTTTTCTATCTCTAGCAGCTTGAGAAGTAATCTATCCTGACCAAGAATTACTTCATTCAGTTCATCTACTTTAATGGAAAGATGGTCATAGTATAGTGGTACCTCAGATGAGTCAAGCTCATCGCCGCTGTGACTGTTGTCAGCCATAAAACAAAAGCCGGTGAAATCCCTTGCCTTCTTATCCTTCTTCTCCTCCTTCGTTGGAAACTCTTCCTCCTCATCAGAGCTCGACTCCTCATTTGAGGAAGTGCCGATGTCGCTAAGAGTAGCGACACACACTCTAGAAGCGGCCTTGCTTACCCTTTACATAGGGTTTTCTCTCCTTCTTGTGGTGTTTGGGGTGCTCACTCTCTTCTTTCTTCGTGAGCTTAGGACAGTTAGCCTTTATGTGAGAAGTGTCACCACACTCAAAACAATCACTAAATCCACTTCTCCGTTGATCCCGTCTCTCATGATGAAAGTGTGTGAATCTCCTGGCAATGAGAGCAAGCTCTTCATCATCCAGAGTATCCACCTGATCCTTAGTGACTTAGACCAGGGAGGACAAAGCAAAACCACCCGCAAGAACACAAGTGCCATATGAGCATGGTTCTGTAGTGATGCCACGGTTAGAGCCAGAAACTAGTGCCAAAGGCTGCGGCAAAGAGTTTCTATGCACTACAAGAGATGCCTTGGCAATCTCCGTGTACTTTAGCTTGCTGAAGAGTTCATCACAAGTCAATGTGTCATATCCTGTGGACTCCTCAATGCTGGATATCTTCACTTCCCATACACTACGATCGAGAGCATAGAGAAGCTTGATAGCATGTCATGGTCATTGTAAGCAAGCGTCCCATTGGATCACAAGTTACTCACTGTTGATTGTATGTGCTCTGGTTCCTAGCCATAATTTGTGTTGAGACTTCATGAAAAATAGTGAGTGTAGTCCAAATCTCCCTAGCTGTCCTCAGGTGTTGGACCCTATCAAACTCACTCCTGCTCAAGCCAATGAACAATATATTTCTAGCTTTTGAGTTAGAATTATACTTGTCTTTTTTTGCCTGAGTAATGCGGGTTTCAGGGATGGAGTATTGCGAGTCCACAATCTCCCATATTGCATTTCCTTGGCTTAGCAAGTAAGTCTCCATGCACATCTTCCAATATGCGAAGTCAGTCACATCGAACAGAGGTATTTTACTAACTCTGTCCATGTCGCCAAAAGATCACAAAACTGGTTAAGGTCAATTGGTGATCTTAACAAAGCTATTATACTAATTGTTGGACCGAAATAGGCGACCGGAGGGGGGTAAATGGGAGCTTTTAAAATTCTGTTCGGCTAAACAGGCTTCGAACACTCCCTTTGATGTGTCAGGTTCAGATGTATCGAACACACTCCGAACATAGGCTTTGAATGGGGTAAAAGTTCGAAGTGCATCGCCTTCAAGGACTTTGCCTCAGGGAACCTTCAGCCGAAGCCACCCTCCGTACATTCTGACTTCGCCTGACGCACCTTGACCCGAGGTCCGATCTCAACCCCACGCAGCCTTCGTGACCGAGCTCCCCGCTCGCTTGGCATCAAGCCTCCCTCTTGACCCAGGTTCACTTGCTGCGAACCGTATGTTGCCTCCTAAGTCACATGCACACCACCGACAAGCAGACAAGTATTTCCAATACCCCGGAGACCTCTCCGTTAAACAACCTCGGGTACACACTCCGGTGTGCCACCCAAAGTACCGAACCCTTCGGTAAAACATCTCTGAACCCTTTCAGAGGGACCCTTCGCATAGAAGGCCAACCTTGTCAATCACTCATCACAGACATGAAATCAAGGCACATCTCAACTTGGTTTCTCAATCTCCCCCTTGATGAGTGCATTGACAACCAAATTCAAGTTAAAGAAAATTTGAAAGTTTTCAGCACACAAGTGACCATAAAAACTCATAAAAGAGCCAAAGCATGTCACTTGATAAAATAATCTCTTCCCTTGACTCATGAAAATCCATTTGACAACAATTCCCCCTTTGGCAGCAAAAATTCTCTCCCCCTTTGAAGTTCATCACTTGTTCTCCCCCTTTGGTAGGCAAACAAGGCATTTTTATCCCCCTTTGGCAATGCAAGAATCAAGGAGCAATAAAAAATGCAACGCTTTGAAATGATGAAAAGTGTGAAGACATAAGGTGTAAGAATATGTCAAATCATAATGTGAGGTTCAGATGCTCCGCTCAAGTTAACATATTCCAAATTCAATGTTTGATGCATGAACTTTTCAAATTTTTGAAAATAAAACATCACCACTTAGACTAGTCATCTAGACAAGTGAAAATAGGAACTACAAAAGTTAATCAATTTCTACCCAGGAAAGCAAGTCCAATTTCATGAAGCATTTAGCAAGCTTGATAAGCAAATGATTCAGACATTGCAATTCATTTTATATTGCTAGGGGCTATTTGCTTGTCCACCTTATACTTTCCAACCAAGCCAAGCCTAGGTCTAGAAAAACCATCAGAAGCTTAAGGCAGTGATTTTAGCAAACACTAAGTTATCCCAGTTCATACCAAAGTGCTATGGTAAGCAGTCTAGAATAAAGTAGTGCAATAAGCAAACCCACCTGGATCTTTTCATTTTTTGCACACAAATCATGGATATTGATTTTTCTTGAGTACCAATTGTTGGATAATTCCATGAAAAAGTTGTATTATTTTCAAGTTGCAATTTTTCATCCAAAGTAAAGGATTCTGGCTACCAGGCAGATAAAAGATAGCTAAAGCAATTCTGCACAACACATGGTAGACACAAGATTAAGCAATGATCAAATTTGGAATTTTGTAAATAACATCATGCTCATAATAAAGTGGATATATTAAACAGAGCTGAGCACATCATGATTATTTACAATTATGCAAAGGCGTATAAAAGCAACTAAATGCATCATCAAATAATCATAAAGAAGCCAATGCAAAATAGTTGATACCGATGGTATCGCCTTTAGATGGCCGATGCGGAGGCATCACCCTTAGACACAAAAATCTCAAGACCAATCCCAGAAATAATTGATAAGTATACTACTATTGATAGGAAAATGCGCCCACACACTGGCATCGGTTCGCCGATCCAAAAGCACGTGGTCGTTTTAAGGGAAAACCCTGAAACATCGCGAGACACCGACGCCGCTTTCCGACAACCCTTAAATAGTGGTAAGGGAGTAACGGAGTCGTCAGGTAACCAAACAAGTATTTAGAAATAATGTTCAATTAGCCAAAGTATTGGAAAAAATAATAAAGTAAACCGACCAGACTAGGGCCGATTTGGATCTATTGTGCGAGAGCAGTCGGATCGACGGAAGACCTCTTGTCAGACCGGCAGTGCGAAGGGAGTGGCGCCGAAGGGTGACTTCGACTGCTCGTGCGAAGGGGTCCAAAGGGTAGTCGAGGGATCCTTCAGCCAGATGCACCGTCGGACCGAGGTGTGGGCCTCGGTCAGACTGAGAGCACCCGAAGAGTGCTCCAGGTGATATGCGAAGGGGACCGACCGAAGGGGTCGGTATAAAGAGTACCTGCCGGTTGGACCGACGGAGGATCTGTGATCACACCGATGGAGGGGGCCCGGTCAGACCGCACGCAAAGTCTCGGTCGGACCGGTGGCTTCGGTAACTATAGTGCGGGGTCCGTTGCAGCGGATTGCTTCGGTGCGGGGACATCGGTCAGACCAACGTGTGAGTGCCGGTCAGATTGAAGGGTGTCGACTACGGATGAAGAGTGTGCTGGCAACAGCCTTACAGGGCGGTACGGCACACCCGGCCAGACCGGCGTGTATCCTCTGGTCAAACCGATAATGCAGATTCAATCCAACCGATTTCTCTAGCGATCTTGTAGATGATCTCCGATCGCCCCCAAACTCCTTGGCGAGATATTTAGGAGTAATACCTCTGCAAAATAGGAAGAGATCAAGTGCAATTCGGCCAAAGACTGAATTTCCAATGGTAGCAGAGAAAACCGATGAAAACGATAAAAATCCGTTACATGGATTACACGGATTATTCATGGGCGAATCAACAAGGGTTACCGTGATTACGACACAGTGGACAGAGGGCTTTCAGCGCAAACCCATGAAGATGGACGTTAGGTCCATTCCTAGGGCAAGGAAAGTAGATTGAAATAACCCTTTGAATCAGCCTCACCCATATATTTATAGGGGCTGGTCTCAAGTTCCCTAACGCCTAATTTGAGTAGGATTCGGCCAAAAGTGGTTAAGATTTAATTATAGATCACAACAGCCCGAAACAAACTCTATCTCTAATTTTTAGATTTGGGCTGGTCTGACCGAACCCAATGGGCCGGTCTGACCGGGCCTACATGGACAGTCAGACCGGCCTGTGCTAGGAAATGCATATTTTCAGCCCAAATTACCAAAAATTGGTATTTTGACAATTTCAACCATTAATGCCATTTTTTGCTATCAACACATGTCCACTGCCATTTAGCAAACTTAGCGAGCTAAAAGCACAACAGGCTAAGGTCGAAACAATCCATATTAGCCTTATGATCTCTCAAGTGTTTTGCCGAGTTCTTTAAAAGTATTCAATATCCGTTTATCTACCAAACTGTCCATTCCATAACTTAGGAAATTTGAATTCTGAGGACGATTTGCATGAATTACTAATATGACTAAGGGACTTAAGCGCCGAATTTTCCACCAACTCCGCCTTTAGTGCTTTTACTGGTTTTTGCCCCTTGACTCTCTTATAGGGACACACCCCTAGTCAACAAGGCTAGAAGCTAGCTTATCAACTAACTTCAGTTTCCACACCCGTTGTGTCTTTGCTAGTGCTCTTGACTCGTCAAGCGGGTTATCCTCGAATTCTTTGGCCTTCTTCTATTTGAGATAATTGGCACAAAGACGTTGTAAGTGTCTCTTTTGAGACTTAGTCATTACAGGGGGTGCCCACGAAGGCTGCGGCTTAGTTTCGGGCGTCACAAACTTGCTCCTATAATCTTTAGCCGAACGGTGAACACCTGGACTGGCCTCGACAATTTCGCACTTGGCGGTGTTGTTTTTCTATCTTCTGTCAGTTAGACCGGCCTTATTGGGCCGGTCGAACCGACTGTTGCCAGACGCTTGGGATGGGCCGGTCGGACCGACCACAGAAGGCTGGTCAGACCAGGGTGATGCTGGAGGTCTAGTCCATTGTGGGTTGAACTCACACCTCTATGGAAGATTTAGCCTCCTTGGCGATCGTGGCCGAGAGTACGTCTTCTCGGTCCTTTTCTTATGCTTCTGGAGTAGCATCCCAAAAGTTATCTTCGGCTTCCTATGAGATCTAGCCGAATATGATGCGTTGACATTTACTTTCCACACTCCTACCTAAGGGTTCTTCGGTACGAACATGCGTAGGTGAGGCTTTCCAATGATGACCGCCTTTACTTTGGATGACTCGGCCTGCTCGGGCCGAATCAACACCCTCTTCCCGACTAGGTCAATGTTGTTCATGAGGAAGCGATCCTGGTCCAGCTTCATCTTATAGCTATGATCTATTTTCAATCGTCCTTCATCTATGGATGATTGATCCTGCCGATGAAAAACATTGCAATCGTTAGTAGAGTGGGAAAACGAGTCATGCCACTTACAGTATGCACATTTCTTCAAGTCATTGGTGGTTGGAATGACGTGACCTTTAGGCAACCTGAGGAGCTTGCTCTTTAATAAAAAGTCAAATATTTTATCACATTTGGTCACATCAAAAGAGTACTTAACTTCACTTGTCCGATTCTTAGTGGGAGATAGCCGTAGATGAGAGCAAGTGACCATTTTGTACCCATTAGGCCATGTCCATTCCACCGTGTATACATCGGCCGGGTCATCCTCCTCTTCTGATGGCTCCTCCTTGGAGTGTTCCACGACGTGTGCCTTGGCCTTAGGCTCACTAAAGGTTTTGATAAATTTTTTGCTCTTGGTTCGACCTTCCTGGTCCAGAGTTTGCTGCAAAACCTGACTAACCTCTAAGAAGTTCTGACCGTCTAGTCTGTCCTTAATTTCAGAGTGTAAACCGTTAAAGGCTAAGTCAGCAAAATCCCTCTCGGAGATGTTCAAACTGAAACATCGGTTTCTAGTGTCTCGGAAGCGCCTAATGTAATTGGAGACACCCTCACTAGCCTTCTGTCTAACCGATGTTAAGTGTGAAAGCCTGAGTTCAGTTTCCCTAGTATAAAAATAGTCATGAAATTTCTGCTCTAGCTGGGCCAAATTTTGCAAGGAATTCAGTGACAACGATGAAAACCAAGTGAAAGCGGTGCCATAAAGCGACAAAGAGAATAATCTAAGTTTAAACGCGTCTGACCCACTTGCTTCATCACACTATGCTAAGAATTGACCTATATTCTCTAGGGTGGTCATGGTACCCACACCATCAAATTTGGTGAACTCGGGGATCCTAAAGCCATGAGGGTACGGGATAGCGTCGAAGTGGTCCCGGTACGGCTTATGGTAAACTCTAGCCCGATCCCGAGGTGTGTAACTAGTGCATTCCTTAACAAGCACGTGAATTCATTCGTCAATATCATCTACGCATTCTGCCTGTGCTCGTCTCTTATGCGGGGGCGCAACACGTGGTGGTATACTAGGGTGTCGGTCGTGTGGCTCCTCCTCTCGTACTAGCTCATGATAAATAGCGTGTTCAGGCCTACGCGGGTGTGCAGGAGTAGGAGGTATGGGCAGCACGGGAAAAAGTATTGTAGGCACAGGCAGAGGCAATGTGTAGTAGACAGGGGCAGTCTGACAGACGTACTGGCCGGTCGGACTAGCCTTGTAGTTGGTCGGACCATAGGTGTATTGGCCCGTCAGACCGGCCTGGTACCCGGTCGGACCAACTATTGTCGACAGTGGTGCTTGGTATGTGTCAGACTGATCGGTCCAAGGGCCAGTCTAACCGATAGTAGTATATGCAGTCTCGAGCTTAGAGGGTGAGGGCGGAAACATAATGACTTTCCCAATGCTCCCATCTATTCGGCTGTAGATGTGGTGCGCGGGGGGTAAACTAGCCATGGGAGAACGACCTCAGAAAAGCCGAATCTCTTAAACAACACTTCCATCTCAGGCCTTAGACGATTCGCAAATTTTGCGCTAATGGCTTGATCTACTGTGGCTGCTATCTTCTGCCTAATTTCTAAGGGGGATAGAGACAGGGATGATGGCAGTGGTACCGGGTTTCCAGAGAGGTCGGGAATATTGATATCACGCTTGACAAAGCCCGTGCGAGTTTTTGTGTAGCGCCTGAGCATGAGGGTGTGGAATCCTTCATCTTGGCCTCAATCTCGACCCGATCCTCTTCGGGGATGTCTGCAAGGGTGGGGAGGATGATGTTGCGGTCATCGATCTCCACGCTCATGCCCCTAGGTCCATTGGCGATAGGGGTACTGTTGTCGTAGTCGTAGTAGTCATGGTCGATGTACCCGCAGCCGATGTAGACGTGCCTGTCATGTTGATGCCGTCCCCAGCAGAGTCACCAAAAAGGGTGTTGACATGAAAACGTGCTCACACACTAACGTCGGTTCGGTGATCCAAACGCATGCGGTCGTTTTAAGGGAAAACCATGAAATGTTGCGAGACGCTGACACCACGTTCCGACGACCCTTAAACAGTGGTAAGAGGGTAACGGAGTCAACAGGTAACCAAACAAGTATTTACCAATAATGTTCCATTAGCCGAAGTGTTGGAAAAAATAATAAAGTAACCGGTCAGACTAGGGCCAATTTGGATCTATTGTGCGAGAGCGGTCGGACCGAAAGAAAACCTCCAGTCAGATCGGCAGTGCAAAGGGAGGGGCACCGAAGGGTGGCTTCAGCGTCTCGTGCGAAGGGGGTCCGAAGGGTCCTTGAGGGATCCTTTGGCCTGACGCCCGGTCGGACCAGGGTGTGGGCCTCAGTTAGACCTAGAACACCCAAACGGTGCTATGGATGATCTACGAAGGGGACTGACCGAAGGGGTCGGTACGAAGAGTACCCACCGGTCGGACCGATGGAGGATGTGCGATCACATCAATGGAGGGGGCCCGATCAGACCGCACATGAAGTCTAAGTCGGACCGGGGGCTTCGGTAACTATAGTGCGGGTTCTGATGCAGCGGATCGCTTCGGTGCGGGGACCTCAGTCAGACTAGCGTTCAAGCACCGGTCGGACTGAAGGGTGCCGATGGCGGATGACGAGTGTGCCGACAACAGCCTTACGGGGCAGTACGACACACTCTAGTCATACCGGCATCTAGCCTCCGGTAAAAACGATAATAAAGATTCAATCTACCCGATTTCTCTAGCGACCTTGTAGATGATTTCCGATCACACCAAACTCCTTGGCGAGGTATTTAGCAGTAATATCTCTGCAAAACAAGAAGAGATCAATTGCAAAACAGGAAGAGATCAAGTGCAATTCGGCCAAAGATCGAATTTCCAATGGTATCAAAGATAACCGATGAAACGATAAAAATATGTTACGTGGATTACACGGATGATTCATGGGCGAATCAATAAGGGTTATCGTGATTACGACGTGGTGGGCGGAGGGCATTCAGCGAAACCCACGAAGATGGTCGTTAGGGCTAGTCCTAGGGCATGGAAAGTAGATTGAAATAAAAGTGTGATTCAAAACTAGGGTTTTGAGTTGATCTGTGGAGTTATATAGCCTTTGAATCGGCCTCACCCCTGTTGACACGAGAACGTGCCCCCGCACTTGGGTCAGTTTGGTGATCCAAAAGTGCACGGATACTTAGGGACATGCCTAAGCATGACGTAGCACCGACGCCACGTTCCGACTATCCTTAATAGTGATAAGGGGGGTGGAGTCACCAGGCAACCAGATTACACAAAATAATCCAATTAGCCGAAAGAAATAGGTTGAACAGGTTAAAATCAGCAAACCAGTCGGAGTCCTCCTAGTTCGAAGTCTGATGCGAAGGGTGCGCCGAAGGGTACCTTCGGCGTCTCGTGCGAAGTGCCCCGCCGAAGGGTGCTTCGGCGTCCGGACTGATCCGGCCGAAGGTAGACTCCGAATGGATCTGAGCACGGTGATCACCTCCGAACAGCAGGGTTCGGCATGCAATCTCCGATGCAGCGAATTATAGAGTAGTGACGCCAAGGCCACGCGCGGGTGCAACTTCGTCTGGTGCAGAGTATGTTCATGGCGAAGTCTGTCACGACGAAGTATGCTAGCGGAGCCTGTTGTCGAAGCCTGCGGTCCTATCGAAGGGTGTCCTAGGGGCCTCCAGAGCCGATCTCTCAGCTCCGAACACCTCCAACGAAGGGGCTCTGAACGTGCGAACCTGCAATAGAGACGATGCGAAGTACCAATTCGGCCTTAGGATCGAATTTTGCGAGGTGTCGCACGGGTGGCGAACGTAGCAATCTATTACGCAAATTAGCGGATACTTCACAGGCGAAGTAACAAGGCGATAGCAATCTGTTACGTAGATTAACGAGGACTTCACAGGCGAAGTACCAAGGCTTACCACTGTTCCGTAGCGGTGGACGGAGGGCTTCTAGGCAAACCCACGAAGAGGTACAGAAAAGTAAAGATAAAAGTAAAGGTACGATCAAAGCATGGCTTTGGTTTGATTTGAGTTGGGGGGGCACTCCACGCCGGCCATGCCTCTCTATTTATAGGGGGTTAACTCCCAATCTAATCTTCTATTAATCCGGTCGGATAGAGATAGAGATTGAGCTGGCGATGTAAACAGCTCTATCTCTACCAAGGTGGGCTTTGGCTAGGCCCGTCGAGGCCTGTTCCTTGGGCCGAAGCTTCGGCATTGTGGGCTTCGGCCAGGCCTGTCGAGGCTGGCTCCTCGGGCCGAAGGTTCGGTAGCGTGGGCTTCGACCAGGCCCGTCGAGGCTGGCCCCTCGGGCCAAAGCTTCGGCAGCGTGGGCCTCCGAAGGCTTCCGAAGCTTTGGCAGCGTGGGCCGAAGCTTCGGTAGCGTGGGCTTCGACCAGACCCATCAAGGCTGGCCCCTCGGGCCGAAGCTTCGACAGCGTGGGCCTCCGAAGGCTTCCGAAGCTTCGGCAGCATGGGCCTCCGAAGGCTTCCGAAGCTTCGGCAGCATGGGCCTCCGAAGACTTCCTGAACAAAGCCTATGGGCCGGCTAGAGGCTTTCGGAGCCCATAGCTCGGTGGTCTTCGGCCCTGTAGGGCTTCGGACAGACCCTGGACATGTGTACTTTTGGCCCAAATCACCAAAAATTGATATTTTAATAATTTAGCCATTACTGCCATTTTTTGATATCAACACATGCCCCCCTGCCTTTTAGTGAACTAGTGAACTAAAAGCACAACGAGATGAAGACAACACCATTCGTATCGGCTTTCCAACATTTTATGACGTTTGCCACACACTTGGGAAATACCTTTTCAAGTATCTACCATTCAAAGCTCTTCGAAACCGCTCTCCCTGTAGGGATTCCAACACGTATGCGTTGCTGAGAGCGATTTCGACTATCTTAAAAGGACCTTCCCAACTAGGTGACCATTTGCCAAATTTGGGACTCTTCGTTACTAAAGGCAAAATCGTCTTCCATACCAAGTCGCCTATTTGAAACGATTTTGGTTTAACCTTTTATTGTAGGCTCTAGCTACTCTCTTCTTATCTACTTATATGGCTTCTAAAGCTCTTAGTCTCTTATCGGTCACTTCCTCCAGATTATCCTTCAGAAGAGCTTCATATTCATCGACCGATAAGCCGTCTTGCTTCAACACTCTTAAGGAGCCAAGATCTACCTCTACAGGCAGAACGACCTCTTGTCCATACACCAACTCATATGGACTGACCTTGGTGGCACCGTGCTTTGCAATCCTACAAGCCCATAACACCTCGGAAAGCACTTCATGCCACCTTTTAGGAAACTCTTCAATTTTCTTCTTAATAAGCTTAATCACGGTTTTATTACTAGACTTGTCCTCACCATTGGCCTGAGCATAGTAAGGTGAAGAGTTTATCAACTTAATGCCATAGTATTCGGCGAAGTCCCTTACTTCTTTAGAAACAAATGAACTACCTTGATCCGTAGTAAGAGTTTGAGGGATGCTGAATCTATGTATGATGTGCTTTAAAATAAAATCGCGTACCTCATTATGAGTCATGTTCTTGACAAGTACGACATCGGTCCATTTGGTGAAGTAATCCGTCACCATAAACACGAACCGATGTCCCTTTGAGGAAGGAGGGTAGATCTGGCCGATGAAGTCTAAACCCCAACCTCGAAACGGCCATGGCTTGACAATAGGATTGAGCAATGAGGCAGGAGCTAACTGGATGTTGCCAAACTTCTTACATGCCTCACACCCTCTGTAGTACTTGAAACAATCTTCAGTCATAGTCGGCCAATAAAAATCCGCTCTTTTGAGCATCCAACTCATATTTTGGGCTAACTGGTGAGTGCCGCAAAGCCCCTCATGGACTTCTCCTGTAGCCACTTGGGACTGCTCATAGTTTAAACACTTCAATAGCACTTCGTCAATGGTTCAGCGATACAATGTGTCGTCTATCAACACGAATTTGAACGCTTGTCGCCGAACCTTCTGATCAACCCTTCAGCTAGGGTCTCTCAAATACTGGACGATTGGGATTCTCCAATCGCCCTTACGGGTTTCAGAGGGCTTCGCTAGTACACCTTCCGAAAAAACCTCTAAAACACTAGCTTCGGGGTGCCCCCCGAGCCCTTCCAGCTCCTGCCGAAGCCTGACCGAGGTGGCCGTTCGGAGTGTGTTGGGCTGAAGCCCTTCGGAGGGCTCGGACCCTGGAGAGCCTTCCTCGTCCGAGAGGCTTCGGACTATAGGCTCTGAGGCGCCTGTCCAGCATTACTGGCTTCGGCAGTGAGACCAAACATCGACTTCTCCAATACAGAAAGTTTCCCTCTCCTGACTTGGTAGCTAGATGCTTGCTGAGCCAAATCTTTGGCAACTGAATTGGCCTCACTTGACACGTGAGATATTTTGAAATCATCAAAAGTAGCAACTATGTCTAGACATTTGTCCAAGTAGCTATTCAACAAGCCATTAAAACATTGAGCATTCTTAGCTACTTGTTGTACTACTAATAACGAATCACCATACGTGTGAACATGCTTAGCGCCTATAGCCTCTAGTAGTTAAAGACCTAGCAACAAAGCATCGTATTCGGCTTGGTTATTAGTGGAAGAAAATTCTAGTTTGGTCAAGGTTTCAAAGCGCATACCACCAGGTGATATGAGCACCACTCCAATGCCTTGGCCACTCTTGCAAGCCGAACCATCAAAATAGATTTTCCATGGTATTACCTCAACTAGAGTAATATCATCACTCCAGCTAATGTCTATGTGATGATCAACTATAAAGTTGGCCACGACTTGGCCTTTCATTGCCCTTAGGGGCTCGTAGGCCAAATCGTACTCAATCAACGCGTAAGCCCATTTTCTGATTCTTCCACTTAGAATCGGCTTCTGTAACATGTGCTTTATAACATTGGTTTGGCAAACGACAACACATGTGGTAGGGAGAAGATAATGGCGTAACTTGGTGCACGCGTAATAATGTGATAAACATAATCGTTCCACAAACACGTACCTGGTTTCGGCGTCCAGCATGCGGCGGCTTAAGAATGTGATGATGTACTCCTTTCCCTCTACCTCCTGGGTTAGCACGACCCCAATTACGCCATCTTCAGCGGCGATGTATAGCCGAAACGGAATCCCGGCCTTGGGTGCTCTCACCACGGGTGGTGATGACAAGCACTCCTTGATCTTCTCAAAAGCACTTTGCTGGCTTGCCCCCCAAGCGAACTCGGCTTCATTTTTTAGCCGGATTATGGGGACAAAGGCATCAATCTTGCCGGACAAGTTGGATATAAAGCGATGCAAATAGTTCAACTTGCCTAGCAACTTTTGCACATCCTTCTTGCATGCCGGCGCTGCAACGTTTCTAATCTTCTCAAGTCTCTTAGGATCAATTTCTATACCTCTCTCATGAATCATGAAACCTAAGAACTTACCCGCCGACACACCAAAAGCACACTTGAGTGGGTTCATTTTCAATCCATACTGTCGCATCCTATCAAAAGCAACTTTCAAATCGGCTAAATGGTTTCCCATAGCGTCCGATTTGACCACGACATCATCGATGTAAACTTCTAACATGACTCCTAACAAGTCATCAAAGATCAAGTTCATAGCGCACTGATACGTGATGCCAGCATTTTTCAAACCAAAAGTCATGATGACCCACTCAAACAAACCGACAAAACCAGGGCATCGAAAGGCAGTCTTATAGACATCCTCTTCGGCCATAAAGATTTGATTATAAAAAGCATTGCCATCGAGAAAACTTAGTACCTTATTCCCCGAGGCGTCGTTGTTCAGCATGTCGGCTATCGGCATCGGATACTCATCTTTTGGAGTGGCCCTGATCAGATCCCTGAAATCAATGCATACTCGTATCTTGCCGCTCCTTTTCTTCTCTACAGGCACAATGTTAGCAACCCATTCCGCGTACCTGCGTGGCCTAATAAATTCAGCCTTAAGTAGTTGTTCTACTTCCTCCTTGACTCGGTCATAGATGGCCAAATTAAAGAGGCGGGGAGGTTGTTTATAAGGCCTAAACCCGGGCTTGATGGGCAGCCGATGCTCCACGAGCTCGCGGCTTAGCCCTGGCATTTCGCTATACTCCCACGCGAAACAATCGACATATGACCGAAGTAACTTTATTACTGCAGCCTTTTCATCGGGCTGCAAATGTTGGTTTACAAAAGTCAGCCTTGGGACGCTAGCATTACCTATATCAACTTCCTCCAAGGGATCTGCCGACGCAAAACCTTGCTCTAATTTTTCTACTTCGCTAAAGTCCTCGATGGCTTCGGCAATACCGTCTTTATTAGACCGATATTGCTCCACGCGAGACTTTAGCCAATCTAGATTATTCTTGCTAGACATGACTACTAATACAAAAATAGCCGTGCTACTCCAGTCGGCTTTATAGACACTGGTACAAACCGTCCTCCGGATACACTAACAAAGTCATAATCTGAAAGATCTCTACGTGATAGACACAGTACTTTGTTATGTACGGCGTCGACTGATACATCGACCAATGCTACTTGGGCCGAAGTATCCGCGGGGATGACTTCTATCTCATCACCGTCCCACTGTATCAGGCACTGGTGTAGAGTAGAAGGGATGCAACAGTTCACGTGAAACCAGTCGCGCCCGACTAACACGCTATAGTTACCTTGTACGTCGACGACGAAGAACACTGTCGTCAACGTCTTGTTGCCCACCGTCAACTCCATAGAGAGTACTCCCTTGGCCTCGGAGCTCTCGCCGTTGAAGCCGTTGAGCATCAAGTTAGTCTTCTTCAGGTCATCTTCGTCCCTCCCAGTTTCTTCAACAAAGAATAAGGCATTAGGTTAACAGTGGCGCCGCCGTCGATGAGCATCCGGGAAATCGGCTTCCCATCGATGTGACCCCTGACGTAGAGGGGCTTTAGATTGCGAGCCGAGTCCTCGGGCTTCTCGAAGATGGCATTGCATGGACCGAGGTTCAATTGGGTGACCTCGGCCTCGTCCCGTGGTAGGGTGAACTCGGCGGGCAATGTGATGATGTTGATGTCCATCGCCTGAGGCGCGGGCCCCTCAGAGACGGGCGAGTAATCGTCGTCAAGCAAGTCATCGTCATCGTCGCTCGGACTAGGAGCCGGGTTGGTTATCTCAACCGGCTTCTCCCGCCATACCTTTTTGGTAGCTGGCCGAGGGCGGATCTCTTCGAAGATAGCATCGCGCTCGGCCTCAGCTACCTTCTCGCGTATCTCCTGTGCTCGCAGCCTTTGTAGGTGTCTCTTCTGTGATTTGGACATGCCCGGAGGAGCCCAAGATGGCTGTGGCTTGGTGCCTGGAGCTACTGTTCGACTCCTGTTAATTCTGGCCGAAGTGTGCCCTTTGGCCTTGGGCGCCCTGTGTTCGAAGGGGGCTTCGCTGCGAACCCCGTCGAATGGATCGTCCTCGTTCGGCCGATCGAACCAAGCTTTAGCGCGGAGCCTGGCCGAAGCATGCAGCTTACTTCCGTCATCCCTCGGCGACAAAGTCTTCAGGATTGGGACTTCTTGAGACCCAACTCTGATAGTTATTGCTTCGGACTCCCTGACTTTGGCCTCCACGTTCTCGCACCCTTCGGCTTCGCTCTGCAGGGTCCGATTCGGAGGTACCAAAGACAGTCTGTGGACGATGCCCCCCTCCGCTGCATCTGTTTGCCCCTGCCATCCACAATACTCCGAAGGAAAACAAGGCATAGGGTTAGTCTGCGGAGGGTACCCTGACCCGGATACGTACGGGGCCCACGGGGTCCCCGCCCAGTCATACGGTGGAGGCATCGGAGGCTCTAGCGGCCTCGGCCACTACGAGCCGAACCAATCACCCAGAGGGGGGTTCGGCCAAGTCGAAGCTGTCTCCGAGACCAGCGAAGGATCCTGCCAGGCCGGAGGTATATTCGGCCAGTGCGGGCCGAAGCCTCCCATCGGAGAAGTCCAGTGTGGTGCGGGGTTCGGCCATTGGGGGTCGAAGTTGTTGTATAGGGGACCCGACCACTGGGCTCAAAGCTGTTGTACGGGGGGTTCGGTCATTGTGGCTCGGAACCACCATGCGAAGCATCAGGCCATTGTGGCCCGAAGCCCTTGTGCGGAGGGTTCGCTGGCTTCGGACCGAAGCTACCCTTCGAAGGTCTTGGACCCTTCGGCTGTTTTAGCTTAGCGTGGTGACCTACTTCTTTAGCCCTCCTCTGATGCTTGTTTAACAGCATGTTATATGTTACCTTCGGCCTCTTGCGAGCCTTATCCGAAGGGGTATTGATGTTCTATTTCCACACTCCTACCTCGGGGTTCCTTGGTATGAGTGTGCGAATGCGCGGTTCTCCAACAATCACATCTTTTCCTTTAGCAGACTCGGCCTGTTCTGGCCGAATCAACACCTTCTTCTCGTTGAGGTAAACGACGTTGACTGGAAAAGGATCTTTATCCAGCTTCATTTTTGGATCATGGTCTATCTTCAATCGTCCTTCTTCTATGGCCGATTGTATCTGCCATTGAAAAACATTGCAATCATTAGTATTATGAGAATGTGAATCATGCCACTTATAGTATGGATGCTTCTTTAACTCGTCGGCAAGTGGGATAACTTGACCCTTAGGTAACCTGAGAAGCTGACTCTTTAAGAGGAAATCAAATATTTTATCACATTTAGTCACATCGAACGAGTACTTGACCTCATTAAGTCTATTCTTTATAGGGGATGGTCGTAGTTCGGAGCAAGTGACAGGTTTGTTTTTAGTGTTGGTAACCCATTCGGCCGCATACATGTCGGCTGAATCCTCCTCCTCTGACTCCTCCTCATCAGAGTGTTCCATGATGTGGATTTCGGCCCTAGGCTTGCTAAACGTCTTAATACATTTCTTATCTTTGGCTCAGCCTTCTTGGACCAGAGCCTGCTGTAGAACTTGGCTAACTTCTAAAAAGTTTTGGTTATCTAACCTTTCTTTAAGTTCTGAACGGAATCCATTAAAAGCTAATTCCGCCAAGTCCCTTTCTGAAATATTAAGACTAAAGCATCGGTTTCTAGTATCCCTAAAACGCTTGATATACTCAGAGGCGCTCTCACTAGATTTTTGCTTAACTGATGTCAAATGCGAAAGCCAAAGTTCTGTTTCACCCGTGTAGAAATAATCATGGAATTTCCGCTCTAAATCGTCCCACGTGTGGATGGAGTTCGGCGGGAGCGCCGAAAACCAAGTGAAAGCTATGCCGGATATCGAGAGAGAAAATAGTCTAACCTTTAGGGCATCTATCCCGCTAACCTCTCCACACTACGCCAAAAATTGACTAACATGCTCTAGTGTGGTCCTTCTACCCTCGCCATCGAATTTAGTGAACTCAGGGATCCTATAGCCGCGGGGGTAGGGTACTGTATCAAGATGATCGGGGTATGGTTTGCGATAAACCCTAACCCGTCCCTTGGGCATGAAGCCGGCACACTCCCTAAACAGTGCGCGGACCCGCTCATCTATATCATCTTGGTGGTTCGTTTGCATGCGCCTCTCATGTGGGGGCGTGAAACGCGGTGGGATATCAGCGTGTTGGCCATGTGCTTCTTCCCTACACTCTATTTGTACAACGTGCTCGTGTCCGAGCACATGCGCGTGTGGTGCGGGTAGCGCGGGTATTGGCGTAGGCGTTGTGTGGTATACAGTATTAGTTTGACCATAGGTATAATGATTGGTCTCGGCCATAAGTGATGAGGCCAGAGATATGTTTGTCGGAGGTGCACTAGCTATAGGAACCGAGGGTACGGCCTCATTGAAGCTAAACCTTCTAAGAGTTGCCTCTACTTGGGAGCTGACTGCCGAATCTAAACGGTTGGCTAGCGAAGCGCTAACAGCCTGATCGACTGATGCGGCTATTTTTTGCTCAATTTCTAAAGAAGATAAATGAGGCGATACCGGTGTTACCTGGACCTGAGCGAGATCGGGGGTGATGATGTCACGCTTGATGAAGCCTGCACGTGTATTGATGTAGCCCCCAAGCATCATGTCATGGAGCGCCTTTAACTTTGCCTCGATCTCTGCTCGGTCTTCTGCGGGGATATCTTCGAGTGTAGGTGATAATATGTTGCGGTTGTCGATATCCGCGCCTCCTATTGTGTCCATCGGCGGTTAGACGTAGTAGTCGAAGTAGATGTACCGGTGGCCGATGTAGACATACTCATCATGTTGGCATAGCTCTTCCCCAGTGGAGTCGCCAAAAAGTGTGTTGACACGAGAACGTGCGCCCGCACTTGGGTCAGTTCAGCGATCCAAAAGTACACGGATACTTAGGGACAAGCCTAAGCGTGACGTAGCACCGACGCCGTGTTTCGACTACCCTTAATAGTGATAAGGGGGTGGAGTCCTCCTGGTTTGAAGTCTGATGTGAAGGGTGCGTCGAAGGGTACCTTCGGCGTCTGGTGCGAAGTGCTCCACCGAAGGGTGCTTCGGCGTCCGGACTAATCCGGCCAAAGGTAGACTCCGAACGGATCTGAACACGGTGATCACCTCCGAACAGCGGGGTTCGGCGTGCGATCTCCGATGCAGCGAATTACAGAGTAGTGACGCGAAGGCCACGCGCGGGTGGAACTTTGTCTGGTGCGGAGTATGTTCTTGGCGAAGTCTGTCACGACGAAGTATGCTAGCGGAGCATGTTGTCGAAGACTGCGGTCCTGTCGAAGGGTGTCCTGGGGGCCTCCGGAACCGATCTCTCTGCTCCAGACACCTCCAGCAAAGGGGCTCCGAACGTGCGAACCTACAACAGAGACGATGCGAAGTACCAATTTGGCCTTAGGACCGAATTTTGTGAGGTGTCGCACGGGTGGCGAAGGTAGCAATCTATTACGCAGATTAGCGGATACTTCACATGCGAAGTAACAAGGCGATAGCAATCTGTTACGTAGATTAACGGGGACTTCACAGGTGAAGTACCAAGGGTTACCACTGTTCCATAGCGGCGGATGGAGGGCTTCCAGGCAAACCCACGAAGAGGTACATAAAAGTAAAAATAAAAGTAAAGGTACGATCAAAGCATGGCTTTGGTTTGATTTGAGTTGGGAGGGGGGCTCTCCATGCCGCCATGCCTCTCTATTTATAGGGGGTTAACTCCCAATCTAATCTACTATTAATCCGGCCGGATAGAGATAGAAATTGAGCTGGCGATGCAAACAGCTCTATCTCTACCGAGGTGGGCTTCGGCCAGGCCCGTCGAGGCCTGCTCCTTGGGCCAAAGCTTCGGTAGCGTGGGCTTAGACCAGGCCCGTCGAGGCTGGCCCCTCGGGCCGAAGCTTCGGCAGCGTGGGCCTCCGAAGACTTCCTGGCCGAAGCCCATGGGCCGACTAGAGGCTTTTGGAGCCCATAGCTTGGTGGGCTTCGGCCCTATAGGGCTTCGGACAGACCCTGGACATGTGTACATTTGGCCCAAATCACCAAAAATTGATATTTTAATAATTTAGCCTTTACTGCAATTTTTTGATATCAACATCCCCTATATTTATAGGGGCTGGTTTCAACTTCCCTGATGCCTAATCTAAGTAGGATTCGGACAAAAGTGGTTAAGATTTAATTATAGATCATAATAGCCCAAAACAAACTCTATCTCTAATTTTTAGACTTGGGCCGGTCTGACCGGACCGATTGGGCTGGTTTGACTAGGCCTACATGGCCGGTTGGACCGGCCTACTATGGCCGGTTGGACCGGCCTACTATGGCCGGTTGGACTGTCCTGTGCTAGGAAAGACATATTTTCTGCCCAAATTACTAAAATTTGATATTTTGACAATTTCAACCATTAATGCCATTGTTTGCTATCAACAACTGAGAAGAACACATACTTATGGCATTTTATGAGAGGGAGTTGTTTTATTGCATTCATAAGTTTCTTTCATATGATTAACTGCTTTTACATGAACATGCCTATATATGCCTTTGAATTATTGTCTTTGATAATGTTGATTCTACTCTATTGAATATATCCGATATCTATCATGAGCTTGGATGTTTTGTCTTAAAAATTAAAATATGGTCACCACTTATTCTGGTAACTTGCATGTGTAGGCTGACTACTTTTGCTATCTTTTACATGCTTGGTAGTTGAGTCCTTTTTCACTTGGATGCAAACATACAAGTTGAACATTTAAATGCTTTTTATGGAAATAATGTTTTGGAAAATGATAAAGATCATGAAATTGATATTCATGTCTTCTGTGCTAAAATTGATAAGATCTAGGTGGGTTTGCTTTGTCTCACTTCTTTTGTTCTAGACTACTTACAATAGCACTTTGGTATGAACTGGGACATTGCAATGTACGCCAAGACCAATGTTTTAAGCTTCTGATGGTCTTTGCTTGACCTAGACTTAGCCTCGTTGATCAGTATAAGGTAACAAGCAAATAACCCCTGGCACTACAAGAAAGAGGAAACAAGAAGCTTAAAAATATTGGATAACAAGTATGTTGAAGCTCCATGATTTTGGATAAGCTTATCTAATAACCCTTCAACGCATCGGTCATACTTTATTTAGAAGAATGGTATACAACATGAACCAGATACAATAGAGCGAGATGTCAGACTTAACCGATGAAGCCTCAAACTATGACACTTAATTCACATCAATCTAAGAGATCAAAATAATACAGCCTTAGACCTAGCAAAATATACGAAGATAAACTCGGCGATCACACTGACTGGGCTCATACCTCAAGAGATTGATACGATGCAGCCTTGAAGAACATGAACCTAGACGATGCGACCATCGGGGGTGGAGGGACTCACCTCTTCACCGAAGATTGAGACGATGTAGCCTGGTTCCAAGTGCTAAGTCCCACCTTGGTTAACCTTGGTAACCCAAGGGTGGCGATCCGCCGAAAGAGTAGTTTTGTTGTGGTTGATTGTGTGTGTCCTCTAAACCTAGCTATTAGATGGATCATCTAAGTAATCTATATTGTAACTGATTCTAGATCATCTTTATCTTCTCTCACCGTCACCGGCTCCTTCATATCCGGTCATATTGTAATAATATGGATGGGCTTCTTTGACCACCTTTTATCGGACTCCTTTGACTTTTGTTGACCATGCAGCATCCTTAGTAGGCTGGGGCTTTACTAAATCTTGCATCAACATAAGCGTTGTGCCCTAACACGCACATTGTAGCTGCCCGCCCCAACCGTGCATCGCTCCCCTCCTGCACCCCTAGGAGTGTCGCACACCACGTCATCATCACTTGACATTTTCGTACTGCGCCACGCCCACCCTCAACCATTGCCTCACGCTCACGCTGCTGCCAACTCGTGCCTCGTAGCGCTGGTGACCACACGCCCCACCATGTGGGCGTCATCGCCCTGTATTTGCCACCATGTGTCCCGCCCCAATAGCCATCGTGTGCCTCATCACCTAGGCACTATCGTGCGCCCCTTCAACGTGTGCCCTGGCCGCTAGCGCTGCACGGGCGTCACAAAAAAGAGTAGATAAGTGCCCTAGCATTTCATCGAACAATTTGTATGCACAAATAAGTTAGCTCAGCACATGACATATTGTCCATGTCAACAAAAATTGGTAGATTGGGTGTCACCATTATAGATTGGTGCAGATCGGAGGCTCTTGAGGCAGCACCCTGGTAGATCGGCTCATTGGCACCTTATTGCTCGCTATAGAACCATCGTGCATTAGGGTTTGCTGTTGTTTCAAATTGAGACTTCATCTAGAGATATCATGGCGATAGAACTACCACCAAGGGACTAGAAAAAAAATAAAATTTGGCAACTGCCTGTGGGGGAACTTTCGAGGATGTGCCCGATAGTTGCAGTTCTAGTGGCATCATAGTGACCAACGGTGGAAGAAATAGAGGAATGCAGTGTATTCTTTACTATGGTAGTTTTTCCTACATGTGTGAATAGCCTTGTAGGAGAATACGGGGAGCAATGTATGCTCACCAAAGCCGGTACTGAGATTTCAGTGGCCTACGGCAAAAGTTTAAAAAAGACCTCATTAAACACAAACTTTAAAATATTTATTGTTTAATAATGTGTCACACCCCAATTTTACCAAAACCAGGACTTTATAGAATTTCCTAGGAAAAACAATAAATACAAGACGTTCATCACACGACCTCGTACATATGTCAAACAATCGTGGATCGCAGTCCACAATATTACACAAAAGTTAAAAATAAAGAAACTACAAAAATAATAAACTTGATGAACATCTTCTTCAGGGTCGCTTCCTTGACTAGGACAGCTACTTCAGACCTCCGTCTTCATAGAACTCGTCGTCTAAAAGATTTAGTCAACGGTTATGAGTACAAAAGTACTCAAAAAGCCACTGAGAATACAATAGTAATGCATGGCAATAACAAAGGAGGAATAGTCGTTTAAAGTGTGGAAACGTACATTTTTATATTGCAACATTTAATGTACTCAGGTTTAATTGGACAGAATAATAAACGTGAATAATGCAACATCTTCTAACTTGAGGTGTATAGTCAGCCCTCCTTGCTCAACAGTCCTTACATGCCAATCCATCATGCAACACTCACAGATGTAAACTAACTGCGAGATGTCACGCAACCCACCCTTGACCATGGGCTCAGCTTTTCGAAAAGATTTAAACTCTAATCAGAGGTGTACTACTGTACCCACAAGGCACTCATCCCTGCACACCGTAGAGTGTTTAGATGACCCAAGTCATAGAAACTCATGCCAAAATCTTTAGCATGAGACGCTCCAATTCGATAACAACCGCTCTAGGTTTCGCCGGCGTGCTGGTGCACCAGACCAACGTCGCACCCCCTTTTGCACCTCATCGATACAAATCACCCGCAGGTGCTACTTGACCCATCTCCAAATGGTGCCTCGAGTTAGAACGCCCCATACCTCTAGTTAGGACTTACCCATTAGACTTGTGGTTAGTACGGAAATGTATTGCAACAGATCCCGCAGACTAGTCCTTATAGTGCCCCGGGTGCGACTAACCAATGTCCTTGCTTGCACCCGGAACCCACCATGCTGACATACTTAGCCAAAACTCCATGTCTATCAGAATACAAGGGGTGAGGGAAATAATCGGGGAATCATATAATAGAATCCAAGTATCTACAACTCGTTTTTAATCCTATAGCAGTTGTGTCGATACATTGGACACTTCTAATATTATTAAGTATCATGGTGACATGGAATTCAGGCTTGATAGCATGGCTTGGGTTTGCACATCAAGGTCGGGGATCTGATAAATATAGTGTAAGGTTGACCCTCTAACTAATGTAGATATAACCTATGAGTTTTAGCGATAATTAATCAAAAACTGGGTTCAATATGCTCAAAATGGGGTTGGTGACTTGCCTTGTTCAACTTAAGGAGAAGGGTGAGCTTGGGAAAGTATTCCAGCTCTTTGGCGACGGTGTAATCTTCTAGACACATAAAACGAGAATAATAAACAATTGAGAGAAACAATAAAACAATCACTACAAGCATTTTAATTAAATTGGTTAAAGTTGTAGAGAATGTAAGGAGGGGTCTGTATGGAATTGAAATGGTGAATTTTGGAGTAACAAGAGAGATGATAAGAATTTTTAAGGTTTAAGAATGGTTTTCTTGGTTTTATTTTGAATAATAAAGAATACACACATATCAATTAAATTGGTTAAAAATGTAGAAGACAAGAAGATAAATGTTCTGAAATTTGAATGGTAAATTTTAGAGTCAATTCTAAGGAGTTATGAATTTTGAAGTTTGAAATGATTATTCTCAAATTATATTTAAACTTTAATTAAAACAATATAAAAGTTTATCATAAACATATAAATTTTATTGGATGAATATGAAGATAATAAAAAGATAAACTTTCTGAAATTTGAATGGTGAAATTTGGAGTTAATTTGAAGAAGATATGAATTTTTGAAGTTTAAAACAATTTATGAATTTATTTTTAAATTCTTAAACAGACTCTGGTCCACGGTGAGCTAGGTCCACCGTGCACCAGCGCACTATGAGCGTATACCAGAGCAATTAGGGCCCTCGGATCTGCATCTGATGGCTGATAGCGAGGCGGGGCGTGCGCGGGATTTTTAAATGAAAATGGACGGCTACGATTAGATCTGGATGAAGGGGTATACACGAGAGGCCAGGATTGACATGGGGATTTAAAGAGAAATGGACGGCTGAGATTAAAACATACGAACTAGTACAGATCAACTGCCAGGATGGAGGTAGGTGCTTAAGTGGCTACGGACGACTGTGATTTCCTGATACTGGTCAGCGCTGGGTAAAACAGATCAGAGCGCTCCATTAGTGATCTAATCTGGGACATTCGCTCTAGATCGGATGACGTAGATGGGATCCAGCACGCGCTCGACAACGGCACGAGACCCTCATCTTCTCCAACGATGGTAGGAGATGGCAGCGCAGCTAGCGATGGCAGCGATGGCCTAGAGCATGATCCAAGAGCAGAAATGGAAGGAGAATAGGGTAAGGAGCGGGATGGTACCAAAATTGTGGGTCGAAGGTGATGGAGCGAGGCTGGCGACGAGAGGGGGCGGTGAAGCTTCCTCGGGCCGATGACGACGGTGGTCTTCCAGCGGTCGGCGACACGAACAAAGGGGCGACCGGGGATGAGCGGGTGATGGTGGTCACGATGGTGTCGACGGCGAGGGTGGAGGGGCTCTCTAGTTAATGGTGGATTGGTCCCGATCTTCCGCTAGGTAAAGGATAACTTGGATTGGTGGAGAATCTCGACGTTGGCGATCAAAGGCTCCGGTCCGGCGGATCAAAACCTTGCAATCGTTACACCACTGTCTCCGTTGGTTATCAACCACGCAGGACGCGATTGACCTCGCCACGAAGGCTAATTCCTGCAAGCGAACCCAAGAACACAAGCAAGAACAGGAAGGATACAAGTCGAATGCCAAATCACAGATAAACTATGAAGAGGAGAGGTTTCACAAACGCCGATGCAGCAGCCAATCGGTCCAGTGCAAGGGGCGGGATCTAAACACACAAGTGTAGATGCAAACAAAGCAAAACCTAACCCTAAAGGCGGCTGGCGTGAGTATATAAGCCGTGGCAGCCTGTAGAAGGTGAATAGACAGCCTGTAGAAGGCGAACAGACAGCCTGTAGAAGGCGTACAGACTCAGACTATTTGCCAACACGGTACAAGGTCCAACTCAGCCCAATTCTGTCATGCAGGACTGTTTCAAACACACAAGACGACTCGAGACTCCAAATGAGTTGAAACCAACGGCAAAAGATCCATCTTCTCCTCAGCTTTCCAAAAAGTACAAGAACACGCCAATCAGACTTCGTATGAGGAAGTTACGCCCATTTTGATGCATGGTGGTTGATATAGTCCGAACCAGCGAATTCTTCACTTCAAATCATCTGTGCGACTCCGTCTTCAACTCCAACTCTCATATTCCATCTCCCATGTTCCTAAGCAACAAAATATCAATAGTACTCAGTAGCATCCCATCCAAACAAATATTAACATAGTTGCTAAGGAAAGAATTAACCTCATGGTTCAAGCGACGGGCACGGGCACGTGTGATTGGTCCTTGTAATTGAATTGTAGGTGGAGGCTCCATGTGTGTATCATATGAAGTGATGTCCTCATCATCCTCCCCCTCTTGAATTGGAGTCGTCCTCGACTCAAGCTCATCGTCATCTCCCAAATAGGGCTTCAAATCTGAAATGTTAAATGTGGGACTAACCCCAAAAGCTGCAGGCAACTCAAGTTTATATGCATTATCATTTATCTTCTCAAGCACACGGAAAGGACCATCAGCACGGGGCATCAATTTAGACTTTCTCAAATCAGGAAAATGATCCTTGCGCAAGTGCAACCAAACAAGATCACCCGGTTCAAATGTTATCTCTTTTCTACCCTTACTACCATAAGCACAATATTTCTCATTCATTTTCTCTATGTTTGATTTAGTAGTTTCATCCATTTTAAGCAATAATTCAGCACTTGTAGTAGCATCAAAATTCAATTTTTCAGATTGTGGCAATGGTAGCAAATCAATAGGCACACGCGGATTAAAGCCATAGACCACTTGAAACGGACTTACCTTAGTAATGGAGTGTACTGACCTATTATATGCAAACTCAATGAGGTAGACACTCTTCCCAGAGCTTCAAGTTGGTCTTCAAAACAGCCCTCAGCATGGTGGACATTGTACGGTTGACGACCTTCGTTTGCCCATCCGTTTGGGGGTGACAAGTAGTAGAAAACAGTAGCTTCGTCCCCAACTTATGCCACAACGTCCTCCAAAAATGACTTAAAAATTTAGCATCACGATCTGAAACGATGGTATTGGGAACACCATGCAAGCATACGACCTCTCTGAAAAACAAATCAGCAACTTTTGTAGCGTCGTCGCTCTTGTGACAAGGTATAAAATGCGCCATTTTAGAGAACCGATCTACCACCACAAAAATACTATCCCTCCCCCTCCTAGTTCTAGGTAATCCTAACACAAAATCCATAGAAATATCCTCCCAAGGTACACTAGGAACGGGCAGAGGCATATAAAGACCATGTGGGTTTAGATGGGACTTAGCTTTATTGCAAGTAGTGCATCATGCCACATAGCGCTCAACATCTCGTCTCATCCTAGGCCAATAGAAGTGTGTGGACAGCACATCTTCGGTTTTCTTTGATCCAAAATGACCCATCAAACCACCACCGTGTGCTTCCTGCAATAACAACAAGCGAAGAGAGCTAGCCGACACGCATAACTTGTTAGCACGAAAAAGATATCCATTATTCAGCACATATTTGTTCCAAGCACGGTCATCTGTACAATTTGCAAAAGCATCTTTGAAGTCCAAATCAGTAGCATACATGTCCTTCAATGTTTCTAAACCAAAGATCTTATAATCAAGTTGAGAAAGCAATGTATAACATCTAGATAAAGCATCGGCAATCACATTATCTTTCCCTTTCTTATGCTTAATGATATATGGAAAAGTCTCAATAAATTCTACCCATTTAGCATGTCGTTTATTCATATTTGCTTGACTACGTATATGCTTCAATGCTTCATGATCCGAATGAATAATAAACTCCTTATGCAAAAGGTAATGTTGCCAAGTTTCAAGCACACGGACTAAGGCATATAATTCCTTATCATAGGTAGAATAATTCAACTGTGGACCATGTAATTTCTCACTAAAATAGGCCACGGGTTTACCTCCTTGTAGCAGCACACTTCCTATTCCAAAACCACTAGCATCACATTCTAACTCAAAAGGCTTACTAAAGTTGGGTAGCTGAAGTAGAGGTGCATGTGTAAGGCGATCCTTGAGTGTGGCAAAACCTTGTTCTTGTGCTGGTTCCCAAGTAAAAGTAACTCCCTTCTTGGTCAACTCATGCAAAGGACCGGCTATGGTGCTGAAATCTTTTACAAAACGCCAGTAGAAACCTGCAAGACCAAGAAAACTACGTACCTGTGTGATAGTTTGGGGTTGCGGCCAGCTGTTGATTGCTTCTACCTTTGCCGCGTCAACCTCAATACCCTGTGAAGTGACAACATATCCAAGAAACACAACTTGATCCGTGCAAAACGTGCACTTCTCAAGGTTACCAAACATTCTAGCCTCACGGAGGACAGAAAAAACAGCACGTAGGTGTTCAACATGTTCAGTGAGAGACTTGCTATAAACCAGGATATCATCAAAGTATACAACCACAAAGCATCCTATAAAGTGCCGTAGGACTTCATTCATCAAGCGCATGAAGGTACTAGGTGCATTAGTAAGTCCAAAAGGCATGACAAGCCACTCATATAATCCAAACTTTGTTTTAAAAGCAGTTTTCCATTCATCACCTAGTTTCATGCGAATTTGGTGGTAGCCACTACGGAGATCGATCTTAGTAAAGATAATGGCACCACTAAGCTCATCAAGCATGTCATCCAATCTAGGAATAGGGTGTCGATATCGAATGGTGATATTATTAATAGCACGACAATCAACACACATGCGCCAACTACCATCTTTCTTAGGCACCAAAAGAACGGGTACTGCACAAGGACTAAGGCTTTCACGGACGTACCCACGATCAAGAAGGTCCTGTACTTGGCGCTCAATTTCTTTTGTCTCCTCTGGATTGGTACGGTACGCTGCACGATTAGGAAGAGACGCTCCCGGGATCAAATCAATTTGGTGCTCGATGCCGCGTATTGGTGGCAGCCCGGGTGGTATCTCAGCAGGAAAAACATCGTTAAACTCCTGCAAAAGGTCAGTGACTGCAACAGGAACAGAGCTAGGAATGTTCGCAAGTGAAAACAGCACGTTCGTGCAAATCAAGCCATATATCATGGGAGTATCATCACAAATTTCAGCAAGGTCAGTTCTAGTTGCAAGCATGACACGTCCTTTCAGATTAATAACTTGTGATGAAGAAGGAGAAGCAATTTTATCTTTCTGTTGCCTCGAAAGCGTTTTGGCTACTTGCTGATTTTCAGAAGGTTGTTTGCTCTTTTGTGCGTCCCTAGCATGTTTTTCTTGTTCAAATTTCACAATTTCAGCAGGAGTCATTGGAAGCAATGTAACTTTCTTTCCTTTATACATAAATGTGTACTTATTGCTCCTACCATGGTGTGTAGCATCAGTATCATACTCCCAAGGTCTACCAAGTAACAGAGAACATGCTTGCATTGGTATTACATCAAAATCATCAACTCCGAAGTATGTACCAATGGAAAATTTGATGTGAGCAGTTTGTGTTACCTTGACCTTACCGCTATTGTTGAACCATTGCACATGGTAAGGGTGTGGATGCGCACGTGTGGGAAGTTGAAGCTTCGTTACCATGTCGTGGCTCACCAAATTATTGCAACTACCGCTGTCGATGATGACACGTACACGATGGTCATTGACGATGAAGAAGGTCTGAAACAGATTATTCCGTTGTGCCCGATCATCCTGCTCCATGTGAGTGCTCAAGACGCGTTGTACAATAAGTGCTTCATGGTCAGCAGAGGCATCCGGTGCAAAAACAGTGTCATCGTCGGATGTATCATCATCTCCTGCAATGTTAGCAGCAAGTGCATATTCATCTTCAACATCACTAGCACTTACGTAGCCACCGTCTTCCGTAGCGATATAAGCCCGCTGACTAGGGCAGTCCTTCATAACATGGCCGAATCCTTTGCATCGGTGACACTGGATCGCTGCAGAACGTGCAGTAGAGGCCGCCGAGGAGGTGGGCTTGGCTGGCGCCTTGGATGCTGCAGCCTTGGAGCTCTCAGCCTGGGCTGTAGATGTAGAAGGTGCTGATGTAGCCACCGGTCGAGAAGGTGGTGGTGGTCATTGCTGCTGTCCACTTGAGCGTGAAGTAGCACCACCAATGTTGGTCCTCATGCTGCGTTGTGGTTGTTGGCGACCCTGCAATTCTTTTTCTGCAAGCATAGCAAGGTGGAAAAGACGAGTGATAGTATTGTATTCTTTATAATCAATGATATCCTGAATTTCACGTCTTAAACCACCATAAAAACGGGCCATTTTATCTTCATTGTCCTCCTCAATTTCAGCACGCATGCAACCTATTTGCAACTCCTAATAATACTCCTCTACCGATTTATTTCCTTGGTTTAGGCGCTGTAATTTTTTTCTCAAATCATGTTTATATGAAGGGGGAACCCATCTACCACGCATTTGCCGTTTTAACATACCCCAATTTTGTGGTTCATTGCCAACCTGAACTATTTCAGTCCACCAAAGAAGAGCATATCCAATGAAGTCACTAGTAGCTAAACGCACGCGGTGGATAGCAGGAATCATGTGGGTATTAAATTTTTGTTCGATTGACATCTCCCAATCTAAATATGCATCTGGATCATAGGTGCCAGCAAATTGAGGTACTGAAAATTTTACCTTGGAGTAGGGATCATTGTTCCCGCGGTTGCCATTGTTACCTCGTGGATGGCGGTTGCGGTGGCCGCCCATACCTTGATGATTGAACTGAAAGGGATGACGTGCAGCCTCGTCAGGGTCAATGCCATTGTTCCCAGCATCGGATAGGTCGTATTCCTCTTCAATATGGTCGTCTTCCTCCTCAACATGGTCGTCGCCGGCTTGTGCAGCAGGCAAACGTGTCTCTAGGGCAGTCATCCGGTCCACTAGGTCAGCCACAGTACGCGCGAGATGTTCGATGGAATGTTGGGTCTGCCGCTGAGACTCTAGTAGAGCACGTCGTGAGACACAGTCATTAAAATCAGATGGAGGGGTACCACTGTTATCTACCATGTTAGTGAAAAGACAAAACAACAAAGAATAATCCTTATGGAACGCAACTAGGTAGGGTGGTGGGTGTGTGGTGGAAGCAATCCGTCAAGCACCTTACCCACGCTTGCAAGTGTTCTTACCATGCCACAGTGAGGTCACCGGCCTATAGGTGATGAACCAAGTGGAGGGTGGTGTGCAATTGCAAGAAATGAACCTGTCCTAACCAAGAGAAAGGTGTAGCTTGGAAGGCAAAGTGAGTAGCAAGGATTAGCGATAGTAATAACAGTTAAACCAAGTTCAATAAATGTTCCCTAGTACTTGTCAAAATTGCTGGCCTTAGTGTTCCCAATGTGAAAATTCAAGAAATAGAGGAAAACTATGTGCCAATTTTTTTTTTCTGCCGCTGATCGGACAAGGGATCGGACAAGAGATCGGACAAGCAGAATCTGCCGCTGCCGCTGATCGGACAAGGGATCGGACAAGAGATCGGACAAGGGTATGTGCAATTTTTTCCTTTTTCTTTTTTTTTCACTCTATTTTTTTTGAACAAGGATGACAAGATATGCAACCACAAAAATTGGCACCTGCAACTGAGGTGGGATGTGGTTCACAGAAATTCAACAAGTTCACTGAACGGCGAGCAAAAACTTTGACCAATTTTTTTCTTTATCTTCCTGATTTTTTTTGGCGATTCTGATGAAGGCTAACAGGGAAACCCTGTTAGGGTATCCCCCAAATTGGGTCAGGAAGACGCTCAAAAAATTGCAGATGTTTCTGCCAAACGAGCGAAAAGTTATGCCTGTTTTACCAAAGGGGGGTCACAAAGACTCGATGTGGAAAACGAGTAGGGCTGTGGAGGGGGGGTTTTTCGGGTGGGGAATTTTTGAGACCCAAGACCAACTACTACTCAAACGACACAAAGGAATTACTAAACCAGCAACAAGACTCGACCAAGAACACAAACTCAACAAGGTTAAAAACTGAAATTAAAATCGCAAGGCACAAAAGGGTTTTCGGTGGGGATTTTTTTGAGGGTTTTCTGGACTCTAGGTAGAAATAAACGAAGATCGAGATTACCTAACGGGAAACCTTCGCTCTGATAACAACTAATGGGGGATTGGTCCCGATCTTCCGCTAGGTAAAGGATAACTTGGATTGGTGGAGAATCTCGACGTTGGCGATCCAAGGCTCCGGTCCGGTGGATCAAAACCTTACAATCGTTACACCACTATCTCCGTTGGTTATCAACCACGCAGGACGCGATTGACCTCGCCACGAAGGCTAATTCCTGCAAGCGAACCCAAGAACACAAGCAAGAATAGGAAGGATACAAGTCGAATGCCAAATCACAGATAAACTATGAAGAGGAGAGGTTTCACAAACGCCGATGCAGCAGCCAATCGGTCCGGTGCAAGGGGCGGGATCTAAACACACAAGTGTAGATGCAAACAAAGCAAAACCTAACCTTAAAGGCGGCTGGCGTGAGTATATAAGGCGTGACAGCCTGTAGAAGGTGAATAGACAGCCTGTAGAAGGCGAACATACAGCCTGTAGAAGGTGTACAGACTCAGACTATAGGCCAACACGGTACAAGATCCAACTCGGCTCAATTCTGTCACTCAGGACTGTTTCAAACACACAGGACGACTCGAGACTCCAAATTAGTTGAAACCAACGGCAAAAGATCCGTCTTCTCCTCAGCTTTCCAAAAAGTCCAAGAACGCACCAATCGGACTTCGTATGAGGAAGTTACGCCCATTTTGGTGCATGGTGGTTGATGTAGTCCGAACTAGCGAATTCTTCACTTCAAATCATCCGTGCGACTCCGTCTTCAACTCCAACTCTCCTATTCCATCTACCATGTTCCTAAGCAACAAAATATCACTAGTACTCAGTAGCATCCCATCCAAACAAATATTAACATAGTTGCTAAGGAAAGAATTAACCTCATGGTTCAAGAGACGGGCACGGGCGCGTGTGATTGGTCCTTGTAATAGAATTGTAGGTGGAAGGCTCCATGTGTGTATCATGTGAAGTGATGTCCTCATCACTAGTGACGGCGAGCGACAGCTGGAGGTGAAATAGAGACGGTGGTGCAGAAGGGGTGTAGAGCGCTCGTGTTGTGGAGGCAAGACGATTTCTAGATGTCGGGTGCAGCAGAGGATGGGGGCTTTTATAGGGGCTCACCGGAGGGATAAATGAAGGCGTGTTGGACCAAAATCGGCGACCAGAGGGGGGTGAATGGGAGCTTTTAAAATTCAGACTAAAACTAGCCTTCTGTTTTAATTTCTGTCTCCTGCGGAACAGGCTTCGAACACACCCTTCGGAGGTCTGGTTCAGAGGTATTTTATAGCTCCGAACATAGGCTTCGTACAGGGTACACAGTCGAAGACATGTAGACTTCGCTCACACCCACAAACCAAAAATACAACTCTGCAAGAAAAGTGCAGGCTCCACAAATGAGGTGCCTTCGAGCAGGCTTCGCACTTTACACTTCACTGGAGTAAGTTTTCCCTCTGAGGGCTTTGCACAGATACTCCACACTAGCAACTAGTACTAGGCTTCACAGTTCGAAGGGCAAAAGCAGATAGAACATACTACGCTGAGGACCTCGACTAAGGAAGGGAAAATAGGCTTCAAGCCTAACTTCACTCAGTGCTTCACTAGTAATCAGAGAGGGGTTGCCTCTAGTTTACACAGAGCGAACACACACTGAAAAGCACACAACATAAGCACAAACTGAATGCAAGCACACTTCATCAGAGAGGAGACGTGCCCAAAACTCTAATTGAAACAAAACGAAGTGCAGCACAAAGAACTCAACACACGCAGTGCAACAATAGGAATACAAGTTCAAGCAATAGACAGAAAACACAATGAAAATTCCATTGCATGAACAGGGAACACAAAAGACTCATAGAAACTGAGTACATAGGCCTGGCGGCTAGCTTTGGAGTTCTAAAAATGGTTTTCCAAAGTGTTCCCTAGACCTAGCCAGCCTTCACTATTTATAGATACAACCCAGCCCTACGAATAGACTACTTTACCCCTAAGGGTTTACAGTGATTTTGTCTCTACCACACAAGGGGGTACAGATGGTAGTCTACTTTTACAGGAGGCTTCTTTTTGTCAGCTTCATAGAGGAGAAAACATCAGCTTTAGTAGAGCAGACACGATCTGCCTTTGCACAGTGGAATCTTCTGAAGCCCCTTTCGCACACGAAGTGTGCAGAAGCTTCGGTGACATGCTTTGAACCCGAAGGCCTTTGCTACACCGAAGTCAGTCTTCGATACAGTGATGGTTTTGAGACGAAGCCACCAAATCTCTTGAGCCTTCGCACCATCATCTCTAGAGTGGACCACCATGGCTTCGCAGCTACTCCTAGCTCGAATCTCTTGAGCAGGTCCTTGGTGTACTTCGTCTGGTGGACGAAGGTACCTTGTTTGCTTTGCTTGATTTGCAAAACAAGGAAAAACGTGAGTTCGCCCATCATGGACATCTCAAACTCCCTGCTCATGGCGTCTGCAAACTCGGCAACCAAAGCATGAGAAGAGCCACCAAAGATGATATCGTCAACATAAATCTAGACTAGGATGAAATCTTTGCCATGCTTGAGAGTGAAAAGGGTTTTATCTACTGAACCCATCAAATACCCTCTCTCAAGTAGAAAAGAATTAAGTTTGTCATACCACGCTCGAGGAGCCTGCTTGAGTCCATAAAGAGCCTTATGAAGTTGAAGGACTTTATGTTGGTATTTGGGGTTTTCAAAACCAGAGGGTTATTTTACATAAACATTTTTGCCTATGAAGCCATTTAGAAAAGCACTTTTGACATCCATTTGATAAAGTTTGAAACCACGGGATGCCACAAATGCAAGTAGAGTTCTAATGGCCTCAAGGCGGGCAACAGATGCAAAAGTTTCTATAAAATCAATCCCTTCTAACTGGGAAAAACCCTGAGCCACAAGTCTAGCTTTGTTTCTATCCACAGACCCATCATCCCCTTGTTTTTTTGAAAATCCATTTAGTTCCAATAAAATGAACATTAGGTGAAGGATCAACTAAAGTCCAGACTTGGTTTCTCTCAAAATTTTCAAGTTCTTCATGCATGGCAATGATCCAACTAGAATCAGAAAGTGCATGACTCACATCTAAGGGCTCAAAAGAAGCAACAAAAGCAGAATCAATGAAATGAGCATGAGAACATGTTACCCTTTGATCAAGCTCACCAATGATCTGCTCTAGAGGATGCATCCTTTAGATGTGATGAGGAGCCTCTCGGCGGGATGTAGTCTCCCCCTCAACTTATCCCGGTGAATGGTCAAAGATGACCGATGTTGAGGTAGTAGCTTCGGGGCCTCTTGCCAAAGTGATCGAAGCGGGGTCGGCTTCGGGGGTCAATGTTGAGGGTAGTAGGGGTTTGACCTCGAATTCTCTGGGATCTTCGTCTTTGAAGATGGTCTGTTCCATATCGTGTTCATTATCCTGTTCAAAAGATGAGCTAACACAGGGGGTTGATTCATCAAAATTCACATCACATGACTTGATGACAGTGTTAGTTTCCAAATTAAAAACACGATACAAGTGACCATGATTAGTATAACCCAAAAAGATCCCGTTAGAAGAACGTGACTCAAATTTATCCAAGTTACCACGTTTCAGGATAAAGCATCGACATCCAAATACTCGAAGATGAGTAACTTTGGGTTGTCTCCTAAAACGCAGCTCATATGATGCCAAATTCAAAATTGAGCGCAAGAAAATTTGGTTTGAGATGTAACAAGCAGTGTTCATGACCTCAACCCAAAACTTTCTAGGAGTCCTGTGCTCATCGAGCATCGTCCTAGTCGTCTTAACCAAAGTGCGGTTCTTTCTCTCAATAACACTATTCTGTTGAGGAACCCGCGGAGCAGAGAATTGATGTTCTATGCCATGCTCCATGTAAAAGTCAACAAAGAGACTATTTTTGAACTCAGTGCCATTATCACTTTGAATGAATTTTAATGCACTAAGGAGTTCAGTAAAATGTCTCAAAGCTAAGCTCCGAACGTGTGAAAACACTTCATCCTTGCTAGCTAAAAAGAAGACCCTAGAGTAGCGAGAGAAGTCGTCGACAATGACAAGTACATACCACTTGCCGCCTAAAGAACTAACCCGAGAAGGACCAACAGTGTCCATATGGAGAAGTTCTCCGGGTTGTTCAATCATCACCATAGTGACTGGTGAGTGCGAAGCGGCAATCATTTTGCCATGTCGACAAGGAGCACAAACCAAATTCTTCTCAAACTTGAGCTTGGGAAATCCTTAGTCCTAGGGCACTCAGTCGAGCGAGCAACTCAAAGCTCATATGCCCTAGTCTCCTATACCACTTCCAAAGCTCAGAAGACGAATGTGCAACATGGCAGTGAGAAGAACTAGATGACTCAGAAAAATCTTCTCCAAAAACTCTCCCTACTTTAAAGATCTTACAAACCAAAATGCCATCATAATTGAGTACTTGCGAAGTATCGCGATGAAATCACACTTTGAAGCCCTCATCAAGCAACTAGGATACATACAACAAATTGTTTCCCAAGTTTTCAACCAAAGCAACATCTTTTAGAGTGAAATTCAAGTTGATTCTTACCACACCTTTACCTTTCACTCTGCCTCTTCGGTTGTTTCCGAAGGTGATTTGTTCCTTTTGCTTGGTTGTGGTGAGGCTAGAGAACCATGTTGCATTCCTGGTCATATGGCGCGAGCAACCGGAGTCCATGATCCACGTGCTCTCCAAGCCTCGGTCTGTCACCTACACAAAATGAGAAAAACTCGATCGCTCGGTGCTGGGGTGAGTAAAGACATGGCGAGACATCCAGCACTGAGAGATACAAGCAGTAGGCACAATAAAAGTAGATTGTCAATGCATAGGCAAAATAGAATGATGCATAGTGCGAGTTCTACCAACATGATGTGACCTAGATGCATGACGAGGTCTCCCAACCTATCGAGGAATAAATCCACTAACACGAGGTCTAGCACCATATGAAACATGGTGAACAGCACGAGGGGCAAAGCCTCTCCGAGAAGATCAGGGAGCCTCATAACCAGGACGTGAGTAAAACTCAGACTCATGCATACCTAGAGGTGGGTAATGCATGTCCTGGAACCTCAGCACCTGAGAACATCTCTCATCCTTGATGCGATGGAAACAAAACCCAACCAAATGACCCACCCACTGGCAGTAAGAACAATGAAATACACTCCTAGGGGCACTCTCATGGGTCATAGGAGAAATTCTCATAGGCTCCTTGGCCTTCTGCTGAGGGTTTTTCTTGAGTGGAGGAAGTGGAGTTTTCTTTGGAGGCTGGGTCGTTTTCTTGGATTTTTGTTGAGTGTCTAACTGAGCTCTTTCTTTCTCTAAGGTAATGGGTGAGGTAAAAACAGTTTTATTCTCACTGTCTAAAGGAATTCTCTCAAAACCCAATCTTAGAGCTAACCCTGCCCTGTCAGCACACATCTTGGTCTTGGCTAAGAGCAAGTTCATCCTACCCTTTCCCTCAGTACATTTGTTCACAACAGAAAGAAGGTATTCATTCTCAGTCATGAGTGTTTCTACTTGCCCTCTAGCAAAACTGAGTTGGTCCTTAAGGGTGATGTAGGTGGAACAAGCAGGCTGCACATCCTTAGAACACTCAACACTCTCCAATCTAGCCTATAACTCCCTAACATGCTTGTGTCTCAAATTAATGGTATCAATCAATAAAGAACAGTTTGAATAAGCATCAAAAGAAATAGGTCTAGACTCTACCACCAAAAGCTACTTCTCTGCAGTCTCAAGCTCATCAACAATTTGAGCATGCACAGAACGCAACTAAGCAAGCTCACTCATTACAATAGTGCAAGATTCACATTCAGCATCATTAAATTTAGACTTAAGCATGGCATAATCAGTTGAAAAAGATTCTAGCCTAAGTCTAAGGTCTTTTCTTTCCCTAGCGGCTTGCACAAGCAATCTATCCTGACTAAGCACTACTTCATTCATTTCATCTACTTTGATGGAAAGCTAGTCATAGGATAGTGGTACCTTAGATGTGTCAAGCTCACCGCCGCTGTGACTGCTATCGGACATGAAGCAAAGGCCGGTGAAATCCCATGCCTTCTTCTCCTTCTTCTCCTCCTTCCTTGGAGATTCATCCTCCTCATCAGAGCTCGACTCCTCACTTGAGGAAGTGTCGATGTTGCTGAGTGCTGCAACAAATGCTCTGGAAGCGACCTTGGCTACCCTCTTAGCCACCTTGCCGCGCTTACCCTTCACATAGGGCTTCCTCTCCTTTTTGTGGTGTTTGGGGCGCTCACTCTCATATCTCGTCTTAAGCTTAGGACAATTGGCACTTATGTGAGGAGTGTCCCCACACTCAAAACAACCACTAAACCCACTTCTTCTCTGATCCCGTCTCTCATTGTGAAAACGGGTGAACCTTCTAACAATGAGAGCAAGCTCATCATCATCCAAAGTATCCACCTGCTCCTTAGTGACAGATACCAAGGAGGACAAAGCAAAACCACCTGTAAGAATACAAGTGTCAGATGTGCTTGGTTCTGTTGTGGTGCCACGGCTAGAGCCAGAAACTAGTGCCAAAGGTTGTGGCAAACAGTTTCTGTGCACTATAAGAGATGCCTTGGCAATCTCTGTAGACTTCAGCCTGCTAAAGAGTTCATCACAGGTCAATGTGTCGTAACCTGTGGACTCCTCAATGCTGGATATCTTCACTTCCCATATGCTACGATCAAGAGCATAGAGAAGCTTGAAAGCCCTGTCATGATCATTGTAAGCAAGCGTCCCATTGGACCGCAAGTTACTCACTATTGCATCAAAGAGAGAAAACATGGCATCAATAGATTCACCATGCGCTTGTACAAACAGCTGATACTATTGATTGTATGTGCTTTGGCGCCTGACCTTGATCTATGTAGAGCCCTCATGAAAAATAGTAAGTGTAGTACAAATCTCCCTAGCTATCCTTAGGTGTTGAACCCTCTCTAACTCACTCCTACTCAAACCAATGAACAATATTGTGAGTCCACAATCTCCTAAATTGCATTTCCTTGGCTTAGCAAGTAAGCCTCCATGCGCACCTTCCAGTAAGCAAAGTCAGTCTTATTGAACAGATGTATTTTACTAACTCTGTCCATGTCGTCAATTGATCACAAAACCAGTTAAGGTCAACTAGTGATCTTAACCTGCTCTGATACCAATTGTTGGACCGAAATGGGCGACCAGAGGGGGGTGAATGGGAGCTTTTAAAATTCAGACTAAAACTAGCCTTCTATTTTAATTTCTACCTCCTGCGGAACATGCTTCGAACATACCCTTCGGAGGTCTGGTTCAGAGGTATTTTACAGCTCCGAACATAGGCTTCACACAGGGTACAAAGTCGAAGACAAGGATACTTTGCTCACACCCACAAACCCAAAAACACAACTCTGCAAGAAAAGTGCAGGCTCCGCACACGAGGTGCCTTCGAGCAGGCTTCGCACTTTACACTTCACAGGAGTAAGTTTTCCCTCTGAGGGCTTTGAACAGATACTCCGCACTAGCAACTACTACTAGGCTTCACAGTTCGAAGGGCAGAAAGCAGATAGAACATACTGCGCTGAGGACCTCGACTAAGGAAGGGAAAACAGGCTTCAGGCCTAACTTCACTCAGTGCTTCGCTAGTAATCAGAGAGGGGTTGCCTCTAGTTTACACAGAGCGAACACACTGAAAAGCACACAACATAAGCACAAACAGAATGCAAACACACTTCGTCAGAGAGGAGACATGCCCAAAACTCTGATTGAAACATAACGAAGTGCAGCACAAAGAACTCAACACACGCAATGCAACAATAGGAATACAAGTTCAAGCAATAGATAGAAAACACAATGAAAATTTCATTGCATGAACAGGGAACACAAAAGACTCACAGAAACTGAGTACATATGTCTGGCGGCTAGCTCTGGAGTTCTAAAAATGGTTTTCCAAAGTGTTCCCTAGACCTAGCAAGCCTTCACTATTTATAGGCACAACCTAGCCCTACGAATAGACTACTTTACCCCTAGGGTTTATAGTGATTTTGTCTCTACCAAACAAGGGGGTACAGATGGTAGTCTACTTTTATAGGAGGCTTCTTTTGTCAGCTTCACAGAGGAGACAACATCAGCTTTAGTAGAGCAGACACGATCATCCTTTGCACAGTGGAATCTTTTGAAGCCCCCTTCGCACACGAAGTGTGCAGAAGCTACGGTGACACGCTTTGAACCTGAATGCATTCGCTTCACCAAAGTCAGTCTTCGATACAATGACAGTTTTGAGCAGAAGATGCCAAAGCTCTTGAGCCTTCGCACCATCATCTCCGCAGTGGACCACATTGGCTTCACAGCTACGCCCAGCTCAAACTTTGTTAGTCTGTGCACCGAAGACATGCATGGCCTAAGTACTTTGAGTTAACCACACTCCGAAGACCCACCTTCAGAGTACCTTCGCCACCTTATAAAGTCCCTTTGTTCAAGGCCTCCGCATGAAGTATATCCATAAGCACCCCTTCGCAGTGTCTCAGCCCCGAGCACACTCTATGAATACCCTAATCCGGACCATGCCTTCGATGCACCTTGACTTACGAGACCTTCGTCAGGTGTCCCTTCGAGTGCCTCCATCCGGAGCACACTTCGAACGCCTTGCCTCAATGCTGAGGACTTTGACCACCATACTCCGAAGTCACTCCATCCAAAGCACCCTTTGAAGTGCCTCGCCTCTGAGGACTTTGCCTCGGGGTACCTTCAGCCAAAGCCATCCTCCGCACTTTCTGCCTTCGCCTAACGCACCTTGACCCGAAGACCGACCTTGACCCAACGCAGCCTTCATGATCGAGCTCCCTGCTCTCCTGGCATCAAGCCTCCAGCTTGACCCAGGTTCACTCACTACAAACTGTCCGACTCCTCCGAAGTCACCTGCGCACCACCGACAGGCAAACATGATTTTCCAGGACCCCGGAGACCTCTCTGGTAAATAGCCTTCGGTACACACTCCACTGTACTGTTCAAAATACCGAAACCTTCGGTACAAACATATTATTGTGCTCTGTTGGACCCCTCCGACAAACACACTCCGCTGCACAGCTGCAACCAGTAAACTCTGAACCCTTCGGAAAACTCCTCCAAAACCTTTCGGAGGGGCCCCTTCTCCCAGAAGGAAAACCTTGTCAATCACTCATCACAGACTTGAAACCAAGGCACATTTCAACTTGTTTTCTCAAGGCGCCATCGGAGGAAACCGAGATCAATGCTCATTAACGCTGGCGAGGTGGCCAAGCATGGTGATCGGGTGAATCTGGACGCGATCAAGCCCAAGAACAAATGGGAAAGGACCACCGGAGATCGGGGAACATTAATCCGGGCTCAATTTTAGGGATGGCACGCGGCGGGGGTGGAATTTGGTTGCTAGGGCTTCGGACAACATCAGAGACGGCTGGCAGTGATACGGTGCGGGGTGCGGGCGACATACAGGTGGGCCTAGGCTATCGGTGGCGGAAGCGGGGGACGCGGGGCGCAGGTGTGCGCGGGAGAGAGGGGATGACGCCGACATGTGGGTCCTGCATGTCAGTGAGGCACGGGTGGGTTAGTGGGTTGGGTCGGCCTAGAGAGAGGGAAAGGAGGGAAGCGGCCCAATAGGATTTAAATTTTTTTCCCTTAAAAATAATTCTAGAAATTCACATATAAAATATGAGCCTTCAGCAAAGGTCCTAAAAATTTATAAAAACTCTAAAAAATATATTTTGGTCTCATGTTTCTAACATAATTTTTCTCAGCTCAAAATTTCAATTATTTCTTCATGTTTTTATTTATTTGGGCATTTCTAGTTTATTCAAAAATCAAAAATAATCCTTTTCCTGTAAAAATAAATTTTCTCAAAATTTTTATTTAGATGCCTCCTTTGGTCCAAACCTAATCAGTTGATTTCAACCAAGTAAAATTTTTGATTACTTTATTTTATTCTTCCTTAAGGTTTTCCAATTGATTCAACCATTTTATTACCCAAACTTGATTTATTCATTTAAAAATTTTATCCTCCCCAATTTATTTAATTTAGAAAATTTAGGGTGTTACATAATGTCCCTTTGTTATCAATATTACCTTAATTTCTTAAATTATAGGTATATATAGAAAAAACTAGTTGTTCATCGTGTTGACGCTAAAATTTACCAGTCAAAGTACCAACACATTGACACCGATTCGACGATTCAAAAGTGCGTGGATACCTAGGGATAACCCTAAGCGTAACATGATGTCGATGTCATGTTCTGGCGACCCTTGATAGTGACAAGGGAGGGTGGAGTCGCTAGGCAATAAAATTATAAAAAAAACCTAATTAACCGAAGTGTGCAAAATATAGGGAGAATAGATCTAATCGGCCAATTGAAGCCGATTGGACCAAAAATCGGGATGTCGGTCAGACCGACCAAGCACCGTTGATCAGACTGACGGGTGCCGACAACAGAGATGATGACCCGGCACACCCCAGTCAGACCGGTCTCTCACCGTCGGTCAGACCAACAGCGCCTGATTTGATCAGCTTGGGCTCCAGAGGGTGATGCGAGGTACTCCCGGGGGCCTCTATACAAAGCTCGGTCAGACCAGCCTTGTGCCACTGGTCAGACCGTAGCGTGCCGACGCGTCAAGTGACAACGCGACACGGGCCGGTCAGACCAAGATAACACCGTTGGTCAGACCGATGACTCCTGAAAAATTTGCCCCAGACTCCGGTGATCGCTTTGTCGAAGATAGATGGGTGCAAGAGTCTGTGGCGAAGAATATGAGATGAAAAACACTAAAAAACGCTAGAAGATCAGAGGCAATTCGGCCAAGAGACCGAAGTACCGATAAAAACCAATAAAACCGATAGAAATCCATTACGTGGATTAAACGGGTGATTCACGAGCGAATCAACAAGGTTTATCGTGATTATGACGCGACATACAGAGAGTTTACAACGCAAACTCACAAAGATGTACATGCTAAACTAATCCTAGGGCAAAGAAGTAGATTGCAAATTAAAAGTACGATTCAAGGTAATAATAGATTGGATCTATTAGGGTTTCGGGGGTTCCTTGAATCGGCCTTGACCCTATATTTATAGGGGTTGGATATGACATGCCTGGGCTATAACTTGACTTAGGTACGAGTCCAAGTCGTTAGAAATTGATTAGAGTTAAAATTTACCCGAAATCAACTAATTTGAATCAGATTAAGATTGGGCCTGTCCGACCGGGCCTGTATGGCCGATCTGACTGGACCCAGTCCAATCAGACCAAAGTGCCTACTCCAGTCAGACCGGCCTATGCCAGGAAATTACATATTTTTGGCCAAAAGTACCAATTTTGACATTTTGACAATTTTGACCAATAATGCCACTTTTTTCTATCAACACATCCATAGTAGTAGATGAATTAAATATGTGTTCATGATTACTCGCATTGTTATCAGCTCTATTAGTGTCAATATTTTCTTCTGTAGGGCCTTGGTCTTCTGAAATTAGTACCTCCACAACAACTATCACAAACTCATTTGAGTTCTAGAAGTGCTTGTATTACTCCTAAAAAATTAATCATTGTATCCTTTTATGATTCTAACAACTTATTTACTCTTTTTCTCTTTTTTCTTACTATCAGATGTATACTTTATAAATGACATGATAAGCTAAAATTTGAGAAAAATAATTTACTGATAAAAAACTATTGTGATGCTATAAAATTAGGGGCTCGTGAATTTTGGGGGCCAAGGCGATCACCGTGCTCTCCCCTCTCTCTCAGGGTTAGGCTTGATGCTCCCTGGAAGTGAGGAGCAAAAGGATTAGTTTTGGAGAGCTTTTATTTTATGAGTTATTTAGAGTACTTGTTAGAGCTAATTTTTTAGTTAAAATTCAAAAAAGGGAAGAAAACTCTTTAGAGCTTCTCTTAGAGATGCTCTTTGTTAGTTTTCTATAGAACAATAAGGTTGTGTTTGGTTGGTTGTGAAGGATACAAGGACCATACATGTTTTAAGGTAGGGTGGTCCATTTTTTGTTTGGTTGAGTGAGTGGGATGTGCTAACTTTTTGTTTAATAGAATGGATAAAAGATGAATACGATTCAAGTAGGGTTGACAAAGGGGACACTCCCTAACAAGGAAAGGGTCCCATCCTTTTCCTGTCTCGGAAGTTTTCCTCATTCCCCATTCTTCGTCCTTGGTTTCAAGAACAATTTTCCCTATCCCTAATCCCGTTAAGCTGACCGACACCTGACGGGGAGTGAATCTCCATGAACATCTAGCTTAACATTCTCAAATTTATTAAAATTATAAGTTGACATTAAGCAACTTAAATTGATAAAAACTATAAGTTAACATTAAGCTCTAAATTATTAGTAAGCAATAGGCAAAAAGAATAAGGGCCTAGACAACGGTTGGTGGTATGTTGTCACTGACTGAGAGGGCAGGACCGCAAGATTATAGGAAGGCAATAATGAGATTAGTGCCTTTGTCTTTGTGGATGGAGAATTGAATATGAGGATGATATTAGGGTTTTCCCCTTATATACTATAGAGAAGTGGTACACATGTCAGTTTTTACGGGTATACCCATAGGAAATGAGGATGGAGAGTGGGGGATGTTCTGTCCCTACTCTATTCAATGGGGGAATTTCCTCCATTTCTCCCCTCGTGAGGATGAGATTTATCCTATTCCGACAATTACCAGCCCTAGATTCAAGGAAGTATGTTGGATTAGCTATTGAGATCACCATAAGAATACACACCCTCCACATCAGCTGACACACCCTTCACACATACCAGAATTAGCTTACCTCCTCCTCTTGCTCGGCTAAATCTCACCAGCTCATCGACCTTATCACTAAGTCACTACTCCAATCATCTATTGCCACCAACTTGTTCGCTCGTTTCACTTCCAAGTCATTGCCTATCTAATCACATTCCTTATTAGGTGACCACCATCCCTTGCTCAGTGTGAGGGAAGCTAGGGCTAAGGAGAAATATGTGTGGCACGAGATGAAGGAATTGTACCCAAGAAAATTCTAGATACATCAGAAGTTCTGACTTGGAATTGAAAGTTCTAATTATTTTCTGAATTATAAACCGAGAGTTCAAATTGGAAGTTTATATATGATATCAAAAGTTTCGATAATTTATGGTTTGAGAAACTGAGAGCTAAAATCAGAAGTTCTTATTTGGAATTAGAAGTTCTGATAATTTCTAATTTAGAGACAAAGAGTTCAAACCGGAAGTTTTGATTAGGAATCAGAAGTTCCAATAGGGACAACCGGAAGTTATGATAGGGGTATCAGAAGTTCTAATAATTTCTGAGTTGCGGACCAAGAGTCTAGATCAGAAGTTTTGATCCAAGATTGGAAGTTCCAAGGCGGATGGAACAGATTAGATCTATTGGGCCTTAATGTGGATTTGGGCGAAGGGTCCTAGCTCTATGTATAGGGAGAATGAGGAGTTCATGGAGACAGATCAATTGCTGATTAGATCAGATCTAAAACCCTAGCCTCCACACCTCTCCTCTCCCTTCTTGATTTCAATATTTGAGATTGGGATTTCTTCTCAGTTTTCACCAACGGCGCTAGCACACCGATGTGAGATCAATCTCATCCCTATATGTGTGGACTCCGTAGAGGCGTTGCTTGAATATATGCGCTCGTGGGCTTTTTCACGAGGACATCATTGATCTTTGCTGATTGAATCACCGGGGAACAAATGAAGTGAGATGAGGATACACGAGGACACGCTTCCTCGACATCTTCTTCCGCTGCACTCTTGTGTCTCGCATTAAAACGTGATGATTCATGATCCCTCACGCGCATGTTTCCAGAGTTTGGGGGCAAAATTTTTGAATTTGCTGGCTAGCGTACCTTTCCCATGTCTCAATAGTGGTATCAGAGCCTACATGTGTGGTGTTCGATCTATATCGATCATGTATGGAGATATGTGGTGGGAAGTATATTAGATCTATTTTTCTATCCGTCGAATTTCGGAAGTTCCGAGGTGTCGGAAGTTCTAGCGAATTAGAAGTTCTGATATTGATCGGAAGTTCCGATACTTGATCGGAAGTTCCGGTATCGATTTAATTTGAGATAGAGAAGGCAGATCAGAAGTTCCAATATGAGATCAAAAGTTCCAATCCACCCAAAACTGGAAATTTCGAGCCTGTTGAGCTAGAATTTTCAGATCTAGATATCGGTCACTTGTAGATTATTCGCCTAACTTTGTTTTGTAGAGAATGATGTGACTGGTATGGCCTTCTTGAGTATGTATGAGATGCATTGCATGTAATTAATATGGCATGTGTTTCATGATTATTTATAGTAGCCCAAGGCTATTCAATGGTTGTACGACCTACATGTCAACTTGTGGTACTTCGACTCATGTAACTAGTATAGGTGCTATTATTTGTAATAGGCTAGTATAGGTTCATGGAGGTCGGAGGTGCACACAAATGATGGGAGCCATGGAGCTTGAGATCACCATGTGAAGGGGCCATACTATGTCATAGTCAATGTGTTGCCTGTGGTGCTTACTTATGTTCTTATCATACTATTCTTGCATGTTTCATGCACGCTAGGGAACGTCACCTTGATAGAATAGTTTTCTCTCAAAAAATTAAGTATTGATGTTCTTTCCAATAGATGCACCTACCAAGGATCTCAATCATCGATAGTGGGTCTACCAAAGAAGGGTGCTATCTTTTATCTTGACCAGTTAAGGTGGAAGTCGGACTACCACGCACATAATATTTGTTTGCTTAACAAGACTATCAAAACAGTTTTGGGCTTTGGGCATGGAGTTGGTCGTCGTGCATTGGATGCTACTCCAACGAACAAGAGTCACATATGATGTGATTAGTAAAGTGTTGAATACCTATGTCAGTTAGCTTCTAGCAGTGATGCCAAAGCTCACTAGGAGTTAGTTGGATATGGATCTTGTCACACTATTAGTCATTAGAGGGAAAATGACTATTTTCAATAGTGATATATCTTTTATTGGATAGAATATAAATATAGCATAGTGTTGAACCTTGCATTTATTTTTGTAGATCATGGCACCGACTATTGTTAAGAATATTTTTGTTTTCAATTTGCGATCTATTCTTGAAAGAGAAAAATTGTGTATAATAAACTTTATTGATTGGTATAGAAACTTGAGAAGTGTTCTCAAATAAAACAAAAGGAAATATGTTCTAGAGGAACTCCATCTTGATAAACCAATTGATAATGCATCTGCAGTTGATCGGAGTGCTCACGAGAAGCACTCCAATGAGTCGCTTGATGTCATTTGTCTCATGCCTACAAGTTTGTCCTCTAAGCTTCAGAAGCAAGATGAGAACAATGATGCCCATAATATGATTATGGGAATATAAGGCATATTAGAGAATCAAGCTTAGGCCAAGAGGTATAGTACATCAAAGTCCTTGACTACGAGCAAAATTGGTCATTGGTATAAGAACTACAAGTGTTACTTGGAAGAAATCAAGAAGCAGAGGGAAAGTGAGACTTCTGCTTCTACTTAATTTTGACCGTCATGCTGTTGTTGGTTTGACCGGATCACGCGCGCCAGCACGCTTCCTAACAGGCTTCGTCATGATAGGCTTCATCACGTTTATACCCCGCGTCGGACAAAGTCACGCTAGTGCATTGCATTCGAGTTATTTTATAATGTCAGAGACTTCGTGCCGAGCCCCGTTGTTCAAAGGTGATTGTCGCATTAGATTAGTCCGAACACCGAAGACACCCTTCGGCGGGACCCTTCGCATCAGATGCCGAAGGTGAAGATTCTTCCAAAACTTGGAGGTAAACTGACTCCCTTGGTCAGATACGATCTTCTTTGGAACTCCATGCAGGCACATGATCCAGGTCATGTACAACTCAACCAATCTAACGACGGTGTATGTCGTCTTGACGGGGATGAAATGAGCCACCTTGGTGAGTCGATCAACGATCACCCAGATAGAGTCATGACCGGATTGGGTCCTGGGCATCCCTGTGATGAAGTCCATCCCTACTTCTTCCCACTTCCATTCGGGGACCTTGAGGGGTTGCAATAGTCCAGCAGGTCTCTGGTGCTCTGCCTTGACTCACTGGCATGTGTCACACTTGGCCACATACTCAGCTATTTCCCTCTTCATGCTGACCCACCAATATTTCTCCTTTAGGTCTTGGTACATCTTTGTACTCCTAGGATGTATGGAGTATAGAGTTTCATGGGCCTCTTGAAGGATGGGGGCCTTCAACTCTGGCCTGTCGGGCACGCATATCCGATTTCCGAACCAGGCGGTACCGTTCTCATCCTCGGAGAACCCTGGGGCTTTACCCTTCCTCATATTCTGCCGGATCTCTAAGATGTATGGGTCTTCCTTCTGAGTCTCACAGATCTGGTCCATTAAGATAGGTCTAGCCTCTAGGGTAGCGAGATACGCTCTGGTAGTGATCCCTAGATTCAGCTTTTCCATCTCCTTGTATAACAATGGGGCCTGGTCTTGCACCATGATGGCATTACAGTACCCTTTTCGGCTTAGGGTGTCTGCCACTACGTTTGCCTTGCCTAGATGATAGTGGATGCCTAAGTCATAATCTTTAATCAACTCCAACCACCTTCTTTGTCTGAGGTTCAGGTCCGGTTGGGTGAATATGTACTTGAGGCTCTTGTGGTCGGTGAAGACCTCACACTGATTACCCACAAGGTAATGTCTCCATATCTTCAAGGCATGAACCACGGCTGCCAATTCTAGGTCGTGGGTCAGGTAATTTTGCTCATGAGGCCTTAGCTGACGAGAGGCATAAGATATCACCTTCCCATCTTGCATCAAGACACACCCTAGCCCTTGGCGAGAGGCATCATAGTAGACGTGGAAGTCTTTCCGGATGTCTGGCAGGGTCAAAATCAGGGCTAACACGAGCTTTTTCTTAAGGGTCTGGAAGCATTCTTCACAGTCTGGAGTCCATTTGAACTTTACTCCTTTTGCAGTAATCTGTTCATGGGCTTGGCTATCTTTGAGAAGTTCTCGATGAACCGGTGGTAATATCCGGCCAATCCAAGAAAACTATAGATCTCGGTCACGTTCGTGGGTTGTAGCCAATTGGTCACTGCTTCTACGGTGGTTGGGTCCACTGCTATTCCTCTGGCAGATATGACATGGCCGAGAAACTTCACTACGGACGACCAAAACTCGCACTTGTTGTATTTGGGGTACAGTTGCTGCTCCCTTAGCTTTCCGAGGGTCAGCCGGAAGGTGAGTTTCGTGCTCTTCCTTGGTCTTGGAGTAGACGAGGATATCGTCGATGAATACCACGATGAACTTATCCAAGAACTCCATGAATACATTATTCATCATGTTCATGAAGAAGGCCGGGGCATTCGTGAGTCCGAACGACATCACAGTATACTCGTAAAGTCCGTAGCGAGACATGAAGGCAGTCTTGGGGATGTCCTCTTCCCTAATCCTCAGTTGGTTGTAGCCTGACTTGAGGTCAATTTTGGAGAACACTGAGGACCCCTTTAGTTGATTGAATAGATCGTCGATCCGAGGCAGTGGGTACTTGTTCTTGATGGTCACCTCGTTCAAGGCTCTATAGTCCACGCACATCCTTTTGGTCTTGTCTTTCTTCATAGCGAAGATGACCGATGCACCCCAGGGTGAGGTACTTGGTCGGATGTACCCTTTTTGTTCTAGGTCCTCAATATTGCTCTTAACTTCAACTAGTTCATTGGCGGCCATCCGGTATGGGCTCTTGGAGAATAGGGTGGTCCCGGGGACAAATTCGATTCTGAATTCGATGTCCCGCTTGGGAGGCATTCTTGGCAGGTCTTCCAGGAAAACGTCCATGTATTCTCTGACCACGGGCACTTCTTCTAGGGCCAGCGAGTGAAGGGATACCCCGCTAGTACCACGGGTGGTCATCTGAAAGGTGACGGCTTCGCCTCCGGAATTGGTCACGATGATGGACTTGCTGGCGCAGTCAATTACTCCCTTCTGCTTCATCAATCAGTCCATCCCTAGGATGAGGTCGAGTTCGGTGCACTCGATGAGAACTGGCTCGGCCGAGAATAGCACTCCTTGGATTTCTATCCTTACCTTCGGGCTGAATAGGTTAGCTAGGGTCTTCTTGTCGGGGGTGGCAATCATCATGGGGGTGGGCAGAGGGTGTACTTCCAAGTCATTTGTTTTCACAAAGCCTTCGGATATGAAGGAAGGTGTTGCCCCAGAGTCAAATAATACTATTGCAGGTATGGAATTCGTGGTGAACATATCGAGTATGAATTCAGGGGCTTCTTGAGCTTCCTCTGCGCTGATATGGTTGAGGCAGGCATGCACTGCTTGGTTGGGCACCGCACCTTGGGGTTGCTTGGGGTGAGGACACTGGTGGGAGTAGTGGCCTTCTTTCCGGCAGTTGAAACAGACGACCGATTTTCTGTTGCGGTCCCTCATGATCGAGGCCTTGGCGGTGGGTGTCGGTTGAGCAGCCGAAGTTGGCGGAGCGGGGCGAGGATGCTCGACATTGGAGCCACTGGCAGCATGTGGAAGCCTGTAGATGGGCCGAGGATGATAGGCAGGTGCCGGGGGTGGATGGATGAAGCAGGGTCTCTGGGGGTTTGCCTGATGATGCTTGAACCCAATCATCTTCCTCTTCTTGAGGTCCAGCTTGTTCTGCTCGGTCTCTTGGATGAGCACCTTATTCATCAACCGCTGAAAGTCGGTGTAGTCGGTGGCGACAAGCTAGATGGAGAGCTCATCCTTCATTCCCCGGAGGAACTTAGCTTGGCGGAGAGCGTCGGTCCGCACTTCTTCCAGCGCATAGTGGGCCAGACGGTTGAATTCATGGAGATACTCCATGACGGTCTGGCTTCCATGCTGCAGGTCCCGGAAATCTTGCTGCTTGACCATGATGACTCTAGTGGGGACGTGGGTGGCGCGGAAGGCGATGGTGAACTCCGCCCAAGTCACCTTGTGGTCCTCTGGCTATGACTCACGGTAGTTGTCCCACCATTCCGCGGCCGGACCCTGGAGTTGGTGAGTGGCGAACACCACTCTCTCCCAGTCGGTGCAGGAGAGAAGGTCCAACTTCTTCCCAATGGTCTGGAGCCAATCGCCGGCCTCCATGGGTTTGTCGTGCTGGAGAAGATTGGGGGTCGCACGCACAAAAACTCCGAGAGTTGAGGCGCGGGAGCGGGGGCTGGTGCATGAGGGATCGACTCCATGTTTTGTTGTTGCAGTCGGTCCAACTGTGCATGTTGGTGCTGCATTTGAGTGAGGAGGGCGGTGATCAGCTGGTTTTGATTTGCCATCATCTACGCCAAGGTGGGATGGTTGGCGGATGGTGGCCCAGTCTGACGTTGGCCCGTTGCGCCCTAGTTGGGCACAACACTTCCGGGCAGACCGTTGCTTGCCCCTTCTCCATTGTTGGACCTGGTGTTCTGGTTGTCGGCCATCTTCTAAGTACAGCAATACTTTCAATTATAAGAGAAAAACTTTTAAGAAGAACTTTACTCAAAAATAGCCCAGAGGGGCTCATATATAGAAGTGGTAATAAAAAATGTTCATAACATCAAAGTTCTTATTTTAACCCATCTACAACACAAGCCGTTACAGGTGGTACCACACTCACAAAATTATTGAATTCAATCAATGAGAACTATCATCTACTCACCATCTGGGGTGGTCTTCGTTCTCTCTGAACCACGAGGGTCCTGAGGAACGGTGGGCTTGATAAAGTTCTCGATGATAGGGTCGGCGACGACGGCGAGGCGCGAAGCAGGAGCGCTAGAGCTGGATGGTCCGGACGGGCGTGGGGTGTGGCGTGATCCTCTTGGGGCGAGGGGCGGGCTCGCGGATGGGCTTCTTCCTCCTCAGAACGAGGGGAATCATCTCCTTGATGTCCTTTTGCAGCTATATGATTTTACGCTATAGCTCACCGTTTTGTTGGATCAAGCCCTTCGTCTCCTGACGAAGGAACTCAACTGCCTCGTGGTACTCCTCGGCATCGAGCATGGCCTCGGTATGTAGGTCATCCATGGCCTGAAGAAGATGCGTCTGTCGGGCTATGACCGGATCACGGTCGGAGTGGACTCTGATGTAGATACTACGGTGGGTGCCGGGAGTACGCTTCGGTACCAACCGGAAGGACGAGTTCTAAAGACGATCGTCGTAGATCATCCTTAGCTCCATGAGGGCTTGGAGGGCGACGCATTGGCATGCGACGTCGAATGTCGGTCCCCCAAGTTCTACCGTGAAAAACGACATGTGGTCGCCGGATCCATGGATGGTGAGGGAAACGTCACACGGTCCTGCGAACTCCTCCATGTAGATGCCATGGAATTCAGGCTCGAAGACGAACCCGAGGAAGGTCACCATCATCCGGAGCTCCTAGACGAAGCCCTCGAAGTGACGGTAGAAACTGTGGACTTGGTAGACTGGCATCTACAAAAACAACAAGTTGAAAAGAAATAAGGGAAGGAACAAAGTGATGAAGTAGGTTTTCGTGAAATAGATTTTATCAAAACTAAGTATTAGGCTGGTCCGTTTGGCTTCCTAGAGTCAAGTCGGCTCTGATACCATCTTGTGATGCCCCGATTTACCAAATTGGAATATTATTGAATTTCCATAGAAAAACAATAATAACAAGAGGTTCATCATGCGACAATGTACATACGGGAAAACATTCGTGGTTTACAGACCACATTATTACACAAGTGTAAAAGTAAAAGAAACAATGAAAATAAACGGCATGACGAACGTCTTCTTCAGGATCTTTTCTTGACTGGGTCGCTACTCCAGACCATCTTCCTCATGGTAGGCAGCTTCTGAAGTGTGTGTCCAACTGGTATGAGTACAAAAAGTACTCAACAAGCCACCGCGAATGCAATAATAATGCAGGATAATAAGAAAGGAAGGACAATGGCTAAAAGTGTGGAAGAGTACATTTTTCAGTTACAACATTTAGTGTAGTCAAATTTAATCATGCGTAATATTAAACATGAGCAACATAATACCATCTAACTCGAGGAGTACGTTTTCCCTCCTCGCTCAACGGTCCTTACATGCAAAGTCATCATGCACACTCGTGAAAGTAAACTAACTGCGAGTAGTCACGCAACCCGCCCTTGACCGTGGGCTTGGCTTTTCGAAAAGATTCAAAACTCTGACCAGAGGTGTACCACTGTACAACAAGGCACGCACTCATCCCATACACCAAAGTGTAACGAGATGACCCATACCACGGGAACTCGTGTCACAACCTCAGCATGGAGTGCTCCAAGCGATAATCACCCGCTCTAGGTTTCGCCGGCGCGCCGGGCCGCATCCCAGCTAACATCGCACCCCCTTTTGCGCCACGTTGGTACAAGCTACCCGCAGGTGCTGCTTGACCCATCTCCAAGTGGTGCCTCGGATTGGAACACTCCATACCTTAGTTAGGACTTACCCACTAGACTTGTGGTTAGTACGGAAATGTATTGCAACGGATCCCGCAGACCGGTCCTTATAGTGCCCCGGGTGCTACCAACCAATGCCCTAGCATGCACCCAGAACCCACCATGCATACATCCTAAAGCATAACTCTACCACCAACAGAATCCAGGGATAAGATAAACGGGGATCATATAGTAGAAACCAAATTGTTGCGACTCATTTTTAACTTATAGCGATTGTGTCAATACATTGGACACTATCTAATAGTGCTAATTATATGGTGACAAGGAGTTTAGGCTAGATAGCATGGCTTGGGTTGCACATCAAGGTAGGGGATCTAAATAAATATAACGTAGGGTTTTTGTTTGACTAATGCATGTATAATCTATGTGTTTTAGCGATAGTTTAACAAAACTGGGTTCAATATGCTCAAAAAAATTGGTTTGGTGACTTGCCTTGTTCAGCGAAGGGGAAGGGAGGAACTTCCGGGAAGTATTCCGGCTCCTCGACGGCGTCGTAGTCTTCTCGATACGAATAATAAACGTAACATTCAATTAAACAACCCAAAATAACATAACAAGCATATATGTTTTTGATTGGATCAAATTAGGGGAAATCAAGTCATTAATCTTCTGAAATCATTACCTAAATTTTTAAGGTCAATTTTTACGGAGTTAAGAATTTTCAAAAAGGAAATATGAATATATCCTAAATGGTATTTAAACACTTTGTGAAATAAAATGAAAATACTCAAAGTAAACCTACTGTTTTTATTGCTTAAACACGTAGAGAATAAAATTATAAATTTTCTGGAATTGAAATGGTTAAATTTGGAGTTAAAATGAGCAAGATATGAATTTTAGAAGTTTAAAACTAATTCTGGAATTTAATTTAAACTCAAAAACAGTCGTCGGTCCACGGTGCACCGGGTCCACCGTGATCCCGCACACTGTGTGCATGCGCCGGATTGCAGATCGCCGTTGGATCGTGATCGGGTGGCCACGGGCGAGGTGGACGGTGTTAATGAAAACAGACGGCTGAGATTAAAAGATCAAATCGGTACGCGGCGGATGGCCTGGATTCGATGTAGGTTTTAAATATAAACGGACGGCTCAGATTAAAACGTACCCCTTCACCGTGATCCAATGGGCTAGATTAAATCGAACGTGTGATATAATCTACACCGTCCGACCATGATCGCACGGTCGCGATTGAATCCGACACGACACGAGTACTCTACCCATGCTAGTCATCTTCTCCAGTGACAGTGAGGGGCTAGCGACCACGGCGAGTGACGACGGTGGATCCTAAGGGCTAAAATAGAATCAGTACAACTCAGCGGTCAAGATGGTACCATTGGCGAAGCTTGAGGTCGACAGAGCGTGGCCAGCGATGAGAGGGGCGGCGAGGATGTTCGGGTCTCTCGTCGGCGGTGGGGTTCTGGCTGGTCTCATCGGTGGAGGGGCGGTGGCCGAGGTCGGGGAGGCTTCAGTGGTCATGATGGTGTGGTCGTCGGGGACGGGGAAGGACTCCGGCGACGGCGAGCGGTGACTGGAGTGGGGGCGGCGGTGTGGCATTAAATTTGGAGCACGGGCATTCTGTTCGGTTTTGGCGCAAATGCTAGAGAGGGGTGGATGCGGTTGTACCAAGGGCTTAAATATGGACGCCGACGGGGTCAGAGGGGGAGTAATTGGGGGAGACCAGAGTAAACATGGTTTTAACGCCGGCGAGCTCGGTTGCGAGGGGATTCACTGAACCTGGACGCGATTCGGCTAGATTTAAAGGGGGAAACGGTCGCCGTGGATCAGGCGACTTAACATCGAGCTCAATTTGGGGCGAGGGGGTTGGGGGAAGTGGATCTGAGGGAGGCTAGGGCTTCGGCCGGTGAGGGGGGATTTGGGGGCGGATCTTGTGGAGACAATGAGTCTGATGAGTGGGGTCCACCGGTCAGCGGGCGCGGGGAGAGGGCGTGGCAACAGGACGCGACTGACAAGTGAGGCTGAGGCGTCGGGAGCACGCGTGGAAGGAGAGGGGGTGGCTGACGAGCGGGGCCCATCTGTCAGTGTGGGGCATGGGGAGGGAGTGGGCTGGGCCGGCTGGTTGGGGGAGAATTGGGGAGGGGGCTCGTTACTGTTTAAATCCTTTTGCGAATAAAAATAATTGCTGAAGTTGGTTTAAATTATTTGGGTTGATTCCATGAGTGATAAAAATTTGTAAAAATCCTCAAAAATATATCTTGGCCTTGGGATCATATACAAATTTTCTTAGCCTCTGGTTTGGACATTTCCTCTAGGTTCTAGTTCATTTGGGGGCATAAATGGCATTAAAATTTGGGGTGTTACAAGTAGCTTCGGACCACAGTGGCTGAACCCTCCACATGGTGGCTTCAGACCACAGTGGTCGGACCCTCCGCATGAGGTCTTTGGACCCTAGTGGCCGAACCCTCCATACAGTGGCCTCGGACCCCTGTGGCCGAGCACATAGAACGAGTTTGGACCCCAATGGCCGAACCCAGCTCCGCTCTGGATGAACCCTCCGGCGGGAGGCTTTGGCCCGCACTGGCCGAACGTAACTCCGGCCTGGCGGGACCCCTCGCTGATATGGTACAAGATACCGTCGACCTGGCCGAACCCCCCTCCGGGTAATGGGTTTAGCTCATAGTGGGCGAAGCCGCCGGAGCCACCGATGGCCCCACCATACAATTGGGCGGGGACCCCGTGGGCTCTGTATGTATCACAATCAGAGCACCCTCTACAATGTAACACTATTCCTTGTTTTCCTTCAGAGTATTATAACTAGCAGGGGCAAAAAGACGCGGCGGAGGGAGGCATCGTCCATAGGTTGTCTGTAGTACCTCCGAATCGACTCGCACAGGACGAAGCCAAGGGAGATGAATGCGAAGAGGCAAAGGACAGGGAGTCCGAAGCTATCACAGTCAGAATAGGGTCTCAGGAAGTCCCAATCCCGAAGGACCCTTCGCCGAAGCCTGACAGAGGTAAGTCCCCTGCTCCAGCCGAAGCCAGCGCCGGAGCCTGGTCTGATTAACCAGATGAGACTGGTCCGATTGGCAGGGTCCGTAGCGAAGGCCCCTTTGATTATGTAACATGCGAGGTCGAGCTGGGTAGTACCCCTTTGGCTAAAACTAATAGGAACAAGGCGGTGGCGCCTAGTACCAAGCCACAACCATCTTGGGCACCTCCAGGTATGTCCAAATCACAGAAAAGTCGTATGCAACGCCTACGGGCACAAGAGATGTGCGAGAAGAAAGCCGAGGATAAGCGAGACACCATCTTTGAGGAAATCCGCCCTCGGCCAATGATGAGACAAGTATGGAGGGTCAAGCCGGTTGATATAACCAACCCGGCTACTAGCCTGAGAGACGATGGCGACGACATGCTCGACGATGACTACTCACCCGTCTCCGAGGGACCCGCACCTCAGGTGATGGATATCAACGTCAACATGATACCTGTCGAGTTCGCCATGCCACAGGACGAAGCCAAGGTCGCTCAGTTGAACCTCGTACCATGCAATGATATTTTTTAAAATCCCGAGGATACGGCTGGCCATCAAACACCTCTCTACGTCAAGGGTCACATTGACGAGAAGCTGATCTCCATGATGCTTGTTGATGGTGGCACCACTATTAACCTAATGCCTTACTTGCTATTGAAGAAACATGGCAGGGATGAGGAGGACCTGAAGAAAACTAACTTAATGCTCAACGGCTTCAATGGCGAGAGTTCCGTGGCCAAAGGTGTGCTCTCCAAGGAGTTGACAGTAGGCAACAAGACATTGCCGACAACATTCTTCGTCATCGACGTGCAAGGTAACTACAGTGTGTTGCTCGGGCATGATTGGATTCACACAAACTGCTGCATTCCTTCTACTTTGCACCAATGCCTAATTCAGTGGGACGGCGATGAGATAGAATTCATACCCGCGGATACTTCGGCCCAGGTAGTTGTTGGGGGAAAATACTTCATCCCTAGGGTCTCTACAGTTATAAGACAAAGACAATTTACTAGACCGAAGTTCAAGTCTTAACTCCGGCCTCACATATGATCAAGCTCGGAGAATCCATGCAGACTTCTGTTCGGGGTATAACTTCGAAGGTTCAATCTTCAGAGAGCTTATCTACTAGCGAGGATAGAAGACTTATCTTCTTTCTAGTCAGATTAGTCTTTTACCATTTTAACCCTATTAGAGGTACCAAAATAGTTTCCACTATGTCGGTTGTAACTGAGGGGTAAAAAGGTCTTTTCCTTAAGATTTTTACCTATAAATACCCCCATTCTCACCCTGTAATAATAATCGAATACTCAGCTTTACGTTGGTTCTGGTCTTTGAAGCCAGGATCAATTAGAACTTGGGAGCAGCTAAGGAAAAAGTTTATAAGTAACTTTCAGGGTACCTTTGTGCCCCCTATGTCTACGGGAAGTCTTTTTTAGTTGAAGGAGCAACTTGGAGAAACTTTAAGACAGTTATTCAAGCGCTTTTCTCAAACGAAGTCGTAGATAAGAGGGTTGTTTGCATCATCCATCGTCGATACAACCCGAGAGGGAGTTACTCATGCGGGCCTCCTCGACAAACTCCATCGGAAATAGATATCCTCTGTAGCACAGTTGATGGCCTATTTCGAAGAATATGCTAGGTCAGAAGAAGGATGGCTCCGAAGAATAACTTTGTCTCCACCAATCATTCAAGAAGTCAAGCTCGAGGTGAAGACCTCAACACCTTTGCAGGGGCCCAACTTTGACATCCAGCATGACATGTGTCGGGGGCAAAAGCATCCTCGCTTCGAAGTCTTGAACATTGCTCCTTCTCCGCAGAAATTCTCCCCTAGAAATCCGCAAGCTTCAAGAAACAAGGTCAGCGGCTGGAGGCCACCAGGGAAGCCGACTAGCAAGAGCCAAGCCTTCTTCTGCTGCGTTCACGGTGAAAATCGGAGTCATGCTACCGATGCATGCAAGTCTATACTAGCTTTAAGAGGCGAGTACCTCGAAAGGACCTCTGGTCGAGGCACTACTGACCGAGTCCCCTCCGAGGCATGCTGGAGCCTGTGCAGGCTGTCCTACGTGCAGACAACTTTGACCCCATAAGACAACCTCCGGTGGTCAATATTTTGCCACCCCCGAAGCAAGAAGATGGCCAAGACCGGGGCAAAAGAGTGGTCCTCCCTATTTCTGGAGGGGGAACTCTTGGCAGCATGTCAAAGAGGCAGCGGAGAGAGTATGTTTGGGAAGTAGGTCATATTGGAACTTCTTCATCTGCAGCCGCAATGCCCGAGTGGTCCCATGTGCCTATATCTTTTTTCTGCAGATGATGTAGTAGGCATAAAATTCCCACATGCAGATCCCCTTGTCATCACTGCCGATATAGCAGGAACTAAAGTTCGGAGAGTGTTGGTCGATGGTGGGAGTTTAGCAGATATCATCTTCATTCAAGCTTTCGATCAACTCTATATCTCCAGGAAACATCTCCTCCCCGCAGCTCGTCCCCTGCAAGGCTTCACAGGACCTCCTCTTGATGCCCTCGGCCAAATAGATCTTGAGGTTGCTTTCGAAGAGGGGCTCCTAGCAAGAACGGAGGAAGTAATCTTCGATGTTGTAGATGCCTCTTATGCTTATAATGTTATCTTCGGAAGGGGCATGTTAAATCAGTTCGGAGCTGTGGCACACCATAACTATTTATGTATGAAGATGCCCACGCGAGCGGGAGTACTCACTGTCTTCGGTGATCAAGCCACTACGCGAAGAGCAGAATATGGTCATGCCCCCCTCTCGACCCAAGACAAGTGAATAATGTACAAGGCAATTCGGATGATATCTCTACTTCAAGTGAGTCTTCGAAGAAATCTTTCCCAAGGCCAAGCCCCAAAGGAGAAATCGTAACGAAGATTATTGAAAAAGACGGCAAAGACTATTCTTTGCCGTTCAGCAAAGATTTGCCTTCAGAGATCGCTACTTCATTGGAAAAAGTAGTCGAAGAAAATTTGGATGCCTTTGCCTGGTCTGATGAAGACATTCTGGGAGTCAACCAAGATATCATTGCGCAAAGCTTATTTGTAAACCCAAGGGTTCAGCCTGCTCGACAGGGGCTTTGAAAGCTATCAGTAGAAAGGGCAAGCCTCGCTAAGGCAGAAGTGAAGAAATTATTGAAGGTTGGGATTATCATAGAAGTAGCTCATACGGAGTGGCTAGCTAACCAAGTCTTCGTCAAAAAGAAATCCTCTGGGATGTGGCGCATGTGTATTGATTTTACATCTTTGAATAAAGCATGCCCATGTGACCCCTACCCCATTCCCCGAATAGATCAATTAGTTGATTCCACTGCTAGTTCGAAGTTATTAAGCTTCCTCGACGTGTATTCTGGTTATCATCAAATCTGGTTAAAGCGCGAAGATGAAATCAAAACAAGCTTTGTAACTCCTTTGGGAGTCTTCTTCTATGTAAGAATGCCTTTTGCCTTGAGAAATGTTGGAGCAACCTTTTCGAGATTAATTGCTAAGACTCTAGGTCACCAAATAGGCCGCAATGTAGAAGCCTATATGGATGATATTGTAATAAAGAGTGCTTTAAAGCACCAGCATAGCCTAGACTTAGCGAACACATTTAAGAGCCTCCTAGCATGTGGAGTCCGCCTCAACCCCAAAAAATGTATCTTCGGGGCTCAAGCTGGAAAGTTGCTAGGGTATCGAGTTTCAAGTAGAGGAATTGAAGCTAACCCTACTAAAATAATTGCATTGCAAAAAATTGCTCCGCCGGAGAATTTAAAACAAGTACAGAAGCTTACTGGCCGCCTTGCAGCACTCAGCAGATTCTTAGCAAGGTCCGCAGAACAAAGTCTACCCATATTCAAAGCATTAAAAGGGTCCAAAGATTTTGCATGGACATCGGAGTGCCAAAAGAGTTTTGATGATATTAAAAATTATCTCAGCAACCTCGCAACACTCACTGTACCCATTGCAGATGAAACCCTCCTTCTCTACTGTTGGCGTAAAAGATTACGCTAACAGGTTTCTGTAGAAAAGAAACTAACAAACGAAGTGTTTGCGAAGCAAACTGTTCCAAGCCTCCGAAAGGATAATAGCTTAGAATAGTTCGAAAGTGTGTATTGATTCACTGGTAATCGGTCCTCATTACAAGGTAAAATGGGGGGTATTTATAGGCCTAAATATTAAGGAAAAGACCTATTTACCCCTCTATTACAACCGACATTAAGGAAACTATGCGGTTTCCTTAATAGGGCTAAAAATGGTAAAAGACTAATCTAATAGGATAAAAGATAAGTCTTCCATCTTAGCTGGCAGAAAAGATCCTGAAGGGCTTTGGTTCGAAGACATACTTCGAACCAGTGCTTGTCTTCGGGCTTCGAACCAGGTTCCGAGCATCTTCGAAGAAGGTCTTCGGACAATCTTCGAACTAGTTGGCTGTCTTTGTGCTGCTTCGGCAATAACCCCGAAGAGGAGATATTTTCCCCCAACATCTACCTCATAGCTACCAGCTCCGCTGTCAGTGCAGTCCTTGTCAGAGAAGTTGATTTCAATGGGAAGTTGGTATAGAATCGAGTTTATTTTGTATCCGAAACTTGAACTGGAGCAAAAACAAGATATTCTGAGCTTGAGAAGTTCACTTATGCTCTAATAATGGCTTCGAGAAAATTGCGACATTATTTTTTAGCACATAATGTAATTGTACCAACTTCGTATCCTTTGGGAGATATGCTTTGAAGCAAAGATTCTATGGGGAGAATTGGAAAATGGGCTGTCAAGCTAGCACCCTTCGGCATCTCCTTTGTAGCAAGGACAGTAATCAAGTCGCAAGTGGTGGCAGACTTCGTAGCAGAATGGACTCCGTCTACAATATCGGCTCCGGAGAAATCAAGCGAAGGAATTTGGAACATATACTTCGATGGAGCTTTTCAAGCATCTGGAGCAGGTATTGGAGCAGTAATAATTTCACCTTTAGGGCAAAGAGCGATGTATTCCGCAAGGCTCAACTTTAAGTCCACCAATAATATAGCGAAGTACGAGGGAATTTTGTTAGGACTGCGAAAAGAGCGTGCTCTGGGTGCTACAAGAGTTGTTATCAAAACAGATTCTCAAATTGTAGCAAGGCAGGTTGACAAAAGTTTTCAAGTCCGGCATCCACAACTTGCAAAATATCTGGAAGAGATCCATAAGATCGAAGAAGCATTCAAAGGGATTTCTATCCGAAGTATACCAAGAGCTGAAAATGCACAAGCTGATACCCTAGCAAAAGCTACAGCCGGAGCTGTGGATATTCCAGAAGGAGCCTTTTATGAAGAGCTTACTTCGCCCTCGGTGCCACAAATTCCTCCTGCGGAGGTTCTTTGCATTCCGAACACCGACTGGCGGAGTTCAATCATGGAGTTATTGCAAGGTGAAGCAACTTTACCTGAAGGGCCACAACTTTCAAGATTGCAGCTAAGAGTTCGGAATTATCATGTAATCAACGGTATTCTTTACAAGGTCGGAGTATGTTCCCCCCTACTCCGATGTATTTCTCAAGCCGAAGGTCAAGAGATAGTTCGAGAAATTCATGAAGGCCTTTATGGTAGCCATCTGGAACCCCCGACCTTTAGCAGGAAAAACACTTCGCCAGGGGATTTATTGGCCTACAATAGTAGCTGATGCGGAGATCTTAGTCCGCACTTGCCAAGGTTGTCAATGGATGGGAAGATGAAGTCATCGCCCGCCAACAACTCTGCAAGTCATTGCTCCGATTTGGCCTATGGCCAGATGGGGCATGGATCTCATTGGCCCCTTCCCAATGGCAAAAGGAAATCTGAAATTTGCAGTGGTAGCAATTGAATATTTTTCCAAGTGGGTCGAAGCAGAACCCCTCACAGCTATCACTTCAAATAATGTACAAAAATTCTTTTGGAAGAACATTATATGAAGGTTCGGAGTGCCTCAACAGCTCACAATCGACAACGGGACTCAATTTGATGCGGATCTATAACAACCCAAATTTTTAAAGAAATAAAAATATTATTAAATCCCATTTCCTGGAATTATTTATTTGGAAATATTTTTAATGCCCTCCTTAACCTTTTTGAACTAGAACCTTGATGAAATGACCAACCCGAGGGCTAGAAAATTATGTACATGATCCCAAGACCAAGATATATTTTTGAGAATTTTTACAAATTTTTATCAACCTTGGAAGTAGACCAAATATTTTAATCCATTTTTTGCAACTATTTTTAATTAGGAAACCTTTTTAAGTAGTAATGGGCCTCCCCCTCCCTTTCCCTCTCTCCCGGTCGGCCCAGCCCGTTACCCCGCGGGCCTCAGACTGACATCCGGACCCCACCTGTCGGCGCCAACCAACCCCCTCTCACGGCTGAGCCCGACCCCACCCGTCAGCCACCGCCCTCGTGCGCTCGCGCCCGCTGACCACCTCGGCCCACCTGTCGGATCCGTCGTCTACCTCCCGCCACCGCCCCCAAATTGCGCCGACCGATGACCCCCCACCTTGGATCCGCCTCGCTGGCCCCCTCTTTATTCCATCGCCATTAAATGGTCCCCCGCGCCCGGCCGACCGTTTCCCCTCGTTAAACCTCGCGATTACGTCCCGGGATCGCGCTGCGCGTGCATGGCCGAGCCCTCGCCGGTGAGTTAAGGCCCTCCCTTGGCTTTCCTTGCATGCGAGCTCCGCCAGTGGCCCTATTTAATCCCCCTGACCATCCGCGTTTGATCCCCCACGCTCACTCGATGCGAGAACGAACATAGCACTTGCACTTCGGTTTTTAGCGCACCACCGCCGCCCACACTCCGGTCACCACTCACCGTCACCGGTGACCTCTCCCATCCTCGCCGAACGCACCATTGTGACCGCAAGGACCTCACCAACCTCGGCCATACCTCTACCGGTGACGAACCCCATCGGAACACCATCGCCGACAAGAAACCCAAACCACTTCGTCGTCTACCCTCGCCGCCGACCACACTCCGTCGACCTCGGACCGCCGTGAAGGTATCCCCGTGATCCCCTAGGTGTCCTCTTTCCATTTCTAGGCCTAGCTAGGATCGCCGTAGCCCGTCGTGGCCTCTGGCCCGCTCGCCGTCGCCAGAGAAGACGACCGGCACGGGTCGAGTACCCGTGCCATGTCGGATTTGATCCTGGCCGTGCGATCTGGATCTAACAATTCCGATTAAATCCCATGTGTGGTTTAATCTGCGCCGTCGGATCTGAGTGAAGGGGTATGTTTTAATCTCGCGTGTCCGTTAGTTTTAATAACCCATGTTTCATCTGAGTCGTTCATCTCGTATCGGTTCGATGTTTTAATCTCAGCCGTCCGCGATAACTTAACTCCCCCGCCTCGCCCTCGCGCGTTGGATCTGGATCCAATGGTCCAGATTGGGCCAGACCACGCGCACAGTACGCGGGTTCACCGTGGGCCTAGCTCACCGTGGACCTGAGCCTATTTTGAATTTAAATTAAATTCCAGAAATTGTTTTAAACTTGTAAAATTCATATCTAGCGCATTTGAACTCCAAAAATTATCATCTCAATTCCAGAAATTTTGTAATTTTATTCTCTACACGTTAGGACAATAAAAACAGTATGTTTACTTTGAATATTTCATTCTTATTTATTAAATTATTCAAATGCCCTTAGGTTAAAATACAAACTTTATTATTTAAATTTCAGAAAAATTTATATTTATTCATTCCCTGTTAATATAATGAAACCACTAAGTTTTCTCTGGACCTTTCATTTTAAATTAATTAGAAAGCTTAAAAAGAGATTATTTCACAATTTAAAAATCCCTTTTAGAAAGGGCCATATTTCTTTATAGTTCATTTTAAATTATTTATAAAATAGGTTTTAGAAACTAACAACTTGGTTTTCCTTAAATTAAACCAATTTAAACCTATGTGCTTGTCGTGTGGTTTTGTATTGTTTAAATTGAATGTTGTATTTATTTTATTTTACTTTATTTATAACGAGAAGACTACGACGCCGCCGAGGAGCCGGAGTACTTTCCCGAAGTTCCTCCCTCTCCTTTCGCTGAACAATGCAAGTCACCAAACACCACTTTTGAGCATATTGAACCCATGTTTTACTAAACTATAACTAAAACACATAGGATATACATGCATTAGTCAAATGAAACCCTTACAATATATTTATTAGGATCCCCCGACCTTGATGTGCAACCCAAGCCATGCCCTCTGTTGGGGGAATAGTTTTCCCTTGAACAGGGGCCAAATGACGTCAGCCTCTGATAGCCTTTGGCCCGGAGCCCAACACTGTCGAAGCATGTGTCTTCCCAAAGAAGCTATTTCCAAGCCTCAAGGTTCACCTCGGAGCCCTCAAGATTCCTTAGAGATTGCCAGAAGCTAAGTCTCAGGCTAGCTTCGAAGCTAGCCTCTAGGCCTTGTTCGGAGTTAGCCTTCGAGCTCCCCTCGGAGCTCCTCAGAGCTAGTCTCCGGACCCTCTCCAGCCAATTCAAAGCCAAGGCTCTGGAGCCCCAGTTCGGGGCCCTAGTTCGGAGGCCCAGTTCGTAGGCCCAGTTCGGAGGCCCCAGTTCAGAGCCCCAGTTCGGAGCCCTAGTTCGGAGGCCCAGTTCGGAGGCCCAGTTCGGAGGCCCCAGTTCAGAGCCCCAGTTCGGAGGCGCCAGTTCGGAGACCCAGTTCGGAGCACCAGTTCGGAGCCCTAGCTAGAAGGTCCGGTTCGGAGGCCCGGTTCGGAGCCCTGGTTCCGAGACGCCAGTTCAGAGCCCCGGTTCAGAGCCCCAGTTCGGAGCCCTGGTTCCGAGCCCCAGTTCCGAGCCCCATTTCGGAGCCCCAGTTCCGAGCCCCTATTCGGAGCCCCTGTTCGGAGGTCCAGTTCGGAGGTCCGGTTCGGAGCCCCGGTTCGGAGCATGCTTCGAAGCCCAATTCGGAGTGTATTTCGAAGTCTCCCTTGCAGCCTCTGCCTGAAGAGCTCCGTCCCTACTCCGAACCCAGAAGATATTTACGCCCCGCTACAGTGTGGAAGTCGTACTAGGGGCCCCTCTGCCCATAGTCTGTCATTTAGCTGGTCAAGAAGTGACGTTGCCTGACACATCTGCAAAGCTGTAAAGCACTTTTATACCGTAGCTAGCTCGTTTCCCCTTTTTTCCCCTATGAGCCTGGGACTCATAGAGGGCATCTCGGTCTTTTCCTTTAGCCTGCGTGCCTATAAAAGCAGGGTCAAGCCCTTGTAATAGGGCACCTTTCTCTAGGGGGCCATGAGACCCTGGAGTTCACTTCTCCACACCAAGGCATACCATGCCAAATCCACCACAAACTGGACGTAGGGCTATTATCCCCTAGGGGAGGCCCGAACCAGTATAAATCCTTTCTCCCTCTGAGAACCCTTCGAGGTTCATTCTAGACATCATATACACACATACAAAACCTGTGCTGTAGCTAACACAATTGCTACAACAGTTGGCGCCGTCTGTGGGGATCTTAGTCCTAAAAGCTAAGTTCGCTGCCACTGCCTGCAACTCGAAGCGCGGTTGAGGGGGGAGCTTTGAAGCCCCTTCTTTCTTCGTGCACCCTTCGGCAAGGGGCTTCGGGTGCAGTTCGAAGGCCATCTTCGCCTTCTCCCATCCTTTGCATCTCGGAGCTCGCCCTTTAGCAAGGGGCTCCGCTTGGTGTGTCGAAGTCCACCTTCGCCTTCTCCCATCCTTTGCATCTCGGAGCTCGCCCTTCAGCAAGGGGCTCCGCTTGGTATGTCGAAGGCCATCTTCGCCTTCTCCCATCCTTTGCATCTCGGAGCTCGCCCTTCAGCAAGGGGCTCCGCTTGGTGTGTCGAAGGACGTCGAAGCCCAAGGGGCTACGAGGCAAGCTTTCAGCCACTCAACGAGGTATGTACGCTATCCGAAGCACCACTTCGATGTGCAGTTTTACAGTTACCTTGATTTAAAATTCGAAGCCCTGCTTCGCCTTAAAATTTGAAGCCCCGCTTCGCCTTAAAATTCGAAGCCTTATTTAAAAATTCGAAGCCTTGCTTCGCTTTACAATATCCGGAGCATCCCTCCGAAGGCTACACAGTGCCTCCGGGCCCATAGCAGTAACAGGGACTCCGGGCCATGGCTCGATGCGTCCAGGGACTCTGGGCCACCGGCCCGATGCGTCTAAGGATTCCGGGTTCCGTACCCGAAGCATCCCAAGGATTCCGGGTTCCGTACCCGAAGCATCCCAGGGTCGAAGGTGACCCAGAGTCGAAGGTGGCTCAGAGTCGAAGGTGGCTCAAAATCGCAGGTTCGGTGAATCCACACCAAATATCCTTTTCACTACAGGATCAAGCTCCGGAAGCCTTGCTTCGCTATCTAAACACGCACCGAAGCCTTGCTTCGTGTGACGTGATCTAAGCTAAAAATTAAGCATGTCGAAGTCATACTTCACATAAAAATCTAAGTGCGTTTCAGAGCCTTGCTCACGCGCAACATCCAAATCCTAGCATGCCGAAGCATGCTTCGCTTAATTTGGTTACGCGGAAGCCTCGCTTCGCTCCAAATTAATGCATTTGAAGCCCAAAAGGGGCCTTCGCTCGATATGTTTTGAGCATCCAAAGCCGCCAAAAGGCGCACCCCTTCGCATTTTTTATTTTTGCCCGCACCAGCAACGGCTAAATCCCTAGCTGCAACGAGCAATGGTGGGAAGCATGTATGCGAGGTGTGCGAATGTAATACGCAGTACAAGCGTGACAAACTAAAACGTTCGAAGTCATCAGACAATGCGAAGCATGCAGACAAAGTATGCAAATACAAATAAACTCCATTGAATAATAATGGAGAAGTATGTTACAAATGTACTTCGATTACAAAACTACGAGTAGTCTGTATCTAAGCCTAAGAAGAATCGAGTGCGAGGCCCCAACCCTCGCTTGCCTTTCTTTCGGCCAGGGCCTCCTCGGCTGGACGAAGCCTCATCAGAGCCTGCCCTCCCACGTCCGGCTCGTCCAGGCTCCGAAGCCCGCAGACCTCATCTTCTACTTTGCAGGTCGTTCCGAGTTAGCGAGGCAGGCGGTGCCGTATCGAAGGCAGAGAAGTCTAAAGCTTCGTCGCCCGGTAAGACCGTTCACGAAGGAAAAAATGAAGAACTATAAAGGGACTCCGTCTTCACAATGGCTAGCAGATCCTAAGCTACTTCGGGGATGGCTTCGCCGTTAGGTCCCCTCAGAAGCTTAAACCGAGGGGGCCTTCAGACCTAGCTACTTCGAGGACTGCCCACAACTGTTAAAGTTCTTTAGAGTCCTCAAGCACTTCGAAGTCAACATTCAGAGGCTGAGCCTGGGCAGGTATAAGAAACCCCCACATTCATATTAATAAGATGATAAGTTTTTACAAGCCTACAGCTAAGTATTACAAGAAGCCTAAGGAGCTCTACACCTTCGGAGGCGGAGGTGTCGATGTCGAAGGCCTATCTGGCGCAGCAAGTGCTTTGGCTCGGCGAAGGCGGAGGGTCTTCTGAAGGTCGAGGACTGCTTCGCAGCCTTGTTCCTTCCAAGGCTCCTGCAACCGCCGCCAGGCTCCGCGGACGTCTTTCGGAGGCGTCACCAAGTGTTGGCCCCCGAAGGCCACCGGGGTCATGGAGGTTGCTGCCTGGAGGTGGTTGCACCCCGCGTCATGAAGCATCTGCAACACTCCTTGGCCCGCGACTCGGCCGGCCATCAAGGCGAAGCCCTTCAGCGATTGCTCCGCCGTCGAAGCTACTACCTTCAAGAATGTGGCACGGTCCCCAATTGGATCCTGGTCGCCGAAGTCCGGAGCCCGACATTTGGTCCCTATCTGCTCGAGGACTTCGGTCAGACTTTGGGTGGCTTCGCCAAGGTTGTCCACGATGAAGTCTTCAAGTTTCTGAGCCCGTTGGCGAAGTTCGGAGTTCTCCTTCGCCTGCCGGGCTTCGGCGTCCTTCGCGGCTTTAAGCTCTGCGCGGAGCCTATCCATCTCCGAGGCCAGGGCTTCCTTAGCCTTGCCAGCCTCGGCCTTCGCCGCCTCTGCCTCGGCCTCGCCCTCGCCGCATCGGCTGAAGCTTCGGCCCACCACCGCTTCTCGGCTTCCACCAAGGCTTCGCGTCAGAGGGCCTCCTTCTCCTCTGCCAGGCGCGTCATCCGCCTATCCACAGAAGTCAAAGCTGCTGCATTCAGTACGAAGGCCTGAAAGAATTCAAGAAATTATATGTGTTGATCGAAGACTAAAGTATAACTCGAAGGCTGTGTAGGACTTCACTCACCTGCACAAGGGCTTCGTTCGCGTTGATGAAGAGTTCCATGGGGTTCGAGCGGCTGAGTTGAGCCACCAAGTCCCCTGCCTCTGCTGTTGCGCAGACCTCGCGGAAGCTGTTGATGGTCGCCTCAGTCAAAGCCCCCTTCGGCCGAAGAGGCTGGACAATCTCCTCCGCCACTATGCCCTGCGCAGGCTTCAGCATGGCCGGGCTTAGCTCCACCACCTCAACGTTCTCGTCACTTTGAGGGTCCCCTTCGCTGCGACCGCTGCCTCCGTCTTCTTCAGACGAGGAGCTGTTGGACTCCGAGCTGCTGCTACTGCTGCTGCTGGAGGCCTCTACTGGCTTCGCCGGGATGGACCTTGCGCCGGCGTCGTCCTCTGCAGGCTTCGCCGCGGTGGGCCTCGCACCGGCATCCTCCTCTGCAAAAGTCTAAGTCAGAATCCGCATATTGAAGAGAAGAATGTTTGAAGTAGTTACCTTCGTCAGAGATTTTTTCGAAGGTAGAGGGGTCAACAAGCGCCCCCAGTACTTTTGTTGCGAAGCTAACGCGTCGGCCTTCACGCCCGAAGCCATCGCTGTCGAAGCCTTCGCTACCTCCTTGGCAGTCGGAGCACTTGTGGGCTCCGCAGCTGTTTGAGGGTCTGAGGCCGCTGCCTCCTCCGGAGTAGAGGCCTCGGTTGCAGGGACCTCCGGCCAAGCCCTCGAAGTTTCGGGCTCATCGTCTTCCCCTCTTTTCCTCTTGGCTCTAGCCATCGAAGCTGTGAGGTGGGAGAAGTCCGGCAGGACAGGGACTTCTTCATAGCCAAGCAGGGTCCACACCCTGTTCCAGTGCTCCTAGGACCCCACCGAAGCTAGCCGTTGAGCTTGCTCCTCCGGTGTTGGAGCCCCAACAACACGCTCCGCCGCCGCGATGGCCTCCTCCGAAGTCCTCACTTCAAGATGGGCTTCAGAAAAGTTCAAGTCAGAGTGAAGTTCTTGCGAAGTATGAAAGTGGAAAGGTTTCGGAGCCTTACAGAGGCGTTCGAAGGCCAACTCGTTTAGGCCCCCTCGGCCCGAAGCTTGGAAGAGCCCCTCCGGCCAAGAGCGCGCAAGGGGGCTTAGCCGGAGGGTGATGAACTCCTTCGCGAGGTCCCTCATGCTCATCTTCGCAGCAACCCTCCGAAGGAGCGAGATCCTCGAGCGAAGGGTGTCCGGGCTGGTCTTCACCACCCCTTCTCACCGGTATGAGATGAGGGCATTGGTACTCCGAAGGGGAGAGTTCGCTCCGACGAAGGCATAAAACCACTCTTGATCCCACTTCGAGTATCATTTGCTGTTGACCGCCCTCGCCGGGAAGGTGTCTTCGAACTCCCTCCGAAGCTGGAAGTTTGCGCTGCCAAAGGCCAAGGTCCTCTTGACGCGGTCTGGGCCCTCCATTGGCTTCGGCTGGCAGTTGGCATCGTGAAGGGAGATGAAGACATCTGCACGGCCCTCGCAACCTTCGGCCCTCATGGCCCACTCGAAGACAGCAAGCCTCGCCACGGCATTGGGAGAGAGTTGAGGAAGTTCGAGGTTGTAAGCCCTCAAGACTTCGCTCAGCATCCCCACGGCTGGCAGCCCGAGGCCGGCTTCGAAGAAAGCTTCAAACACGACCACTTCATCAGCCCGAGGCCTCGGCACGGCCTCCGACTTCTCTGGGACTCTGAGCTGGATCTTCGCTGCAATCATCCCTTCGCAGACCCTCCGGATGGACTCCTCCGTGGAGGTCAGAGCCCTCATCTCCAGCGTCTGCTCAAATTTGTCGGATGGCGTCCGAAGGTCCCTCGGCCCCAACCACCTAGGTACAGGCTTCGCTGCCGCCACCACCGCTGTCTGCAGTTGGGCGAAGCTCGAGCTCGGGCCTAAGGCCAAGGACTTCGAAGCTGCCTTCTTTGGCATTTTGGTGGGACTTCGGCGCGAGGGGCTAAAGCTAGCGAAGGGTGCTCCGCACGAAGCCAAGGAATAGAAGAGAGCGAAGGTTGTGAGGCAATGAGAAGAAAGCAAATGAGAGCGTGGCGAAGCCGCATGCGGTAAACCCCTATTTATAGGCGGTAAGAATTCCGACGATTGTGGGCCGAACCCACTGTTTGGTGGGCCTCCAGCAAAGGCGAAGCGGCCCAGCGCAGGGTAACGGTAAATTTTCTAGCCGTTGCGGAGCCGTTTGATCTCCCCGAGGTCATTCTGACAGCTGACACAAGCAGTTATCACCTGCGCGTTTCGAAGGCACCTTCGGTCCAATTTCCGAATGCCCGTTTTCCCTGAAGTTGTATGTTTTGGTCATTTGTCCCAAGAGCGCGCACACCCCTTCGTCCCGAAGACCTGCATGCGAGGGGCTACTGTTGGGGGAATAGTTTTCCCTTGAATAGGGGCCAAATGACGTCAGCCTCCGACAGCCTTCGGCCCGGAGCCCAACACTGTCGAAGCATGTGTCTTCCCAAAGAAGCTATTTCCAAGCCTCAAGGTTCACCTCGGAGCCCTCAAGATTCCTTAGAGATTGCCAGAAGCTAAGTCTCAGGCTAGCTTCGAAGCTAGCCTCCGGGCCTTGTTCGGAGTTAGCCTTCGAGCTCCCCTCGGAGCTCCTCAGAGCTAGTCTCCAGACCCTCTCCAGCCAATTCAAAGCCAAGGCTCCGGAGCCCCAGTTCGGGGCCCTAGTTCGGAGGCCCAGTTCAGAGGCCCAGTTCGGAGCCCCCAGTTCGGAGCCCTAGTTTGGAGGCCCTAGTTTGGAGGCCCAGTTCGGAGGCCCAGTTCGGAGGCCCGAGTTCGGAGGCCCGGTTCGGAGCATGCTTCGAAGCCCACTTCGGAGTGTACTTCGAAGTCTCCCTTGCAGCCTCTGCCTAAAGAGCTCCGGCCCTACTCCAAACCCAGAAGATATTTACGCCCCGCTACAGTGTGGAAGTCGTACTAGGGCCCCTCTGCCCATAGTCTGTCGTTTAGTTTGTCAAGAAGTGACGTTGCCTGACACGTCTGTAAAGCTGTAAAGCACTTTTGTACCATAGCTAGCTCCTTTCCCCTTTTTGCCCCTATGAGCCTGGGACTCATAGAGGGCATCTCAGTCTTTTCCTTTGGCCTGCGTGCCTATAAAAGCAGGGCCAAGCCCTTGTAACAGGGCACTTTTCTCCAGGGGGCCATGAGACCCTGGAGTTCACTTCTCCACACCAAGGCATGCCATGCCAAATCCACCACAAACTGGACGTAGGGCTATTATCCCCTAGGGGAGGCCCGAACCAGTATAAATCCTTTCTCCCTCTGAGAGAACCCTTCGAGGTTCATTCTAGACATCATATACACACATACAAAACCTGTGCTGTAGCTAACACAATTGCTACAACACCCTCTAGCCTAAACTCCTTGTCACCATATGATTAGTATTATTAGCTAGTGTCCAATGTATTGACACAATTGCTATAGGGTTAAAATGAGTCGTAGCGATTGGTTCTACTATATGACCCCTGTTATTCTCATCTTTGGAATTCTGTCGGTGTTGGAGTTGTGGTTGTGATTGGATGCATTGTGGGTTCCGGGTGCAAGCTAGGGCATTGGTTGGTAGCACCCGGAGCACTATAAGGACCAGTCTGCGGGATCCGTTGCAATACACTTCCGTACTAACCACAAGTCTAATGGGTAAGTCCTAACTAAGGTATGGAGTGTTCCAAACCGAGGCCACCATTTGGAGATGGGTCAAGCAGCACCTGCGGGTGGCTTGTACCGACGTGGTGCAAAAGGGGGTAGGACGTTAGCCGGGATGCGGCCCAGCGCGCCGGCGAAACCTAGAGCGGGTGGTTATCGCTTGGAGCATTTCATGCTGAGGTTTTGGCACGAGTTCCCGTGGTATGGGTCATCTCGTTACACTTTGGTGTTTGGGATGAGTGTGTGCCTTGTGGGTACAGTAGTACATCTCTGATCAGAGTCATAAATCTTTTCGAAAAGCCGAGCCCACGGTCAAGGGCGGGTTGCGTGACATCCCACAGTTAGATTACTTTGAATATGGATGTGCATGTTGGTTTGACATGTAAGGACTGTTGTGCGAGGAGGTAAAACGTACTCCTCGAGTTAGATGGTGTTATTAATGTTCATGTTTACATTACGCATGATAAAAATTGACTACACCTAATGCAATAACTGAAACTATACTTTTCCGCACTTTTGCCATTATCCTTCCATTGTTATTACCATGCATTACACTTCATAGGATGCCTACTACGAGGATGGTCTGGAGTAGCGACCCAGTCAAGACAAGATCCTGAAGAGGGCGTTCGTCATGCTTTTATTTACTTATTTAATTTTTATTCTGATGTAATAAATATGGTCTGCGCACCATGGATACTTGTCGTATGTACGATTGTCGCATGATGAACCTCTTGTATTATTGTTTTTCTTATGAAATTCAATAATGTTCCGATTTCGATAAATCGGGACGCCACAAGATGGTATCAGAGCCGACTTGACTATAGGAAGCCAAATGGACCAGCCTAGCCCATAGCTACAGAAAATTATTTCTCGAAAACATACTTTATAGACTTTGTTCCTCCCCTCACTTTCCTTCAACTTGTTGTTTTTGTAGATGCCTGTTTACCAAGTGCACAGCTACTGCCGCCACTTCGAGGGCTTCGTCAAGGAGCTCCGTATGATGCTTACCTTCCTCGGGTTCCTCTTCGAACCCGAATTCCAAGGAGTATACATGGAAGAATTTGCCGGACCCTGCGACGTCTCCCTCACCATCCACGACTCTGGAGAACACCTGCCACCCTACACCACCGCACTTGGGGGCCCGACTTTCGATGTCGCGTGCCAACGAGTCGCCCTCCAGGCCCTTATGGAGTTGAGGATGATCTATGATGATCGTTTTCAGAACTTGTCCTTTCGTCTTGTGCCGAAGCACACTGCCGGCGCCCACCGTAGTATCTACATCGGAGTTCACTCCGTTCGTGATCCGGTCATGGCCCGGCAGTCGCGTCTTCTTCAGTCCAAGGATGACCTCCATACTAAGGCGGTGCTTGATGCCGATGAGCACCATGAGGCGGTTGAGTTTCTTCGTGAAGATATGAAGAACTTGATCCAACAGAACGGTGAGCTGCAGCGCAAGATCATGCAGCTGCAAAAGGATATCGTGGAGATGGTTCCCCTCCTCCCGAGGAAGAGGAAGCCCATCCGTGAGCCTACCCCTCGCCCCAAGAGGATCCCACCACACCCCTCCACCGCCGGACCATCCACCACCAGCGTCCCTGCACCACGCCCCGGCCTCGTCTCCGACCCAATCATCGAGAACTTTCTCGAGCCCACCATCCCTCGGGAGCCGCGTACTCGTGGTTCCGAGAGCACGGAGACCGCCTCTGGTGGCGAGTAGACGATCGTTATCGTTGTTTGGTTATAAAAATTTCTGTATGTGGTGCTATCTACAACAACTTGTGTTGTAGGTAGAGTAAAATAAGAGCTTGATTGTAATAAACTTTTTATACCACTGATATATATAGGTGAGCCCCATGGGCTATTTTGATTGCAATATTGTTTCGTCGTCCATTTCACCTTGTAACATCTTATGTTCAGAAGATGGCCGACAACCAGAACACCGGCTCCAACAATGGAGAAGGAGGAAGCCACGGCTTGCCCGAAGGTGTTGTGCCCAACTGGGGTGCAATGGGCCCACGGCAGACTAGGTCGCCATCCGCCAACCACCCCACCTTGGCGGAGATGATGGCGAATCAAAACCAGTTGATCACCGCCCTCCTCACCCAGATGCAACACCAACAAGCGCAGTTGGACCGCCTACAGAACGTGGAACCCGCCCTTGTGCGCTCGCGCCCGTTCCCGCTCCCCAACTATCGGAGTTCTTGCGCGTGCGCCCACCAATCTTCTCCAGCACCACTAACCCCATGGAGGCCGAAGATTGTCTCCGCACCATAGGGAAGAAGCTGGATCTTCTCCCCTGCACCGACAGGGAGCGAGTGGCCTTCACCACTCATCAGCTCTAGGATCCCGCCGTGGAGTGGTGGGACAATTACCACGAGTCCCAGCCAGAGGAGCACGTGGTGACATGAGCAGAGTTCACCATCGCCTTTCGCGCCACCCATGTCCCTGCCGGAGTTATCTCGATGAAATAGCAGGAGTTCCGTGACCTGCAGTAGGGCAACCGGACTGTCATGGAGTATCTCCATGAATTCAACCGTCTGGCATGCTACGCGCTAGAGGAAGTGCGGACCGACGCCCTCCACCAGGCTAAGTTCCTCCGAGGACTTAAGGATGAGCTGTCCATCTAGGCTCGTCGCCACCGACTACGGCAACTTCCAACGGTTGGTGAATAAAGCACTCATCCAAGAGACTGAGCACAACAAGTTGGACCTCAAGAAGAGGAAGATGATCGCCTTCAAACATCAACAGCCAAATTCTCAGAGGCCCCGCTTCGTCCCTCTGCCACCAGCACCCGCATAGCATCCTTGGCCCGCCTATAGGCCACCTCACGTCGTCGGTGGATCCAACGCCGGGCATCCCCGCCCCACTCCACTAGCTCCGGCCGGTCAGACGACGCCCACCGCCAAGGCCCCAGTCTTGAAGGACGACCAAGGGAGGCCGGTTGTCTGCTTCAACTGCTAGAAGGAAGGGCACTACTCGCACTAGTGTCAGCCCAAGCAGCCCCAAGGCGCGGCACCCAACCAGGCGGTTCATGCCCGCGTTAACCACATCAGCGCGGAGGAAGCTCAGGAGGCTCCCAAAGTTGTGCTCGGTAAGTTTACTGCAAATTCCGTACCGGCTATAATATTATTTGACTCTAGGGCAACACACTCTTTCGTCTCGGAAGACTTTGTAAAAACTCACAACTTGGAAGTACTCCCTCTATCAGTCCCCATGATGATTGCCACTCCAGGCAATAAAACCTTAGCCCACTTATACAGTCGTAAGGTTAAGTATTGTTCCGAGCCAAGCCAGTCCTCATTAAGTGCACCGGACTCGACCTCATCCTAGGGATGGAGTGATCGACTGTGCCAACAAGTCCGTAACAGTGGCCAACCCCAGGGCGAAGCTGTCACTTTTCGGATGACCAGCCGCAAACCTCTCGAGGCATCGCTCCACTCGCTTGCCCTTGAAGAAGTGCCCATAGTCAGGGAGTTCATGGACGTCTTCCCTGAGGACCTACCAGGAATGCCCCCTAAGCGGGACATCGAATTCAGAATCGAACTTGTCCCCGGGACCACTCCAATCTCCAAGCGCCCATACCGGATGGCCGCCAATGAACTAGTCGAAGTCAAGAGCAACATCGAAGACCTGGAGCAGAAAGGGTACATCCGACCGAGTACCTCACCCTGGGGTGCACCGGTCATCTTTGCCATGAAAAAGGACAAGACTAAAAGGATGTGCGTGGACTATAGAGCCTTGAACGACGTAACCATCAAGAACAAGTATTCATTGCCTCGGATCGACGACCTGTTGAGAAACCATGTTGAAGAATATGGTTTTGATATTCCAGATGTGATGAGTGATTGTCAACGGAAGTCAAAGGGAGAGATGAAGACCTGCCGAGTCTGAGGCGCATGTGACTCAGGTACACGGGCAGTGAGCGACGGCCGAGCAGAGGAGCCGCAGAGTCGGGCTGGCCCAATCCGGGTACATGGCTAGGAGTGGCAGAGGATCCACCGGTCTGTTGACTGAGTTTGACTTAGGTACACGGGCGGCGAGCGATTGCCGGGCTGAGGAAGCCGTGGGGTCGGGTCGGCCCAATCCGGGTACCCGGTGCGAAGACGGTGGACGCTTTGTCAGTTTCGGCGTAAAACTGACAATCTATGTTTAATTCGTTTTTAGGATATTAATATTTAGTTTTTAAGTTTAGAATATTTTATTCGAGTCAGTTAATTTTTTCTAAGAATATTTTAGTAATTTTCGGAATTTATTTTAGAGTCGGTTTATTTTACCCGAGGGTAAGGTAGTCTTTTCATGTATTAGGATTTGCCTATAAATAGGCCCCTATCCCTTTGGGGATAGATGGCGGTTTTTTTAATAGATCAATCTACTATCCGTTCGTCACCACAAATTTTTCTAAACCCCACGGTGACTTTTGCGAGCAGCGGCGGAAGGCATTTCTTCGGTTTGCGTGCATCGGCTCCAGCGCACCCCACGGGCAATTTTCTTCACGGCGGCCAGTGCTTTTTTTTTTGACGCGGTGCGTGACAAAATTTCTTTCCACCGGTTCTCTTTCCTGCTGCAGCCGGCGGTAGTTAATGTCCTTCCACGGGCGGGCCCCACGGCTAGATGAAATAGCCTGCAGCTAGGCGGCACAAGAAAAGATGAACAGGCACCTACACTGTGTGTTTGGCCGGGCTCGTTCATAGCCTGTGGTAGTGTTGTGATCTAGACTGCAGGTGCACTTTTTTTGTGTTTGTTTTAGCCAACGCAAGGAAAAGCTCTACTGTCGACGCGCGCGGGGAGCAGCGATAGCAGCACTGGAAGCCACGGCCGATGGCGAGACGTCATGCAGGTTAGTTTTTTAATCTACTATTTTTCAGCATTTTAATTAAACCATTTTTATTCTTGATTAGATTAAATCTGATTAAGTAACTCGTAATAATTTTATTTGATAGTTTTTATTGTATTAGCATAATAATTAATCTTGCAGTTAAATTTTTAATCTGTTAAAATTTCTAATACTTATCTCGTATTATTTATTTAAGTAGTTTTAATATGCTCATGTAAAAAGAAAAGAAAAAATTTATTAGTCGTAGTTATATTTTTATTCTAGTTTATTTTCTCCTGCAATATTTTTGGTTTAATTCTGAATTAATTTTTAATGATTTATGTTTTATTCATTTGATTAGTAGTTTATCTCTAGACTGTAAGATTATTATTTCGAGTTTTATCTAGGTGTGTTTATTTTACTGTAGTAATCTTTATTTTAGTTTATCCTTAAAATCTTTTCAATTAAGACACCAATCATTTTTTCTGCTAGACAACCTTGATTTCAATAATTTTCTTTGCTAATATTATTTGACTGGTTAAGTTTGTTTCGGTATTGGGATTAGCATATAGTTTAGCAAGAAATTTTTAGGCGCCGATTCACCCCCCCCCCCTCTGGTCGCTACTTTCGGTCCTACACCTGTTCGATCAACTTAAAGGATCCTCGGTGTTTTCCAAGATTGACCTCAGGTCAGCTTATCACCAATTGAGGATTAGAGAAGAAGACATACCCAAGACCGCCTTCACCTCCCGCTATGGACTCTACGAGTATACAATGATGTCGTTCGGACTCACGAATGCCCCGACCTTTTTCATGAACATGATGAACAATGTATTCATGGAGTTCTTGGATAAGTTCATCGTGGTATTCATCGACGATATCATCGTATACTCCAAGACCAAGGAAGAACACGAAACGCACCTCCGTCTTGCCCTCCGAAAGCTAAGGGAACAACAACTGTACGCAAAATACAGCAAGTGCGAGTTTTGGTCACCGAGGTGAAGTTCCTCGGTCATGTTATATCTGCCGGAGGAATAGCAGTGGACCCAACCACCGTGGAAGCAGTGACCAACTGGCTACAACCCACGACCATGACCGAGATCCGGAGTTTTCTCGAATTGCCGGATACTACCGTCGGTTCATTGAGAATTTTTCGAAGATCGCCAAGCCTATGACCAGACTGTTGCAGAAGGAAGTAAAATTTGAATGGACCCTAGATTGCGAAGAAAGCTTCCAAACCCTCAAGAAGAAGCTCGTGTCAGCTCCTATCCTGACTCTGCCAGACATCCGGAAAGACTTCCACGTCTACTGTGATGCCTCTCGTCAAGGATTGGGATGTGTCTTAATGCAAGAAGGGAAGGTTATCTCTTACGCCTCCCGACAGCTGAGACCGCATGACCTGAATTACCCTACCCACGACCTTGGAGTTAGCAGCCATGATTCATGCCTTGAAGATATGGAGACATTACCTTGTGGGAAATCGGTGTGAGGTCTTCACCGATCACAAGAGCCTCAAGTACATATTCACCCAACCGGACCTGAACCTCAGACAAAGGAGATGGTTGGAACTCATCAAGGATTACGACTTGGGCATCCATTACCATCCAGGAAAGGCAAATGTGGTGGCAGACGCCCTTAGTCGAAAAGGGTACTGCAATGCCATCATGATATAGGACCAAGCCCCTTTGCTTTACAAGGAGATGGAAAGGCTGAATCTAGGGATCACCACCCGAGCGTACCTCGCTGCCTTGGAGTAGGGACCTATCTTGATAGACCAGATCCGAGAAAAGCAGAAGGAAGACATGGACATCTTGGAGATCCAGCAGAACATGCTGAAAGGGTAAAGCCCCCGGGTTCTCCAAGGACGAACTCAATACCATCTGGTTCGGAAACCGGATATGCGTACCCGACAAACCTGAGTTGAAGACCCTTATCCTTCAAGAAGCCCACGATACTCTATACTCCATACATCCCGGGAGTACCAAGATGTATCAAGACTTGAAGGAAAAATATTGGTGGGTCAGCATGAAGAGGGAAATAGCTGAGTATGTGGCCAAGTGCGACACATGCCAGTGAGTCAAGGCAGAACATCAAAGACCTGCTGGACTTCTTCAACCCCTCAAGGACCCCGAATGGAAGTGGGAAGAGATAGGAATGGACTTTATCACGGGACTGTCCCGGACCCAAGCTGGTCATGATTCTATCTGGGTGATCGTCGACCGACTCACCAAGGTAGCTCACTTCATCCCCGTCAAGACAACTTACACCGTCGCCAAGTTGGCCGAGTTGTATATGACCCAGATCGTGTGCCTACACGGAGTTCCCAAGAAGATTGTATCTGATAGTGGGAGTCAGTTTACCTCTAAGTTTTGGAAGAACCTTCAAGAGGAACTTGGCACCCGGCTGAACTTTAGCACCGCCTATCATCCACAGACCGACGGTCAAACTGAAAGGGTCAACCAGATATTGGAAGATATGCTTAGAGCCTGCGCTCTAGACTTTGGCAGAATGTGGGACAATAACTTGCCCTACGCGGAGTTCTCCTACAACAATAGATATCGAGCCAGCCTGCAAATGTCCCCGTTCGAAGCACTGTATGGGCGTAAGTGCAGAACGCCGCTGCTCTAGGATCAGACCGAAGAGTCGCATGTGTTTGGGACGGATATATTGAGAGAAGCCGAAGAGAAGGTCAAAATTATCAGGGACAGATTGAAAATAGCCCAGTCTCGACAAAAGAGCTACGCTGATAACCGTCGAAGAGACCTAATGTGGCGCCCCGAGGAAGGTGAGCATCATACGGAGCTCCCGGACGAAGCCCTCGTAGTGGCGGCAGTAGCTGTGAATTTGGTAGACAGGCATCTACAAAACAGCAAGTTGAATAAAATTGAGGAGAGGAACAAAGTTTATAAAGTAGGTCTTCGAGAAATAATTTCCTTTGGCTAATGGCTAGGCGGGTCTGTTTGGCTTCCTACAGTCAAGTCGGCTCTGATACCATCTTGTGGCGCCCCGATTTATCAAAATCGAGACATTATTGAATTTCCATAGAAAAACAATAATACAAGAGGTTCATCATGCGACAACGTACATACGGCAATATCCATGGTACGCAGACCATATTTATTACATCAAAGTTTTGGTAAAAACAGTAATAAAGATAATTAAAATTCTGCATGACGAACATCTCCTTCAGGATCTTTCTTCTCGACTGGGTCGCTACTCCAGACCGTCTTCATAGTAAGCATCCTCTGTGGGGTCCAACGGGTATGAGTACAAAAAGTACTCAACAAGCCACCGCAAATGCAAGTAATAATGCAGGATAATAAACAAAGAAGGGTAATGGCTAACATTGTGGAAAAGTACAGTTTCAGTTATTGCCTTTATTGTAGTCACATTTTAATCATGCGAAAAGTAAACATGAACCTCAACTACATCAACTAACTCGAGGAGTACATTTTACCTCCTCGCACAACAGTCCTTACATGTCAAACCATCATGCACATACATATTCAAAGTAATCTAACTGGGGGATGTCACGCAACCCGCCCTTGACCGTGGGCTCGGCTTTTCGAAAAGATTTAAGACTCTGATCAGAGATGTACTACTGTACCCACAAGGCACGCACTCATCCCAAACGAGATGACCCATACCACGGGAACTCGTGCCAAAACCTCGGCATGAAATGTTCCAAGCAATAACCACCCGCTCTAGGTTTCGCCGGCGCGTCGGGCCGCATCCCGGCTAACGTCGCACCCCCTTTTGCGCCACATTGGTACAAGTCACCCGCAGGTGCTACTTGACCCATCTCCAAATGGTGGCCTCGGTTTGGAACAATCCATACTTTAGTTAGGACTTACCCACTAGACTTGTGGTTAGTACGTAAGTGTATTGCAACGGATCCCTCAGACCGGTCCTTATAGTGCCCCGGGTGCTACCGACCAATGCCCTAGCTTGCACCCGGAACCCACCATGCATCCACTCACAGCCACAATTCCAACACCGACAGAATTCCATAGATGAGAAACAATGGGGATCATATAATAGAACCATGTACTACGACTCATTTTTATCCTATAGCGATCGTGTCGATACATTGGAACTAGCTAGTAACATTTACCATATGGTGACAAGGAGTTTAGGCTAGAGAGCATGGCTTGGGTTGCACATCAAAGGTCGGGGGATGCAAAATAAATATATTGTAAGGGTTCATTTGACTAATGCATATATAACCTATGTGTTTTAGCGATAGTTTAATCAAACATGGGTTCAATATGCTCAAAAGACTGGTTTGGTGACTTGCCTTGTTCAGCGAAAGGCGAGGGAGGGAGTTCCGTGAAGTATTCCGGCTCCTCGGTGGCGTCGTAGTCTTTTCGATATAATAAAGTGAAATAAAAAGAACACAACATTCAATCAAACAATATAACATTACATGATAAGCACATAAGTTAAAGTTAGGTTGATTAAGAATAAGATAAATTCAATTGTTAAGGTTCTGAGATTTATTTTATAATAAATTTTAAGGACAATTAAAGAGTTGTTCTTTTAGAAAGGGGTGATTAAATGTGAATAATGTCATATTAAGTATCCTAATAAATTTTTAATTGGAAATTTCATGTTAGTTTAATGGTTTTCAGTACATGGACAGAAAAGAATAATTATAAATTTTTCTGAAGCTTAAATATTTGAATTTGTATTTTAACCCTAAAGGCATTTGAATATTCATTTGAATAAACATGAAATGTCCAAAGTAAACCTACTATTTTTATTGCATAATCATGTAGAGAATAATATTATGAATTTTCTGAAATTGGAATGGCAATTTTTAGAGTTCAAACGCGCCAGATATGAATTTTACAAGTTTTGAACCTTTTTTGGAATTTATTTTCAAATTTAAAATGCCTCGGGTACACGGTGAGCCAGGCCCACGGTGAACCCACGCACTGTGCGCGTGCGTCGGATCGATCTGGACCGTTGGATCTAGATCCAACGCTCGCGGGCGAGGCGGGGCGTGTAAGTTGACGTGGACGGCTGTGATTAAAACATCGAACCGGTACACGATGAACGGCTTAGATGCGATGCGGGGTTTTAAAACTAACGGACGGCTGAGATTATAACGTACCCCTTCGCTGAGATCTAATGGATCCGATTAAATCACACGCGGGAATTAATCGTAACCGTCGGATCCAGATCACACGGTCGCGCGTGAATCCGACACGGCACGGGTACTCAGCCCATGCCGGTCGTCTTCTCCGGCGATGGCGAGCGGGCCAGGGGCCACGGCAAGCGATGGCGGTCGAAGCTAAGGCCTAAAATGGAAAGAGGGTGCTACGGGGATCACGAGGGTACCCTTGCGGCGAAGAAAGGTCGACGGAGCGAGGTCGGCGACGAGCGGAGGCGGCGAAGGTGTTCGGGTCCTGGGCGGCGACGGCGATCCAGCGGGGTCCGGCGACGACGGAGTGGTGGCCGGCGTTGGGGAGGTCCTTGCGGTCACGTTGGTGGCGGAGGCGTGGACAGAGGCGGTCCGAGGCGACGGCGAGAGGTGGCCGGAGGTCGGGCGGCGTTGTTGCGCTAAGAATCGAATGGAGGGCGCTCTGTTTGGTCTGGGTGCAATTGGACGCGTGAACCGAATGCGGTGGAGGGCAGGGGTTTAAATAGGGGTACCGGCGGGGCAGGGAGGGCGCAATTGACGGTGGCCAGGGGATAAATGCGTTTTGACGCCGGTGAGCTCAGGTTGAACGCGGTTCATCAAACCTGGACGCTTATCGGCCGAGATTAATAGGGGGAAACGGTCGGCGCGTTGAGGGGAATTCATTGCCGGCAATGGATTAAAGGGAGGTGGTCGGTGGGGGCGGATCCGAGGTGAGATTAGGGCTTCAGCCGGTGAGGGGGTGGGGATTTGGGGGCGGATCTCATGGGGACGACAAATCTGATAGGTGGGCGCCACCTGCCAGTGAGCGCGAACGAGCGAGGGAGGCGGCTGACGGGTGGGGCCGCGGCGTCAGGCGCGCGCGCGAGGGGAGGCATTCGGCGCCGATAGGTGGGACCAGGCTGTCAGCCTAAGGCGAGCGGGGTAACGGGCTGGGCCGGCTGGGAGAGAGAGAAGGGAGGGGGGAGCCCATTACTGTTCCTAAGGTTTTCAGATTTAAAATAATTATAGAAAATGGATTAAATATTTTGGAGCATTTCCATAGTGGATAAAATTTTGTAAAATTTCTCAAAATATATTTTGGCCTTGGGAGTTTATACAAAAAATTTCAGCCCCTGGTTTGGTCATTAACTCTATGTTGTAGTTCAAAAGGGTATAAAAGGGTATTAAAGGTATTTTCAGAAATATAAAATCCAGGAAATTGAATTAAATCATATTTTTATTGTTTGAAAAATTTTGGGATGTTAGAAACCTATCCCCCTTACAAAGAATCTCGTCCTCGAGATTGGAACGTTACTCGAATAACTCGGGGTATTGGGCTTTTAGTTCGTCTTCCTTTTCCCAAGTCTCTTCTTCGGCGGGATGGTTGTTCCATTGAACCTTGCAGAAGCAAACGACACGACTTCTGGTTACTCTTTCCTTGGTTTCCAAGATCTTGATGGGTTCCTCTATGTAGGTCAAGTCTTCCTGGACGTTGAGATGTTGAAGATCGGCTTGCTCGGTGGGTACGCGAAGGCACTTCTTCAACTGGGAGACATGGAACACATCGTGAACTCCTGCCAAGGATGGAGGCAGTTCAAGTTGATATGCCACTTCTCCTTGTCGTCGGAGGATCTGAAAAGGTCCGACATAGCGGGGTGCTAGCTTGCCTTTCATGTTGAACCTTTGAGTGCCACAGAGGGGAGTGACTCGGAGATAGACATAATCGCCCTCCTCAAAGGCTAGGTCTCTTCGACGGTTGTCAGCATAGCTCTTCTGCCGGGATTGGGCTGCCTTCAATCGGTCTCTTATGATCTTGACCTTCTATTCAACTTCTCTTAATAGATCGGTCCCAAACAGTTGCGACTCTCTGGTTTGATCCCAAAGCAACGGCGTTCTGCACTTACGTCCGTAGAGTGCTTCGAACGGGGACATTTGCAGGCTGGCTTGATAGCTGTTGTTGTAGGAGAACTCTGCATATGGTAAGTTCTTGTCCCACATTCCACCAAAGTCCAGAGCACAAGCTCTAAGCATATCTTCCAATATCTGGTTGACCCTTTCGGTTTGACCGTTAGTCTGTGGATGATAGGCGGTGCTAAAGTTCAGTCGGGTGCCGAGTTCCTCTTGAAGGTTCTTCCAAAACTTGGAGGTAAACTGACTCCCGCGATCAGATACAATCTTCTTAGGAACTCCGTGAAGGCACACAATCCGGGTCATATATAACTCAGCCAACTTGGCGACGGTGTAAGTTGTCTTCACCGGAATGAAGTGAGCTACTTTGGTGAGTCGGTCGACGATCACCTAGATAGAGTCATGGCCAGCTTGGGTCCTGGGCAGTCCCGTGATGAAGTCCATTCCTATCTCTTCCCACTTCCATTCAGGGACCTTGAGAGGTTGGAGAAGTCCGGCAGACCTTTGATGCTCTGCTTTGACTCGCCGGCATGTGTCGCACTTGGCCACATATTCAGCTATCTCTCTCTTCAAGCTGACCCACCAGTATTTCTCCTTCAGATCTTGATACATCTTTGTACTCCCGGGATGAATGGAGTATAGAGTATCGTGGGCTTCTTGAAGGATGAGAGTCTTCAACTCAGGTAGGTCGGGTACGCATATCCGGTTTCCGAACCAGATGGTACCATGCTCGTCCTCGGAAAATCCGGGGGCTTTACCCTTTCTCATGTTCTGCTGGATCTCCAAGATGTCCGGGTCTTCCCTCTGCTTTTCTCAGATCTGGTCTATGAAGACAGGCCGAGACTCCAAGGTAGCGAGGTATGCTCGGGTGGTGATCCCTAGATTTAGCCTTTCCATCTCCTTGTAAAGTAAAGGAGCTTGGTCCTGAATCATGTTGGCATTGCAGTACCCTTTTCGACTAAGGGTGTCTGCCACCACATTCGCTTTGCTCGGATGATAATGGATGCCCAAGTCGTAATCCTTGATCAGTTCCAACCATCTCCTTTGCCTGAGATTCAGATCTGGTTGGGTGAATATGTACTTGAGGCTCTTGTGGTCGGTGAAGACCTCACACCGATTCCCCACAAGGTAATGTCTCCATATCTTCAAGGCATGAACCACGACTGCTAATTCCAGGTCGTGGGTTGGGTAGTTCAGCTCATGCGGTCTCAGTTGTCGGGAGGCGTAGGATATCACCTTCCCTTCTTGCATTAAAACGCATCCCAATCCTTGACGAGAGGCATCACAGTAGACGTGGAAGTCCTTCCGGATGTCTGGCAAGGTCAGAATAGGAGCTGACACGAGCTTCTTCTTGAGAGTCTGGAAGCTTTCTTCGCAGTCGGGGGTCCATTCAAACTTCACTTCCTTCTGCAAAAGTCTGGTCATAGGCTTGGTGATCTTGGAAAAATTCTCGATGAACCGGCGGTAGTATCCGGCCAATCCGAGAAAACTCCGGATCTCGGTCACGGTCGTGGGCTGCAGCCAGTTGGTTACCGCTTCAACGGTGGTTGGGTCCTCCGCTATTCCTCCGGCGGATATAACATGGCCGAGGAACTTCACCTCAGACGACCAAAATTCGCATTTGCTGTATTTGGCGTACAGTTGCTGCTCCCTTGTGCTTCATCAACCAATCCATCCCTAGTATGAGGTCGAGTCCGGTGCATTTTATGAGGACTGGCTCGGCCCGAAATAATACTCCTTGGATGTCAATCTGAACCTTAGGGCTGTATAAGCGGGCTAAGGTCCTATTGCCGGGAGTGGCAATCACCAAGGGGATGGGTAGAGGGAGCACGTCCAGTTCGTTGGTTTTCACAAAATCTTCAGAGGTGAAGGAGTGTGTTGCTCCAGAGTCAAATAATATTACGGTCGGTACGGAATTCACAGTAAACGTACCGAGCACGACTTCAAGAGCCTCCTGAGCTTCCTCTGCGCTGATGTGGTTGACGCGGGCACAAACCGCCTGGTTGGGTGCCGCGCCTTGGGGCTGCTTGGGGTGAGGACACTGGTGCGAGTAGTGCCCTTCCTTGCGGCAGTTGAAGCAGACGACTGGCCTCCCTTGGCAATCCTTCAAGATCGGGGCCTTGGCGGCTGGTGTCGGCTGAGCGGCCGAAGCTGGTGGAGCGGGGCGAGGATGCCTGGCATTGGATCCACCGGCGGCGTGAGGTGGCCTAAAGGCGGGCCGAGGATGGTAGGCGGGCGCTGGTGGCGGAGGGACGAAGCGGGGCCTCTGAGAGTTCGCCTGCTGGTGCTTGAAGGCGATCATCTTCCTCTTCTTGAGGTCCAACCTGTTTTGCTCAGTCTCTTGGATGAGCGCTTTGTTGACTAGCCATTGGAAGTCGGCGTAGTCGGTGGCCACGAGCTGGATGGACAGCTCATCCTTAAGTCCCTGGAGGAACTTGGCTTGGCGGAGGGCATCGGTGCGCACTTCCTCTGGTGCGTAGCGGGCGAGGCGATTGAACTCATGGAGGTACTCCATGACGGTCCGGTTGCCTTGTTGCAAGTCGCGGAACTCCTGCTGTTTCACCGCGATGACACCGGCGGGGACGTGGGCGGCTCGGAAGGCGATGGTGACCTCCGCCTAGGTCACCACATGGCCCTCTGGCTGGGACTCGCGATAATTATCCCACCATTCAGCAGCGGGACCCTGGAGCTGATGAGTGGCGAAGGCCACTCGCTCCCGGTCGGTGCAGGGGAGGAGGTCAAGCTTCTTTCCGATGGTGCGAAGCCAATCTCCGGCCTCCATCGGGTTGGTGGTGCTTGAGAAGATGGGCGGACGCACGCGCAGAAACTCCGAGAGTTGTGGAGCGGGTGCGGGTGCTGGTGCGCGAGGGACAGGCTCCCCGTTCTGCAGTCAGTCCAACTGAGTTTGTTGGTGCTGCATCTGTGTGAGGAGGGCGGTGATCAGTTGGTTCTGATTCTCCATCATCTCCGCCAAAGTAGGGTGGTTGGCGGAGGGCGACCCAGACTTGACGGGGGCCCGTTGCACCCCAGTTGGGTACAACACCCTCGGGCGCATCACGGCTTCCTCCTGCTCCGTTGTTGGAGCCGGTGTTCTAGTGGTCGGCCATCTTCTAAATTCATAAGGTTATAAGGCAAAAAGATGACAACACAATTAACGAGAATAGTTTATGCATATATAAATCAAGTGGTAAAATGTTCATTACAATCAAGTTCTTATTCTACCCACAACACACTCGTCGTGGGTAGCACCACATACAAAATTATTCTTTTTTATTTAAATAGCGACTCCTAACGCCTACTCGCCACCGGAGGCGGTCTCCGTGCTCTCGGAACCACGGGTACGCGGCTCCTGAGGGATGGTGGGTTCGAGAAAGTTCTCGATGATGGAGTCGGAGACGAGGCCGGGGCGCGGTGCAGGGGCACTGGTGGAGGGTCTGGCGGGAGAGGGTCGTGGCGGGATCCTCTTGGGGCGAGGGAGGGGCTCACGGATGGGCTTCTTCTTCCTTGGAAGAAGAGGAACCATCTCCGCAATATCCTTCTGCAGCTGCATGATCTTGCGCTGCAGCTCGCCATTCTGTTGGATCAAGTTCTTCGTTTCTTCACGAAGGAACTCAACCGCCTCATGGTGCTCGTCGGTGTCGAGCACCGCCTCGGTATGGAGATCGTCCATAGCCTGTAGAAGACGCGACTGCCGGGCCATGACCGGATCACGCACGGAGTGAACTCCAAGGTAGATGCTACGGTGGGCGCCGGGAGTACGCTTCGGCACAAGCCGGAAGGACGAGTTCTGAAGACGATCATCGTGGATCATCCTCAGCTCCATGAGGGCCTGGAGAGCGACTCGTTGGCACGCGACATCGAAAGTCGGGCCTCCAAGTGCTGTGGTGTAGGGCGGCAGGTGTTCTCCAGAGCCGTGGACGGTGAGGGAGACGTCGCAAGGCCCGGCGAACTCGTCGGGGTTCACTCCTTGGAATTCGGTTCGAAGAGGAACCCGAGGAAGGTGAGCATCATACGGAGCTCCCGGACGAAGCCCTCGTAGTGGCGGCAGTAGCTGTGAATTTGGTAGACAGGCATCTACAAAACAGCAAGTTGAATAAAAGTGAGGAGAGGAACAAAGTTTATAAAGTAGGTTTTCGAGAAATAATTTCCTGTGGCTAATGGCTAGGCGGGTCTGTTTGGCTTCCTACAGTCAAGTCGGCTCTGATACCATCTTGTGGTGCCCCGATTTATCAAAATCGAGACATTATTGAATTTCCATAGAAAAACAATAATACAAGAGGTTCATCATGCGACAACGTACATATGGCAATATCCATGGTACGCAGACCATATTTATTACATCAAAGTTTTGGTAAAAACAGTAATAAAGATAATTAGAATTCTGCATGACGAACATCTCCTTCAGGATCTTTCTTCTCGACTGGGTCGCTACTCCAGACCGTCTTCATAGTAAGCATCCTCTGTGGGGTCCAACGGGTATGAGTACAAAAAGTACTCAACAAGCCACCGCAAATGTAAGTAATAATGCAGGATAATAAACAAAGAAGGGTAATGGCTAACATTGTGGAAAAGTACAGTTTCAGTTATTGCCTTTAGTGTAGTCACATTTTAATCATGCGAAAAGTAAACATGAACCTCAACTACATCAACTAACTCGAGGAGTACATTTTACCTCCTCGCACAACAGTCCTTACATGTCAAACCATCATGCACATACATATTCAAAGTAATCTAACTGGGGGATGTCACGCAACCCGCCCTTGACCGTGGGCTCGGCTTTTCGAAAAGATTTAAGACTCTGATCAGAGATGTACTACTGTACCCACAAGGCACGCACTCATCCCAAACAGAGATGACCCATACCACGGGAACTTGTGCCAAAACCTCAGCATGAAATGTTCCAAGCAATAACCACCCGCTCTAGGTTTCGCCGGCGCGCCGGGCCGCATCCCGGCTAACGTCGCACCCCCTTTTGCGCCACATTGGTACAAGTCACCCGCAGGATGCTACTTGACCCATCTCCAAATGGTGGCCTCGGTTTGGAACAATCCATACTTTAGTTAGGACTTACCCACTAGACTTGTGGTTAGTACGTAAGTGTATTGCAACGGATCCCTCAGACCGGTCCTTATAGTGCCCCGGGTGCTACCGACCAATGCCCTAGCTTGCACCCGGAACCCACCATGCATCCACTCACAACCACAATTCCAACACCGACAGAATTCCATAGATGAGAAACAATGGGGATCATATAATAGAACCATGTACTACGACTCATTTTTATCCTATAGCGATCGTGTCGATACATTGGACACTAGCTAGTAACATTTACCATATGGTGACAAGGAGTTTAGGCTAGAGAGCATGGCTTGGGTTGCACATCAAGGTCGGGGGATCCTAAATAAATATATTGTAAGGGTTCATTTGACTAATGCATATATAACCTATGTGTTTTAGCGATAGTTTAATCAAACATGGGTTCAATATGCTCAAAAGACTGGTTTGGTGACTTGCCTTGTTCAGCGAAAGGCGAGGGAGGGAGTTCCGTGAAGTATTCCGGCTCCTCGGTGGCGTCGTAGTCTTTTCGATATAATAAAGTGAAATAAAAAGAACACAACATTCAATCAAACAATATAACATTACATGATAAGCACATAAGTTAAAGTTAGGTTGATTAAGAATAAGATAAATTCAATTGTTAAGGTTCTGAGATTTATTTTATAATAAATTTTAAGGAAAATTAAAGAGTTGTTCTTTTAGAAAGGGGTGATTAAATGTGAATAATGTCATATTAAGTATCCTAATAAATTTTTAATTGGAAATTTCATGTTAGTTTAATGGTTTTCAGTACATGGACAGAAAAGAATAATTATAAATTTTTCTGAAGCTTAAATATTTGAATTTGTATTTTAACCCTAAAGGCATTTGAATATTCATTTGAATAAACATGAAATGTCCAAAGTAAACCTACTATTTTTATTGCATAATCATGTAGAGAATAATATTATGAATTTTCTGAAATTGGAATGGCAATTTTTAGAGTTCAAACGCGCCAGATATGAATTTTACAAGTTTTGAACCTTTTCTGGAATTTATTTTCAAATTTAAAATGCCTCGGGTCCACGGTGAGCCAGGCCCACGGTGAACCCGCGCACTGTGCGCGTGCGCCGGATCGATCTGGACCGTTGGATCCAGATCCAACGCGCGTGGGCGAGGCGGGGCGTGTAAGTTGACGTGGACGGCTGTGATTAAAACATCGAACCGGTACGCGATGAATGGCTTAGATGCGATGCGGGGTTCTAAAACTAACGGACGGCTGAGATTATAACGTACCCCTTCGCCGAGATCTAACGGATCCGATTAAATCACACGCGGGAATTAATCGTAACCGTTGAATCCAGATCGCACGGTCGCGCGTGAATCTGACACGGCACGGGTACTCAGCCTGTGCCGGTCGTCTTCTCCGGCGACGGCGAGCGGGCCAGGGGCCACGGCGAGCGATGGCGGTCGAAGCTAAGGCCTAAAATGGAAAGAGGGTGCTACGGGGATCACGAGGGTACCCTAGCGGCGAAGAAAGGTCAATGGAGCGAGGCCAGCGACGAGCGGAGGCGGCGAAGGTGTTCGGGTCCTGGGCGGCGACGGTGATCCGGCGGGGTCCGGTGACGACGGAGTGGTGGCCGGCGTTGGGGAGGTCCTTGCGGTCATGTTGGTGGCGGAGGCGTGGACAGAGGCGGTCCGAGGTGACGGTGAGAGGTGGCCGGAGGTCGGGCGGCGGTGTTGCGCTAAGAACCGAATGGAGGGTGCTCTGTTTGGTCTGGGTGCAATTGGACGCGTGAACCGAATGCGGTGGAGGGCAGGGGTTTAAATAGGGGTACCGGCGGGGCAGGGAGGGCACAATTGACGGTGGCCGGGGGATAAATGCGTTTTGACGCCGGCGAGCTCGGGTTGAACACGGTTCATCGAACCTGGACGCGAATCGGCCGAGATTAATAGGGGGAAACGGTCGGCGCGTTGAGGGGAATTCATTGCCGGCAATGGATTAAAGGGAGAGGGTCGGCGGGGGCGGATCCGAGGTGAGATTAGGGCTTCGGCCGGCGAGGGGGGGGGAATTTGGGGGTGGATCTCGCGGGGACGACGAATCCGACAGGTGGGGGCCACCTGCCAGTGAGCGCGAACGAGCGAGGGAGGTGGCTGACGGGTGGGGCCGCGGCGTCGGGCGCGCGCGCGAGGGGAGGCATTCAGAGCCGACAGGTGGGACCAGGCTGTCAGCCTAAGGCGAGCGGGGTAACAGGCTGGGCCGGCTGGGAGAGAGAGAAGGGAGGGGGGAGCCCATTACTGTTCCTAAGGTTTTCAGATTTAAAATAATTACAGAAAATGGATTAAATATTTGGAGCATTTCCATAGTGGATAAAATTTTGTAAAATTTCTCAAAAATATATTTTGGCCTTGGGAGTTTATACAAAAATTTTCAGCCCCTGGTTTGGTCATTAACTCTATGTTGTAGTTCAAAAAGGTATAAAAGGGTATTAAAGGTATTTTCAGAAATATAAAATCCAGGAAATTGAATTAAATCATATTTTTATTGTTTCAAAAATTTTGGGATGTTACACCTAACCTTTGAGGAGGGTGATTATGTCTATCTCCGAGTCACTCCCCTCCGTGGCACTCAAAGGTTCAACATGAAAGGCAAGCTAGCACCCCGCTATGTCGGACCTTTTCAGATCCTCCGACGGCAAGGAGAAGTGGCATACCAACTAGAACTGCCTCCATCCTTGGCTGGAGTTCACGATGTGTTACACGTCTCTCAGCTGAAGAAGTGTCTTCGTGTGCCCACCGATCTCCAACAGCTCAACGTTCAAGAGGACTTGACCTACATCGAGAAACCCGTCAAGATCTTGGAAACTAAGGAAAGGGTAACCAGGAGCCGTGTGGTTCGCTTCTGCAAGGTTCAGTGGGACAACCACCCCACCGAAGAGGCTACATGGGAAAAGAAGACGAGCTGAAAGCCCAATACCCTGAGCTATTCGAGTACCGTACCAATCTCGAGGATGAGATTTTTTGTAAGGGGGTAGGTTTGTAACACCCCAAATTTTCAAAGAAATAAAAATATTATTAAATCCCATTTCCTGGAATTATTTATTTGGAAATACCTTTAATGCCCTCCTTAACCTTTTTGAACTAGAACCTAGATGAAATGACCAAACCAGAGGCTAGAAAATTTTGTACATGATCCCAAGACCAAGATATATTTTTGAGAATTTTTACAAATTTTTATCAACCTTGGAAGTAGCCCAAATATTTTAATCCATTTTCTGCAAATATTTTTAATCAGAAAACCTTTTTAAGCAGTAATGGGCCTCCCCCTCCCTTTCCCTCTCTCCCGGCTGGCCTAGCCCGTTACCCCGCATGCCTCGGACTGACATCCGGACCCCACCTGTCGGCGCCAACCGACCCCCTCTCGCGGCCGAGCCCGACCCTACTCGTCAGCCACCGCCCTCGTGCGCTCGCGCCCGCTAACCGCCTCGGTCCACCTGTCGGATCTGTCGTCTACCTCCTGCCACCGCCCCCAAATTGCGCCGGCCGATGACCCCCCTGCCTCGGATCCACCTCGCTGGCCCCCCTCTTTATTCCATCGCCATTAAACGGTCCCTCGCGCCCGGCTGACCATTTCCCCTCGTTAAACCTCGTGATTACGTCCCGGGATCGCGCTGCGCGTGCATGGCCGAGCCCTCGCCGGCGAGTTAAGGCCCTCCCTCGGCTTTCCTTGCATGCAAGCTCCGCCGGTGGCCCTATTTAAACCCCCTGACCATCCGCGTTTGATCCCCCACGCTCACTCGCAGCGAGAACGAACAGAGCACTAGCACTTCGGTTTTTAGTGCACCACCGCCGCCCACACTCCGGTCACCACTCTCCTTCACCGGTGACCTCTCCCATCCTCGCCAACCGCACCATTGTGACCGCAAGGACCTCGCCAACCTCGGCCACCCCTCTGCCGGCGACGAACCCCGCCGGAACACCATCGCCGATGAGGAACCCGAACCACTCCACCGTCTACCCTCACCGCCGACCGCACTCCGTCGACCTCGGACCGCCGTGAAGGTACCCTCGTGATACCCTAGGCGTCCTCTTTCCATTTCTAGGCCTAGCTAGGATCGCCGTAGCCCGCCGTGGCCTCTGGCCCGCTCGCCGTCGCTGGAGAAGACGACCGGCACGGGTCGAGTACCCGTGCCATGTCGGATTTGATCCTGGCCGTGCGATCTGGATCTAACGGTACCGATTAAATCCCATGTGCGGTTTAATCTGCACCGTCGGATCTGAGTGAAGGGGTATGTTTTAATCTCGCGCGTCCATTAGTTTTAATAACCCATGTTTAATCTGAGTCGTTCACTGCGTACCGGTAAGATGTTTTAATCTCAGCCGTCCGCGATAACTTAACTCCCCCGCCTCGCCCTCGTGCGTTGGATCTGGATCCAACGGTCCAGATTGGGCAGGACCACGCGCACAGTACGTGGGTTCACCGTCGGCCTGGCTCACCGTGGACCTGAGGCTATTTTGAATTTAAATTAAATTCCAGAAACTATTTTAAACATGTAAAATTCATATCTGGCGCATTTGAACTCCAAAAATTATCATCTCAATTCCAGAAATTTTGTAATTTTATTCTCTACACATTAGGACAATAAAAACAGTATGTTTACTTTGAATATTTCATTCTTATTTATTAAAGTATTCAAATGCCCTTAGGTTAAAATACAAACTTTATTATTTAAATTTCAGAAAAATTTATATTTATTCATTCCCTGTTAATATAATGAAACCACTAAGTTTTCTATGTACCTTTCATTTTAAATTAATTAGAAAGCTTAAAAAGAGATTATTTCACAATTTAAAAATCCCTTTTAGAAAGGGCCAGATTTCTTTATAGTTCATTTTAAATTATTTATAAAATAGGTTTCAGAAACTAACAACTTGGTTTTCCTTAAATTAAACCAATTTAAACCTATGTGCTTGTCGTGTGGTTTTGTATTGTTTAAATTGAATGTTGTATTTATTTTATTTTGCTTTATTTATTTGGGTTAATTTTTTCCGTGCCATTACAATTTTCACGGTTTGCCAATATGCCATCGGTGTGTCACTGACAAATGGGGACCGCCACAGTCACTGACAGTGGCATATAGGCAATTTCTGAAAATTATAATGGCATGTGAGTAATTTTCCCTTATTTATAACGAGAAGACTACGACACCGCCGAGGAGCCGGAGTACTTTCCTGAAGTTCCCACCTCTCCTTTCGCTGAACAAGGCAAGTCACCAAACACCACTTTTGAGCATATTGAACCCATGTTTTACTAAACTATCGCTAAAACACATAGGATATACATGCATTAGTCAAATGAAACCCTTACAATATATTTATTAGGATCCCGCGACCTTGATGTGCAACGCAAGCCATGCCCTCTAGCCTAAACTCCTTGTCACCATATGATTAGTATTATTAGCTAGTGTCCAATGTATTGACACGATTGCTATAGGGTTAAAAATGAGTCGTAAAGATTGGTTCTACTATATGACCCCCGTTATTCTCATCTTTGGAATTCTATCGGTGTTGGAGTTGTGGTTGTGAGTGGATGCATGGTGGGTGTTGGCGCAAATGTTACGCCAACAGGTTCTCTGAAATCAAGAACGGACAAACAGGAAGTTTGCGTTTTAGGACTACTTCGAGCCTCCGAAATGGATAATAGCTCAAGTGGTCCGAATATGTGTAGAGGAATAATTTCTTCTCCGGTCCCCTTTTACAAGGTACAATGGGAGGTATTTATAAAGGAAAAAGCATAAGGAAAAGACCTTTTTACCCCTAACCTACAACCGATATAGTGGAAACTATTCGGTACTATAAACAAAGTTACATACGGTAAAGTACTACAAGGTAGATGGATAAGCTGGACATCCAATCAGTCATGTCCTTAGGCTTCGAGGCCTCCATCTTCCATTCGGAGGGTTCTCCAGATCTTTGCACCGTTGCACCCTTCGGCGTGGCGACGCATGCTTCGAACCACAGCTCACCAGCTTCGGAGTCCTCTCCCGCCCTTGAAGGATTAATCTTTAAGTCTTGGAAATGGAGTAATTTCCCCCAACAGTAGCCCCTCGAATACGCCTTTCTGTAGTTAACCTGTTTAGAAAGAAGGCAGTATACGAAAGGAACATTTCTATTTTCTGAGGCTTAAAAGGATTTGGGGATGTTGAGACTTAGCCGAGGACTTTGAGCTCGACGCGTTCGAACCTTCCCCTTCGAGTTCTTGATATAGTGGGAACGCGCGTTGGGAAGGGAACGGTTTCGGAGTGCGAACATCGTGGAGCGCCGTTAGAGGTAGCCGTTACAGCGCAAGTAGCCGTTACCCTCTGCAAAAAAAGGTAACGGTCGATTTTTACAGCGGTTGTACGCCGTTCCAATTACCGGGCCCACTTGTCGGTGGCAGAAGCCGAACCTGCAATGTGAAACCAATCGAAGAGTAGTACTGGTCGTGCGATTATAAAAGGGGAGATGAAGATTAACCGAGATTTTTTACCACATTCATCACCTGCGATTCACCTTTCCCCCAATCTTTCCAACTCTTGAACACTCGAGCACGATGGCGAGAACTAGCCACACCACCCCAGCAGCGGCCAACACCCTGGCGCAGCGGCAGGCATGGGCCGCATCGGCAGCAGCGGCAATGGCGGGGGCTCCGAGTGGTGCTTGGCCCAAGAATCCTCGGGCGCTCCATCCGCCCTCCAAGAAGAAGATTGCCCAAAGCTTCATCATCGGCCAATCCATGAGCACCGCCGAGTCCATTGAAGAAGCAGTGGACGGAAAGCTGGGGGCTGGACTGAGGACTCGAGTCCCTAGGACAGAGTCGACTCCAAGGCCGCGGAGCGGAGAGGTGGTGGTCTTCGAAGCATTCTTCGAAGCAGGCCTGGGACTGCCAGCCGTGGACTTCTTGGCAGAGGTATTGGACTTGTTCCACATAACTCTGCCTCAGCTGTCCCCCAACGCCATCGCCCGCTTGGCCATCTTCGAATGGGCGCTCCGGGCAGAGGGATGCGAAGGACGCTCCGAAATCTTCGCCGTGACCCACGAAGCCATATGTCAACCGAAGCCACAAGACGGCCCAGGGGACTCTAAAGTGACGATAGCCTTCGGCAGCGTCAATTTCCAGCTGCGGAGGGAGCATGCCCTCCACTTCCCTGCAAAAGCTATAAACGACAGGTGGTACACAAACTGGATTCTTCGGTGGTTTTATGCCGAAGTCGGAGAGGACTCCCCCCTCGCTGGTCCTCTCCAGGAGATCTGGTTCTGGAAGGAGGCGGACATCTCTCCGAACCCTAGCCTGCTCTCGACGAGGCTAGGGTTGCTCACTTCGGTGGCTCGTCGCATGAGCATGCGCGACCTGGCCGAGGAGTTCGTCGGTCTTCAGATCCCTCCACTCGGAGCCAACTGGCCGATCGTGTTCCCACAGGCCTCGGAGGGGGACCTCCGAAACTTAGGTACACCTTCTCCTTGCAGCATCATATTAAATGAATAAATCAATTATACTCATATTTTTATACCTTTTTCTCTCAGCGGCGCCTCTGGCATTGGCTCTGGAAGGCATAGTTCGGGCCACCGAACGGATTCTCGGAGCCTCTTCTATAGCCGAGAGGCAAAGAAGGTTAGAGCTGGTGGGGAGCTGGGAGCGATCCAACAGAGTGTGGAGAGCTCTCAGCAGGGAGCCCCCGAATCTTCCTGACTTCGCCCCGACCGGAGCGGTTGGCCGCAAAAGGAAAGCCGCTGCCGAGCCCTCCAAGAAGGCCGGCAAGCAGCCGCTTCAGAAGAAGAAGGTAGCGAAGCACCCTTCGCAGTTGGCACCTGCCTTGTCTGCTTCGTCGCCAAGCGCGCAAAGCTCAGCCTCCGAAGAGGCAGAGGACTCCGACGGCCAGACAGCGGCGGTCTTCGAAGCCTACCTCCTGGATGATGAAGACATAGGGGAGGTCCCCCCTAGTACCTCCGTCAGGGAGGTAGTAAGTGCAACTCCGACTGTTCTCCCTGCGCCCGTCGTCGTGCAAGTGGAGTCAGACTCCCCTACTCCCAACTTGCCTGCACCCGAGGCGGTCCCGGCGGAGACCGTGGCTCTGACTGGAAATGTTGAGGGCAGGACCTCGGGGGATGACTTCGCCGACATCCTTCAGATGTACGAGGTCTTGGAGGATCCAGCAATCCTTCCCCACGAAGCTCCCGGAGGTTCTTTCCGAAGCTCCTCCTTTTTTAACTAATACTTGCCTGCTATCTGTGAAAACATGCTTATTAATTTTGTTATTGAAATAGGTACCTCTTCGGGTGTTGATGCTTTGGTGGCGTCCGAAGTCCCTGCATCTTCGGAGGCTGCTATTCAAGCGGACCCTCCCGCGCCTCTGGAGGCTCCGAATTTGGCGGCGGAGAATGTGTCTTTCGGGGCAGATGACGTGCTTGCCGGGATGGGGTTGGCGACGGAGGTTACTCCTGAAGTGGCCGCCTCGACCACCGAGGTTGCCTCCGCCGCTGTGGTTCTGGTCGAAGGGGTGGCTGCCGATGGTCGGAGTACTCCTTCTTCGCCCTCCTTCATACCGGGTAGGGGCAAGAGTATTTCTAGCCTCGGTCTTCTTCCTGGCCAGGCCGTGACCTCCGTTGGCAATTCGGAGGATGAGGCCACAGTGGATGATGCTCAAGCTCTGTCTTGGCTTCCTCTGCTGGCTCCGTTCCTGGAGCATCGGAGTGGCCTCTGAAGACTCATGGAGCCCCTGGCTGAGAGAAGCCAGGACATCGCTAATTCGGAGTTGATCTCCATCTTGAGCGAGGCCAGGGCTTCGACACTCAACACGGCCCTCGAAAGGGCTGCCCTTCAGGTATGAAAAAGACACCATAGCTAATTCGCATTAGTGGTCATAAATACTTCAGTACTTACTTAGTTCTTTTTGCAGCAATTTGTCCTTGCTAGAGCGGCAGCGACTTCCAATGAGGTCAAAGTTAATCGACTTAAACGGAAGGTCACTACCCTCCAGACGGCCCTTAACGACTCCATCGGGAGATCCCTCAGGCTAGAGGAAGAAGTCTTGGAGGAACGGAGGGCTAGGGCGGCGTCTGACGAAGCCCTCGGAGCCCTCCGTTCGTCTGCCCACGAGGTCGAGGCCGAGCGCGTTGTCCTTCGAGCGGAGGTTGAAAGACTCCGCCAGGAGGCTGCTACCTCAAGTGCGCAGCTGGTGGAGCTTCAGGGGGCTCTTAGCCAGGCGATGGCCCTCAAGAGTTCTTTAATGCTCCGGGTGGCCGAAGTGGGTGCGACTGCAGCAGGCCTGGAAGCAGCGGAGAAGAAGAACTCTAGTACTACGGATCATACCTTGGAAGCCCTTCAGGGTACGCTAGAGTACTTCGGCACCATGTGCCCTTCGTCTTCTGCTGCGACCCATGAGCCCCTTGACCGGAAGCTGATGAGGATCCAGGTCGCTTCGTCGTTGATGAAGAACTCCGGTATTCAGTACGGGGAGATCTCCAAACAGTGTGCTGGTATCGGGGTTCTTCGTCATCTTGAATCCCTTTGGATCCCCCTTGGCTTAGTCGGGGGTTCGTCTCCTGGAGGCTTCGCGGACGACGACTTGCTGTGGCCATCTTCGGAGGTGGCTTCGGCCTGGGAAGCCTTCCAATCGACCTGGAAGATGGACCATAAGGTCGCAGCTAAGGCCTGGATTGACGAGGCCCGTCGGCAGAAGCAAGCGCAAACAAAGCCACCACTTCCTGCTTCGCCAGCCCCTTCGGTTCCTGCTCCGCCGACCGACCCGCAGGTCTAGCCGCTTAGGATTGCTATGTATATGAAGCCTTGTAAACCCTGTTTTTATTAATGAAAAAGTTATAAACGAGAACTTGTCTTGGGTGTTCTTCTCTTTTTTAGGTTTTGTCATGCCCTTCGAGCCCTTCCTTCGAACTCCTGGAAATTATCGACGAGCTCCGAAAGGAGTGGGCAAACCTCGAGGGTTTGAGGCCTTACCGCCGCTCCCGCTTTTCTGTTCCCCGCGGAGACGGAGGGGAGATCACCCTTGAAGTTCGAAGGGACGTCTTAGCTTATATTAAAGAGGAAGAGAAGACGGAGGGGTCCTCGTCTTCCGAACCTATTAACTGGTCCGACTCGGAGTACCGAGCCGAAGACCCTGCGGAGGCTGACTCTGAAAGGCTCCTGACATGGGCTGAGCTTCAAGAGGAGCAGAAGAAACTGCGAGCCTCGAAGAAGAAGAGAAGCACCCGAACTAAAAGGACAACTTCGGCGGCCTCGAGCTCCAAAGGGCAAAGTAACCGTAGGGGTAGCTCTAGGGGCCGAAAAGGTCTTCGATTTTACTTAGGCTTAGACACAAATTTCTCTTGATGTACAAGTATACTGATTTAATGTGGAATGCTTCGAAAGCATGCTGTGTGACTCCTACCCTCCGACCCCCCTTGTGGGTGGCGGAGCCTTTACCATAGAAAAGGGTTCGCTAGGCACAATGAATGTCCGAACACCCGCATGCTTCAAACTTGTACTTATCGTTTGCATTTTTAGTTTGCTTTCGCGGACTAAAAATTTGCTCGCTTTTTTTTAAGTCTTTAGACTCTTGTACGGATCTTAACAAGTTGGAGCCTGGAATCCGTAGGCTGGCCACCTTCGGCTCTTTTACAGATACTTCGCACCCGGAGGCCGAAAAATCTGTTTTTCTTTAAAGTCCTTAGACTCTTCTACGGATCCTAACAAGCCGGAGCTTGGAATCCATAGGTTGGCCACCTTCGGCTCTTTTACAGATACTTCGCACCCGGAGGCTGAAAATCTGTTTTTCTTTAAAGTCCTTAGACTCTTCTACGGACCCTAACAAGCCGGAGCTTGGAATCCGTAGGTTGGTCACCTTCGGCTCTTTTACAGATACTTCGCACCCGGAGGCTGAAAATCTGTTTTTCTTTAAAGTCCTTAGACTCTTCTACGGACCCTAACAAGTCGGAGCTTGGAATCCGTAGGTTGGCCACCTTCGGCTCTTTTACAGATACTTCGCACCCGGAGGCTGAAAATCTGTTTTTCTTTAAAGTCCTTAGACTCTTCTACGGACCCTAACAAGTCGGAGCTTGGAATCCGTAGGTTGGCCACGGAGCCCTTGAACCAATGGTTCGAAGGCAGCTGCTTGGGTCTTTAGAAAAATGCTTGGCTCTACAAGCATCTCTGTCCTCCTAATGCGTCCATCAGGAGTAAGGGATATTCGGAGAGCAAACAAAATTCGACCCTTATCTTTATTCATAGAAAGGAAAGTTTTTACAAATGATTACAAGGGGCCCCTAAGCAAAATAATGCTTAAGGTGCTCCGTATGCCATGCATGCTTCAACTCTTCTCCTTCTAAACTTGCTAATTTAAACGACCCGGGGCAGCCTGAGCGTAAGATAACATATGGTCCTTCCCATTTGTTTCCTAGCTTCCCCGGAGCTATTACACTTCGCAATACCAGATGACCTGGTTTTAACTCATTTAGCTTTACCTTCGGGTCATACCATGTCTTGGTGTGCTTGTGGTACTTAGTTAGGTTCGCGACAGCTCGAAGCCTTGTTTCTTCTGATAAATCCAGCGAAGTGCTCCTGTCACTTTCGTCCCCAGGTTGTACTACGCGAAGCGATCCACCTCTGAGCTCCGTAGGAGTCATGGCCTCATCTCCGAAGTGTAATCTAAACGGTGTGAACCCCGTTGACCTGGTTTGAGTTGTTCGAATGGACCACAAGATTTTGGGGAGATCTTCGACCCACAGCCCCTTGGCCAATCCAACAATTCGGTGATTCAGCCCGGAAAGGATGTTCTCGTTGGCTCGCTCAACAGCTCCGTTGGACTGTGGATGTCGTACTGCTGCGAAGCACAACTTAATGCCTAGTTCTTCACAAAATGTTTGGAAGGTGTCAGCTTCGAACTGGTTTCCATTATCCACCGTCAACTCTCTTGGAACTCCGAACCTGCATATGATATTCTGCCAGAAAAATCTTTGCACATTCTTCGAGGTGATAGCTGTTAGTGGCTCCGCCTCAACCCATTTTGAGAAATATTTGATTGCCACCACCGCAAATTTCAAGCTGCCTTTTGCCACTGGGAAAGGGCCTATGAGGTCCATGCCCCATCTAGCCATTGGCCATACTGGGGCAATAACTTGAAGCTGAGCTGGCGGGCGATGGCTCTGTCTGCCCATCCACTGGCAGCCTTGGCATGTTCGAACTAGTTCTTCCGCATCTCTTACTATTGTTGGCCAATAAAACCCTTGCCGAAGCATCTTGCCTGCTAGCGCTCGAGGGGCTAAATGACCTCCGCATAGTCCTTCGTGGATGCCTCGAAGTATGTCTTGACCTTCGGGTTGTGAGATGCATCGAAGTAGGGGTGAACACACTCCGGCCTTGTATAGCACTTCATCAACAAGCTTGTAATTTCGAGCTCTTGCTTGCAACCTTCGAGCTTCTGGGCCTTCAGGAGGGTCCATGCTACTTTGCAACATGCTTATTATCGGAGCCCGCCAATCTGTAGTTGGAATGCACATTACTTCTAAAGAGGGTATTTGATCAGCCGCTGGTTGCTGTAGTTCTTCGTAGAAAGCACCCTCCGGGAGGTCCACCGCCCCTGCTGCAGCCTTCGCAAGAATATCTGCAAGTTGATTCTCTGCCCGAGGGATACTTCGAACTGTAAACCCTTTGAATGCTGCTTCGGCCTTGCGGATTTCTTCAAGGTATTGCGCGAGATGTGGATTTTTTGCTTGAAAACATTTGTCAATATGCCCCACGACGACTTGGGAATCTGTCTTGATCACTATTCTTGCAGCTCCGAGCGCTTTAGCCTTTCGGAGGCCTAGCAAGATTCCTTCATACTCGGCAATGTTGTTAGTGGTTCTGAAGTTGAGCCTTGCGGAATACATGGCCCTCTGCCCTGATGGTGATATGATGATGGCCCCTGCTCCGGCTCCTGATGCTTGATAAGCTCCGTCAGAGAATATTGTCCAAAAACCTTCGGAGGGTTCTTCCGGGGTCCAAATTGCAGATGGAGTCCATTCTGCTACGAAATCTGCTATAATTTGAGATTTAACAGTTGTTCTCGCCGTGAAGGAGATTTCGAAGGGTGCCAGCTCGACCGCCCATTTTCCAATCCTGTCGGTGGAATCTTTGTTTCGGAGCATATCTCCAAGAGGATACGACGTAGGGATGATCAGGTTATGCGCCAAGAAATAATGCCTCAGCTTCCGCGAGGCCATTACTAGGGCATAAGCAAACTTCTCGAGCTCGGAGTATCTGACTTTAGCTCCGGATAATGCCTCCGACACAAAATATACTGGGTTCTGGACTAGTTTTCCTTTAAGCTCAACTTCCCGGACTAGTACTGCGCTCACTGCTGAATTTGTTGCTGCAAGATAAAGGAGCAATGTTTCTTCTGGGAGAGGAACGGTCAAAATTGATAATCTTCCGAGGTATTCTTTTATATCATCGAAGCTCTTTTGGCACTCCGATGTCCATTGAAAGCTTTCGGACCCCTTTAGTGCTTTGAAAATTGGGAGGCTCTGCTCTGCTGACCTGGCCAGGAACCTGCTAAGAGCTGCAAGTCTCCCTACTAACTTTTGAACCTGCTTCAAATTCTCTGGTGGAGCCATCCTTTGCAGTGCACTTATCTGTGTTGGGCTAGCTTCGATTCCCCTGCTTGAAACTAAGTACCCTATCAGTTTTCCTGCTTGTGCTCCGAATATACATTTTTCTGGATTGAGGCGTACTCCACATGCTCGGAGGCTCTCGAACGTTTCAGCTAGATCTAGGCTATGCTGGTGCTTTTGAGCACTTTTTATTACAATATCATCCATATAGGCCTCGACATTTCGGCCTATCTGATGACCTAGAGCTTTAGCTATTAAAAAAGAAAAGGTTGCTCCGGCATTCCGCAGCCCAAAAGGCATTCTTACATAACAAAATACTCCGGAAGGAGTTATAAAGCTTGTCTTGGATTCGTCTTCACGTTTTAGCCATACTTGATGATATCCGGAGTATGCGTCGAGGAAACTTAGCAATTCGGACCCAGCTGTGGAATCTACCAACTGATCTATTCGGGCCATCGGGTAGGGGTCTCGCGGGCATGCTTTATTTAATGAAGTGAAATCAATACACATGTGCCACTTGCTCGAGTCCTTCTTTCTTACAAAAACAGGGTTAGCCAACGACTCGGTATGGGCTACCTCCCTGATGATGCCAGCCCTTAACAATTTTTCTACTTCGGCCTTGGCTAGGTTTGCTCTTTCTGCTGACAGCTTGCGGAGCCCCTGGCGCACTGGCTTGGCCTTCGGGTTGACGAGCAGACTATGCTCGATGATGCTTCGATCGACCCCGGTGATGTCTTCGTCAGCCCAAGCAAATATGTCCAGATTTTTCCTGACGACTTCTTCTAACGAGGCAGTTATTTCCGGAGACAGCCCCTTGCTGAATTGCACTGGGTACTCTTTGCCATCTTCCGAGATTATTCTTGTCTCAACATCGCCCTCCGGGCTTGGCTTGAGCGAAGACCCCTTCGGAGGGTTCGAGGCCTTCGGTACTTCTTCGATGCTTTCCACCACATTATGCAGTTGCCGGGGGTCTAATGGCTGCCCATGGCCATACTCCGTCCTCCTGGCTACAGCTTGGTCTCCTGAAATAGTAAGCACTCCACCTTGCGTGGGCATTTTGAGACAAAGGTAATTATGGTGTGCTATAGCCCCGAACTGGTTCAACATCCCTCGGCCGAAGATAGCATTGTAAGCGTATGGGGCATCAACCACATCGAAGATCACCTCTTCTACTCGGGCCAAAGGCCCCTCTCCGAAGGCAACCTCGAGGCCTATTTGGTCGAGGGCATCGAGAGGCGGTCCTGAGAACCCTTGAAGCGGCCAGGCTGCTGGAAGTAGATGCTTCCGAGGTATGCACATCTGATCGAAGGCCTGGACAAAGAGTATGTCTGCGGAACTCCCGCCATCTACCAGGATCCTTCGTACTTCTACTCCTGCTATATCAGCAGAGATGACCAATGGGTCAGCATGGGGGAACTTCACCCCCGCAGCATCACTGGCTGTGAACGAGATGGGCACACGGGACCATTCTGGCATTCCTTCGGTGGAACTCAAGGTCCCAATGTGTCCGACCTCGCGGACGTACTCGCGCCGCTGCCTCTTGGACATGGTTCCGAGGGTCCCACCTCCGGAGATGGGTAGGACCACTCTCTTGTCGCGGTCCTGCGAGTCTTCTTGCTTTGGTGGTGGCATAATACTGGCCACCGGCAGCCGCATAGGGGCTTCGAGGGCACTGGCCCAGGCCACTTCTTGTACAGGCTCTGGCCGTGCCGATGGTGGGGCTCGATCCGAAGCGCCCCGCCCGGTACTTCGTTCAAGGTAGTCGCCCCGAAGGGCTAACACTGCCTTGCAGTCCTTCGTGTCATGGCTTCTATTGTCGCCATACACGCAACAGAAAAACTCTGGCGCCTGCCAGACATCCTTTCTTGAGGCTTCGATGGCCCGGCCTTGAAATTCTTCGCCTGCTGGAAATTGGTAGGTGCCTTTGGAGCAGAAGGTGCAATGTTTAGCACCTCCGAACGGAAATGCTTCTTCCCCCGCTTGTATTCGTTGAAGCGGTTGTCTTGTGGAGGTTGCAGAGCAGCGGAGGCTTTGGGCTCCCTTTTGACTTCTCGGAGGGTGGGCAATGGTGCTTCAGCTCGCCGAAGACATCCTTCCTCCGCCTTGGCATACTGTTCGAAGTATGCCATGAGCTGCGCCACAGACATCACCGGCTTTCGATGGAGTTTGCTGAGGAGGTCGGGGTTCAACACCCCCTCGCGGGCAACATCAACTACCGACGAGGTAGACAGGCCCTTGATCTGTGACTTGGTGTGGGCGAAGCGCGTGAAGTACTCCCGGAGGGTTTCTCCCACCCGCTGCTTTACCTGGAACAAACTTCCTGTGGACATCGGGGCCACGAAGGTGCCTTGGAAGTTGCTCACAAATTTCTTTTTTAGCTGCTCCCAGGAACTGATCGATCCTGGCTTTAGGGACCAGAAGCCAGCGGAGTGCCACGCCTTCGAGAGCGAGGGGGAAGCATTTTGCCATGGTGCTTCGCACCCCTCCGCTCGCTTCTATTGCCAGGGCATAAGAGCGGGCGAACTCTCCGGGGTCCGACCCCCCGGAGTACTTGTGCAGCTTCGAGGCCTTGAATCTGGGGTCGAAAGGCACTCTCTGCAAATCCGAATGTAATGGAGACTCGTTATCGAAGGATGCATTCTCGGCTTTCTCCGGGACTTGGATAACTTCTGGGGGATTGTGGGTACCACCGTCTTGAGGCCCTCCCGGAGTTTCGGTGGAAGCTTGAGTGCGGAGGCGATCGGCGGCCTCTTGCCTCCACCTGGATACCTCCTCCTGAAGCCTGGCTAGCTGCGTAGCCTCGGTTTCGGGAGGGCCTTCGTCTTCGTCGGAGGGCACTTCTGGATCTCGGCTAGCTGCGTAGTCGGTCTGAAGCACCGTAGGAGGAGCCAGAGGGCCCCAGGGCGCTCGATGCCCAGCGGTCTCGGCGGGAATCGCCGGATTAGCCGAGGGTCCGGCTCCATTGGTCCGAGGGGACCTTCAGAGAGGACCCGAAGCCTGGCTTCGCTTCGGAGGCATAGCTAGCCGCGAAGAGGTCTTGGAGATGGAGGACTTCGAACGACTCGAGAGGTCGAGAGAAGGCCTTCAGGCTGCACTAAGAAGCCCTTAACTGAAGGGTGCGCGGAATCTTGAGACTCCAAGTGATGAGGACATCACTTCACATGATACACACATGGAGCCTCCACCTACAATTCAGTTACTAGGACGAATCACATGCGCCCGTGCCCGTCGCTTGAACCATGAGGTTAATTCTTTCCTTAGCAACTATGTCAATATTTGTTTGGATGGCATGCTACTGAATACTAGTGATATTTTGTTGCTTAGGAACATGGGAAATGAAATAGAAGAATTGGAGTTCAAGACGGAGCCGCACGGATGTTTGAAGTCAAGATTTCGCTGGTTCGGACTACATCGACCACCCTGCACCAAAATGGGCATAACTTCCCCATACGAAGTCCGATTGGCACGTTCTTTGACTTTTTGGAAAGCTGAGGAGAAGACGGATCGTTTGCCGTTGGTTTCACATCATTTGGAGTCTCGGGTCGTTCTGTGTGACCGAAACCGTCCTGCGTGACAGAACTGGGCCGTGTTGGCCCATAGTGCATGTCTGTTCGCCTTCTAGTCCACAGCCCATGTCTGTTCGCCTTCCACAGGCCGCCGCCCTATATATTCTCACGCCAGCCGCCTCTAGGGTTAGGTTTTGCTTTGTTGCATCTACACTGTTGTGTTTAGATCCCGCCTCTTGCACCGGACCGATTGGCTGCTGCATTGGCGTTTGTGAAACCTCACCTTATCTTCGTTTGTCTGTGATTTGGCATTCGATTTGTATCCTTCCTGTTCTTGCTCGTGTTCTTGGGTTCGCTTGCAGGAATTAGCCTTCGTGGCGAGGTCAATCGCGTCCTGCGTGGTTGATAACCAACGGAGACAGTGGTGTAACGATTGCAAGGTTTTGATCCGTCGGACCGGAGCCTTGGATCGCCAACGTCGAGATTCTCCACCAACCCAAGTTTATCCCTTACCTAGCGGAAGATCGGGACCTCTCCCCCATCAGCTGGTATCAGAGCTCAGATTTCCCGTTAGGTAATTTCGATCTACTTTTGTTTTTACCCAGAGTCCAGAAAACCGCACCAAAAAAATTCCCCACCGAGAACCCCTTTGTGCCTTGCGATTTTAATTTCAGTTTTAACTTTGTTGAGTTCGTGTTCTTGGTCGAGTCTTGTTGCTGGTTTAGTCATCCCTCCGTGTCGTTTGAGTAGTAGTTGTTCTTGTGTCTCAGATAAAATTCCCCACCGAAAAACCCCTCTTCCGCAACCCTATTTTGTTTTCCACATCTAGTCTCTTGTGACCCCCCTTCAGTAAAACAGGCATAACTTTTCGCTCGTTTGGCAGAAAAATCTGAAATTTTTTGAGCGTGTTCCTGACCCGATTTGGGTGGGTACCCTAACCTGTTTCACCGGTTAGCCCTCACCAAAATCACCAAAAAAATCAGGAAGATAAAGAAAAAAATTGGACAAAGTTTTTGCTCGCCGGACAGCGAACTTGTTTGAATTTTTGTGAGCCACATCCCACCTCAGTTGTAGGTGCCAATTTTTGTGGTTGCATTTCTGGTCATCCTTGTTCAAAAAAAAATAGAGTGAAAAAAAAAGAAAAAAAAAAGAAAAAAAAAGAGAAGCGGTCCTGTTAGTTGCTTGTCCGAACTCTTGTCCGAACTCCTGTCCGAACACTTGTCCGATCTGAGGCAGGCATTGGCTGTTTGTTGCTTGTCCGATCTCTTGTCCGAACTCCTGTCCGAACTCTTGTCCGGACTCTTGTCCGATCTGAGGAAGGCATTGGCTGTTTGTTGCTTGTCCAATCTCTTGTCCGAACTCTTGTCCGAACTCTTGTCCGATCCCTTGTCCGATCAGCGGCAAAAAAAAAATTGTGCACATACCCTTGTCCGATCCCTTGACCGATCCCTTGTCCGATCTGTAGAGAGCTGAATTTGGTCTGTGTGTTGCTTCCTTTTGAGTTTTGGGCACATAGTTTCCCTCTATTGCTTAAATTTTGCGGAAGAAGCATAATTGTAAAGCGTTAAATGTGATCAATTTATTAGTACTGAAATGTAAACATGCGTATGCATCATCATCTTCTAACTCGAGGAGTGCGTTTTACCTCCTCGCACAACAGTCCTTACATGCCATGAATAACTCAACCATTCAAACAATTGTAAACTAACTGCGAGTAGTCACACAACCCGCCCTTGACCGTGGGCTCGGCTTTTCGAAAAGATTAATTATACTCTGATCAGAGATGTACCACTGTACCCACAAGGCACGCACTCATCACTTACACCGAAGTGTAACGAGATGACCCATTTCATGGGAACTCGTGACAAAACCTTCCATATGGTCTTCCCCGACTCAACAGCACCCTCTTATAGGTTTCGTATCGTGTCTCGACGTGTCGAGTTTCCACCATACCCCCCTTAAGCCATCGTCGGTACAAGGCGCCCTGAGGGCTAGCCCCTTGCCCCCTCCACTATGGTGTCGAGAGTCGGAGTGTTCCACACTTCCAGTTAGGACTTACCCATTAGACTTGTGGTTGGTACGGAAGTGCTTTGCAACAGATCCCGCAGACCGGTCCTTATAGTGCCCCGGGTGAGACCAACTAGTTTCCGAGCTTGCACCCAGAACCCACCATACTTATAACCTAGCCAACTCCAACAGAGTCTAGAGACGAGAATAACGGGGAAATTCATATACAGAATCCAGCTATATACGACTCATTCTTTTTATCTTATAGCAGTTGTGCCGGTACATTGGGCACTAGATAGTATTTTATACTGAAGGGAGAGCTCGTGTTGGTGTTGTTGGAGACGGAACAACTGTGCGTGCTGCTCTTGCATCTGCTGCTGTTGCTGCTGCATCTGGTTCAGAAGAGCTGAGACCAGCTGGTTCTGAGTGGCCATCATCTCGGCCAGAGTGGGGTGGTTGGCAACCGGGGCCTGCCGTTGCCCAATTGCTCCCCACTGAGGCAGGTTCCCGTTATCTCCTCGTTCTGAGGAGCGTCGGAGCCCTGAGTGTTGGTCATCCTGAAGTTTCCAAAGTAGACAACATTTTCTTAGAGTATATTATTATTAAGTTTTATTCCAAAAATGTCGTTCTTGCGGTTACACTTTATTTATTTCTTCATTCATGCCTTATATTTTGACATGAGTGGCAATACAGTCAAGCAAAAAGAAAAGCAAGCAATCGTAAAACTACGTCTATGGTAGCTCGGGGGACGGCTCAATCACGGGCTCGTGGGAGACGGGCAGGGTCGAGGAACTGGATGGTCCGGCGGGAGGTGCGCTGCGGGAAATCCTCTTGGGCCTCACGGTGGGGATCCGAAGGGATTTCCGCTTGGAAGGCGGAAGAGGTGCGATCTCCTCAAGATCCTTCTTCAGTTCTTGGATCTGCTGGCGGAGCTGGGTATTAACCATGGCGCCTTGGCATAGAAGCTCATTCTGATGCCTCAATTCCTCCACCTCGAGGGTCAACTAGGGGTTCTGCTGAAGTTGTCGACGGAGCTCAGCATTCTCACGGTTTAGGTTCTCCGAGGTATGGCGGTAGAAGTCAATTGTGTCATGCTGGCTGTCTACATCAAGAATGGCCTCGGTGTGGAGGTTGTCCATGGCCTCCAGAAGTCTCATGGTGCGGGCGATGGCAGAGTTGCTCTGCGTGAGGGAGCTGATGTAGATGCTGCGGTGACTCCCGGGTGTGCACATGGGCATGAAGCGGTAGATGGTGTCACGGAGGTGGCAGTCGTAGACCAGTCGAAGCTCGGCGAGGGACTGAAGAGCGGCTCGCTGGCTGGCCACCACGAACGAAGGTCCTCCAACTCCATGGGTGTAGAAGGGTGGCTGCGTGGAGGAGGGGCGGATAAAACCGTGACCTCGCAATAGCTCTCGCTCGCATCGGGAAAGATCCCGTGGAACGCGGGCTCATGGGGAAACCCCAAGAAGTCGACGAGCACGCAAAGCTCGCGGATGAATCCGACCTCGTCACGAAGAGTCCCGCTCATGGTATGGACCGACATCTACAAAAGAGAGAAAGTTTTTGTGAAGATCTCGGAAGATGAGAGGATAAGTAATTTTTGTAAGAAAATATAGTGAATATAAGTCCTAAGGTCAGGTCTGTTTGGCTTCCTACAGTCAAGTCGGCTTTGATACCATCTTGTCGCGCCCCGATTTAACAAATCAGGACTTTATTGAAATTCCATAGAAAATCAATAAAACAAGACGTTCATCACGCGACCTCGTACAATACGGGCAATCATTCACGGTTCGTAGACCGCATTAATACAAAAGTGAATAAAGATGAAGAGAAACTAATAAAATAAGGGTCCTAGATGAACGCCTCCTTCCAGTCTCGCCTTGACTGGGTCGCTACTCCAGACCTTCATCATCCTCGTAGTAGACGGGCTCTGGTGGTGTAAGTCAACGGGGGTGAGTACAAACGTACTCAGCAAGCCACCGAATGCAAATATAATGCAAGATAATAACAAGGGAGATAGTGGCTAATTTTGCGGAAGAAGCATAATTGTAAAGCGTTAAATGTGATCAATTTATTAGTACTGAAATGTAAACATGCGTATGCATCATCATCTTCTAACTCGAGGAGTGCGTTTTACCTCCTCGCACAACAGTCCTTACATGCCATGAATAACTCAACCATTCAAACAATTGTAAACTAACTGCGAGTAGTCACACAACCCGCCCTTGACCGTGGGCTCGGCTTTTCGAAAAGATTAATTATACTCTGATCAGAGATGTACCACTGTACCCACAAGGCACGCACTCATCACTTACACCGAAGTCGAGATGACCCATTTCATGGGAACTCGTGCCAAAACCTTCCATATGGTCTTCCCTGACTCAATAGCACCCTCTTATAGGTTTCGTATCGTGTCTCGACGTGTCGAGTTTCCACCATACCCCCCCTTGAGCCATCGTCGGTACAAGGCGCCCTAAGGGCTAGCCCCTTGCCCCCTCCACTATGGTGTCGAGAGTCGGAGTGTTCCACACTTCCAGTTAGGACTTACCCATTAGACTTGTGGTTGGTACGGAAGTGCTTTGCAACAGATCCCGCAGACCGGTCCTTATAGTGCCCCGGGTGCGACCAACCAGTTTCCGAGCTTGCACCCGGAACCCACCATACTTATAACCTAGCCAACTCCAACAGAGTCCAGAGACGAGAATAACGGGGAAATTCATATACAGAATCCAGCTATCTACGACTCATTCTTTTTATCTTATAGCAGTTGTGCCGGTACATTGGGCACTAGCTAGTATTTTATAGTAGAGTGACAAGGAGTTAAGGCTCAATAAGCATGGCTTGGGTTTGCACACAAGGATGGGGATATAATAAATATAAGTGTAAGGCTTGACATTGGACTAATGCAATATTAACCTATGAGTTATAGCGATAATTTATTAAAACATGGGCTCAATAATGATCAACTATTTCCACAAGAGGGGTCGATGACTTGCCTTGATCAGCAAATGGTGAAGGTGGTACCTCGGGATAAAACTCCGGATCTTCAACGACGTAGTAGTCTTCTCGATACGGAAAAGTAAATAAAACATTCAATAAACATTCCAAAACAAATCAACCATACTGACATACATGTTTTTGTTGGATTAAGTAAAGGAGATAGAGTCTTAAAGTTTAGGGAATTGTTACTTAAATATTTAAGATTGATTTCTAATGAGATTTCTGAATTTTATGACTTGATGTAATTATTTTTCCTAGGGGTTTTTATTTTCCCTTTTTAAAGTTGAAGTAAAAAGGTATTGAATAACCTTATTATTATTTTAATTGTAGTAAAAATACTGGACTTAAGTTATTAGGTTTCCTAAGGTTGTTATATAAATTTTTAGGATATTTCCATAAAGGGTTGACTTTTTCTTAAATGCATTAATTAAATGTCCTAAAAGGGCCTTTGCAATATCATTCAATGGAATAAAGTGGACAAAATGAATATTCTATTTTTATTGTATTACAAACAGTGGAATAAAGTCATTAAGTCCTCTGAGTTTATTATATAAGTTTTCATGATATTTTTGTAAAATGTTATATTTCTATTATATGAGTTAATCATTTATCTTAAAGGGCCTTGACAATGTTATTTAATAAAATGAAATGGGCAAAATGAATCATTATATTTTTATTGGCTTATAAACAGTTTACTGGAGTCAATATATCATCCAAAATTAATATATAAATTTTTAAGAGTTTTTCTGAATTATTTAATTGAAATATGATTTTCCTCCTAAAGGGGGTTTTTCTTTATTATTTAATAAGATTATTATGTGCCAAATAAACATATTGTGTTTATTGCATAAAAGTGTAGAGGATAAAAAGACAAATTTTCCAGAATTAAAATGGTGAAATTTGGAGTTAATTTGAGCAAGATATGAATTTTTGAAGTTTAAACTATTTTTCTGGATTTTATTTCAAACAGAAATCAGGCGTGGGTCCACGGTGAGCCAGGTCCACCATGGACGCGCGCACTGTGCGCGTGGGCCGATTGAATCTGGACCGTTGGATCCAGATCCAATGATCGGTGGCGGGGCGGGGCGCTTAAGTGGCGATCGACGGCTCACAGGCCTCGATACCCTTTTGGCCAGATCAACGGCCGAGATAAATCCCCCACGGGTTTTAATCTATGCCGTTCATCTCAGATCGCACGGCGGAGCGCGTTTCCGGCACACACGCGGCACGGGGAAGACAGATGTCTTCGTCCCCGGCTCCGGCGGCGCGACGACGAGCGGCTAACGACAGCGGCGCTGGCCTAAGGCCCTAGTTTTCGACAAAAACGGAAAGAGGAGGGGGTAGGGAGCACGTAGGTACCAGCGATGAGGTCGTTGGAGCAGGGGGTGGCGACCGGCGGTGAGAAGGTGGCGACGGGCTCCTCGGGTGCGACGACGGCAAGGCGATCCGGGGGTGGTTCTGCCCAACGGAGGCGAGACCGGGGTACGGTGAGCGACGGCGGTCCCGACAGTGGCTACGGCGAGGGCGGCGGTTGCACGGAGCGCCGGCGATCGGCGGCTGGAGCTTAGGTGAAGGTGGTGGCGAAAAGGGAGAGGGATGGGCGCCCGGTTTGCTTGGGCTTGGCTTCTTTCGGGTGGCCTGGATGCGGCGGCGTTGGGGGGTTAAATAGGGGTCACCGACGGGGAAAAGGAAGGCCCAGGGGAGGAAACCGAGGGGGTTTCCAAAGCTCGCCGGCGAGGCTTCCATGTGCTCGGGTTCTTGCCATATACGGTGGAAAGCGCGTGAGAAACGGGGGAAGGAGGTCGCCGGAGGATGGGCGGTCGAGATCCGGCTCGATTCGTTGACCCGAGGCGGCCGGCGGCGAATAGGGCAAGGGGGGCGACGGGAATGGAAGGGGGAGATCCCCTTCCATTGTTGAAGATGAAACTGACAGGTGGCCCCCACCTGTCAGTGGCTGCGAGCGAAAAGAGAAAGGCTGACGAGCGGGCCATGTTTGGCAGCGACTGAGGGGGATGCGGGAGAGGCTGGCGAGTGGGACCGGCCAGGCGCGAGTGGGCGGGGAGCAGGGGAGGGCGTGCCGACAGGTGGGTCCCGCCTATCGGTGAACGCGGCCGGACTGGGCTAGGCCGAAAGGCCTTGGGAGGGGGATTCAGGGTTGCGGCCCAAAGGTATTTAAAATTCATTTTTCAATTAAAATAATTCCAGAATATTAATTATTTGATTAAGGCTTGAAGCACTATTGTTAAAATTTTGTAAAAATTCTCAAAAATATTTCTTGGCCTCTAGTTTATCCCATAAAATTTTCAAGTCCAAATTTTGAATATTTATCTCTGTTTGGCATTAATAGGGCTCTTTTAGGATTTTCATTAATAACAAAATTCAGAAATTCCTTTATTAATATATTTCTTTTATTTTATTTTATTTTTATTTTGGGGCTGTTACATGGAAGAAGGTCATGGGGACCTGTCGGACGAGGATCACCCGAAGGCGCCGCAGCAGCCGGTGCCTCCATCGCCTGCTGTCGGGCCAGGGTTGAAGCAGGGACAGGAGCCTTGTGGCTAGTCTTCGCCATGAGAGAGGTTGGAGTTTCAAGACTCGAGCTCGGGAAGCAGAAAGGGGAGAATATGTGAGCAGTTGGTAAAGTATCTCATCCGCACTTTTACCCCTCTATTTATAGCCTGTGTTCACAGACATTTTACCGTTCATACATGCCTTTCCATCTTACGTATCGTTATGATATATTGCAACTCTTCGTGAGAACCCATCTCCAGAAACAAAGCGACGCTATAACTCTTTCCGCAAAAAGGGGTAACGGCTATTTATGTGTATAACGGTCATCTCAGCTTCGCAAAGGCTATCTTTGAAGTTGCTCTGATGATACCTTCATAAGGAAGTTGATTCGAAGTTTATAAATTTCTTAATACTTCCAAGGGTGGTATATTTTATTAAGCCCCTGAGCATGAATATGTTTCTCGCGTATACTGCTTTCCTAACTTTACAGATCACTCGGAGAAGCGTATTCGAGGGGCTATTGTTGGGGGAAAATACTTCATCCCCAGGGTCTCTACAGTTATAAGACAAAGACAATTTACTAGACCAAAGTTCATGTCTTAACTCCGGCCTCGCATATGATCAATCTCGGAGAATCTGTGCAGACTTCTGTTCGGAGTATAACTTCGAAGGTTCAATCTTTAGAGAGCTTATCTGCCAGCGAGGATAGAAGACTTATCTTCTTTCTAGTCAGATTAGTCTTTTACCATTTTAACCCTATTAGAGGTACCGAAATAGTTTCCACTATGTCAGTTGTAACTGAGGGGTAAAAGGTCTTTTCCTTGAGATTTTTACCTATAAATACCCCTATTCTCACCCTGTAATAATCATCGAATACTCAGCTATTCAATACACAACTTCGAACTACTTCGATCTATTATCCTATTCGGAGGCTTGGAATAGTCCGCTTCACAAACTCCTCATTTGTTAGTTCTTAATCTTCAAGAACCTGTTAGCGTAATCTTTTACACCAATAGTAGCATTGGCCGATGTGTCCATTGACACCATCCATAACAATGTAGAATGTCTGTCGGGTAGGGATCTTTCGGATTACGACTTTTTTAGCGTGTCCAGAGGATGTTTCGTACTAGTGTCTGTAAAGTCGGCTGGTGTAGTGTTGTTGTTTCTAAATGAGTATTCATGTCGAGCAGAAGTAATCTAGATTGGCTAAAGTCTCGTGTAGAGCAATATCGGTTTGCTAAAGATAGTGTTGCCGAGGCCATCAGAGACTTTAGCGAAGTAGAGAAATTAGGACAAGGTTTCGCGTCGACCGATCCTTTATAAGAAATTGACATAGGCGATGGTAGCATCCCAAGGCCGACTTTTGTAAACCAACATTTACATGTTGATGAGAAGGTCGAAGTAATAAAGTTGCTTCGGTCGTTGTTGGGGGAAAATATCTCATCTTCGGGGTTATTGCCAAAGCAGCACGAAGACAGCTAACTAGTTCGAAGATTGTCCGAAGACCTTCTTCGAAGATGCTCGGAACCTGGTTCGAACCTCGAAGACAAGCACTGGTTCGAAGTATGTCTTCGAACCAAAGCCCTTCAGGATCTTTTCTGCCAGCTAAGATGGAAGACTTATCTTCTATCCTATTAGATTAGTCTTTTACCATTTTAGCCCTATTAAGGAAACCAAATAGTTTCCTTAATGTCGGTTGTAATAGAGGGGTAAATAGGTCTTTTCCTTAATGTTTAGGCCTATAAATACCCCCCATTTCACCCTGTAATAGGGACCGAATACAAGTGATTCAATACACACTTTCGAGCTATTCTAAGCTATTATCCTTTCGGAGGCTTAGAACAGTTTGCTTCGCAAACACTTCGTTTGTTAGTTTCTTTTCTACAGAAACCTGTTAGCGTAATCTTTTACGCCAACAGTTGGCGCCGTCCGTGGGGAGCCTAGTCCAAAAAACTTCGTTCTCTACCAACTTCTTACATCATGCCTCCTAAGCGGAGCGCACCTCGCAATCCCACTCGGAGGTCTTCTCGGATCTCCGGAGAGATACCCTTCGACACAGTCGAAGTCGGAGGGTCTTCGACTATCCCTCCACCTCAAACTCCGCAAGGGGCTTCTATCCCTCGAGGATACGAAACCTCTCCGCCAACCCCTTCCATACTTCGACCGCCCGGAGCCACTCTGCCACCCTCCATTCCGATTCGAACTGATCATACCAGCTCTCAAGACCCGGAAGGTCCTTCCGGAGGAGATGAAGATAGCCTTGGAGACATGGCCACTCAAATGGCCAATCTTCAAGCCGAGGTAGCGAGGTGGCGACAAGAGGCTGCGAACAGGCTTCGCTCTCAAGCCACCCCAGCTATCCCCGAAGTGCACGAAGACAACGATCTTGATTATCCCGAAGCCCCGGAGAACGCCTCTTACGACAATGAATCTCCGTTGCATCCTGAGCTTCAGAAGGTTCGCTTCGATCCGAAGTTCAAAGCTTCGAAGCTTTGCAAGTATGCCGGAGACGAAGATCCCAGTGAGTTTTGCGCGTTCTTATGCCCTAGCAATTGAGGCTAGTGGCGGAGACAGAGAAACTATGGCGAAGTGCTTCCCGTTAGCCCTTCAAGGAGTGGCATTGAGATGGTTCTGGTCTTTAAAGCCAGGATCAATCGCTTCGTGGTCACAGTTGAAGAGGAAGTTTATAAGTAACTTTCAGGGCACCTTCGTGCCCCCCATGTCGACAGGAAGCCTTTTCCAAGTGAAACAGCTCCCCGGAGAAACATTGAGGCAGTACTTCAAGCGCTTCGCTCACACGAAGTCACAAATTCGGGGGCTGTCCACATCCTCAGTGGTTGATGCGGCTCGAGAAGGCGTCAGTCATAAAGGCCTTCTGGATAAACTACATCGGAAGAGCATCACCACAGTATCACAGCTGATGTCATACTTCGAGGAGTACTCGAAGTCCGAAGAAGGTTGGCTTCGGAGGACTACTGCTACTTCGACAGTGTTGACGGAAGTTAAAGCAGAGTTGAAGACTTCGGCGCAGCCGCAAGAACCAGTCTTCGAAGTGCAACATGATAGAAGAAGAGGGCAAAAGCACCCTCGCTCTGAAGTCTTAAACATTGCACCCCCACAGAAGTTTGCACCAAGAGCTCCACAGTCTGCGGGGAACAAGTCCAGCGGTTGGAGGCCGCCAGGGGAAAACGGCTGGCAAGGTCCAGACCCTTTTTTGTTGTATTCATGGAGAGAATCGAAGCCATGCAACTGACACTTGCAAGGCTATTCTTACCCTTAGGGGAGAATACTTGGAGAGAACTTCAGGTCGAGGTAGTACCGACCGAAGTCCAGCAGCAACAGTGCGCCCAGAGCCGGTCCAGGCTGTGGCGCGGATAGAAAATTTTGATGCTGCAAGGCACCCTCCAGTGGCCAATGTTATGCCACCTCCGAAGCAAGAAGAAGGGCAAGATAGAGGGAAGAGAGTAGTTCTCCCTATCTCTGGAGGAGGTACCCTCGGAAGCATGTCCAAGAGACAGCGAAGAGAGTACGTTCGAGAAGTAGGCCACATTGGGACTTCGTCATCTGCAGCTGCAATGCCGGAGTGGTCTCATGTTCCAATATCTTTCTCTGCGGAGGATGCAGCTGGTATCAAATTCCCGCATGCAGATCCATTGGTTATTACTGCTGATATTGCAGGGACTGAAGTCCGAAGGGTGCTAATTGACGGAGGTAGCTCGGCAGATATCATATTTGTACAAGCCTTCGATCAGTTATGCATTTCCCGGAAGCATCTCCTCCCAGCGGCTCGTCCTCTGCAAGGCTTCGCAGGACCTCCGCTTGATGCACTTGGCCAGATAGGCCTGGAAGTAACCTTCGGAGAAGGTTTACTAGCCCGAACCGAAGAAGTTATCTTTGATGTGGTAGATGCCCCGTATGCTTATAATGTCATCTTCGGACGAGGCATGTTGAATCAGTTCGGAGCTGTGGCGCATCACAACTACTTGTGCATAAAGATGCCCACACAAGCAGGGGTCCTGACAGTCTTCGGAGATCAAGCCATGGCTCGGAGGGCAGAATATGGTCACGGTCCTCCTCTTGATCCGAGGCAAGTAAACAATGTCCAAGATAATGGAGAAATTTTTTCAGCCTCCTCCGAAGCTTCGAGGAAGTCATTTCCAAGACCAAGTCCCGAAGGAGAGATTGCAACGAAGGTCATTGTCAAAGATGGTAAAGAATACACTTTTCAATTTGGTAAAGATTTACCTCCCGAAGTTGCAACTTCCTTGGAAAAGGTCGTAGAAGAAAATTTGGATGTCTTCGCCTGGTCTGACGAAGATATCACCGGAGTCGATCGGGATATTATTGAGCACAGCTTGCTTGTAAACCCGAAGGCCCGGCCTGTTCGACAAGGGCTCCGGAAGATGTCCGCAGAGAGAGCTGCTCTAGCTAAGGACGAAGTTGAAAAACTGTTGAAGGCTGGGATTATCAGAGAAGTGGCCCATACAGAATGGTTAGCCAACCCAGTCTTCGTCAGAAAGAAGTCCTCCGGAAAGTGGCGCATGTGCATTGATTTCACATCTTTGAATAAAGCGTGCCCACGTGACCCCTACCCCATGCCCCGAATTGATCAACTAGTTGACTCCACTGCAGGCTCGGAGTTACTAAGCTTCCTCGACGCGTATTCCGGTTATCATCAAATATGGTTGAAGCGCGAAGATGAAATCAAGACGAGCTTTGTAACTCCTTCGGGAGTCTTCTGCTATGTAAGAATGCCCTTCGGCCTAAGAAATGCCGGAGCTACTTTTTCAAGATTAGTTGCTAAGGCTCTAGGTCATCAATTAGGCCGCAATGTGGAGGCCTATATGGATGATATTGTAATAAAGAGTGCTTTAAAGCACCAACATAGCCTAGACTTAGCAGAAACATTCAATAGCCTTCGGGCATGTGGGATCCGTCTTAACCCCGAAAAATGTATATTCGGAGCTAAGGCTGGAAAGTTGTTAGGGGTACTTAGTTTCAAGCAGGGAATTGAAGCTAGCCCTACTCAAATAACTGCGCCTGCAGAAGATGGCTCCTCCGGAGAATTTAAAGCAAGTGCAAAAGCTGACTGGACGTCTGGCCGCACTTAGCAGGTTTTTATCAAGGTCTGCAGAGAGGAGTTTGCCAATTTTTAAAGCTTTGAAAGGGTCCGAAGATTTTGCATGGACACCGGAGTGTCAGAAAAGCTTCGAGGATATTAAAGATTATCTCAGCAATCTTGCTACACTTACGGTGCCTATTGCGGACGAAACCCTACTTCTGTATCTTGCAGCTACAGGCTCAGCTGTCAGCGCAAGTCCTTGTCAGAGACGCGGATATTAATGGGAAGTTGGTCCAAAATCCTGTCTATTTCGTATCCGAAGCATTGTCAGGAGCGAAGACAAGATACTCCGAACTTGAGAAGTTCGTTTATGCTCTGATAATGGCTTCGAGGAAGCTAAGACATTATTTTTTGGCTCATAATGTAATTGTACCAACTTCGTATCCTCTAGGAGATATGCTCCGAAGCAAATATTCCACTGGAAGGATTGGAAAGTGGGCAGTAGAACTAGCACCCTTCGGCATATCTTTCCTGGCAAGGACAGCTATCAAATCTCAAGTCCTAGCAGACTTCGTAGCAGAGTGGACTCCACCTGCGAAGTTGACTCCGGAGAAATCAGATGACGGAGTTTGGACTATTTACTCCGATGGGGCTTTCCAAGCATCCGGAGCAGGCATTGGGGCAGTATTAATTTCACCATCAGGACAAAGAGCAATGTACTCCGCAAGACTCAACTTTAAGTCTACCAATAATATAGCGGAGTACGAAGGAATTTTATTGGGACTCCGGAAAGCACGTGCTCTAGGGGCTACAAGGATAATTATAAAAACAGATTCTCAGATAGTAGCAGGGCACGTAGACAAAAGTTTTCAAGTCCGACATCCACAGCTTGCAAAGTACTTGGAAGAAATTCGCAAGATCGAAGCACATTTCAAGGGTATTTCCATTCGGAGTATACCAAGAGCTGAAAACGTGCAAGCGGACATTTTAGCGAAGGCTGCTGCCAGAGCTGTGGATGTGCCTGACGAAGCTTTCTATGAGGAGCTCAATGTACCTTCGGTGCCACAAGTTGCTTCTGCAGAGATTCTCTGCATTCCTAGTGCAGATTGGAAAGATTCGATCATAGAACTCTTGCAAGGAGGAACAAATTTGCCCGAAGAGCCCCAATTGTCAAGATTAAAGCTCAGAGCAAGAAATTATCAGTTAATCAACGGTATATTATACAAGTCGGAGTATGTTCCCCTCTACTTCGATGTATATCTCAAGCCGAAGGCCAAGAAATTCTTCGAGAAATTCACGAAGGCCTTTGTGGAAGTCATTTAGCCCCTAGAGCTCTGGCAGGAAAAACACTTCGCCAGGGGCTTTATTGGCCCACAATAACAGCTGATGCGGAGAGCTTGGTCCCGCACTTGTCAAGGATGCCAGTGGATGGGTCGACGGAGTCATCGCCCACCAACAGCTCTTCAAGTCATTGCTCCGGTATGGCCTATGGCCAGATGGGGTATGGATCTAATTGGTCCCTTTCCGTTAGCAAAGGGAAATCTGAAGTTCGCAGTGGTAGCTATTGAATATTTTTCTAAGTGGGTAGAAGCAGAGCCCTTAACAGCTATCACTTCAAATAATGTACAGAAATTCTTCTGGAAGAACATTATTGCCGGTTCGGAGTGCCTAGATATCTCACAGTTGATAATGGAACACAGTTCGACGCAGAACCCTTCAGGAAGTTTTGCGAAGACCTAGGCATTCAACTATGTTTTGCTGCAAGTAAGACATCCTCAGTCAAATGGAGCCGTTGAGCGAGCCAATGGAAATATTTTATCAGGGCTAAATCGAAGAATAGTAGGATTATCAAAGGGACTGTGGACTGAAGAGCTTCCGAAGATTCTGTGGTCCATTCGGACTACGCAAACAAGGTCCACGGGTTTTACTCCGTTCAGACTACTATTCGGAGATGAAGCTATGACTCCGACAGAGCTCAAAGGGGGGTCGTTTCGTAGCACCGAACCGGACATCGAAGAAGAAAGACAAGCTTCGTTAGATTTGTCAGAAGAAACAAGACTTCGGGCTGTAGCTAATTTATCAAAGTATCATCAGCAGACGAAGACTTGGTATGACCCGAAGGTTAAGCTCAGCGAGTTAAGGCCGGGTCATCTTGTTCTACGAAGCATTATAGCACACCAGGGAAGTTAGGCAATAAATGGGAAGGTCCATATCTAATTGTCCGCTCAGGGCGCCCTGGTTCATTCAAATTAGCTAATTTAGAAGGTGAAGAGTTAGCACATACTTGGCATGCGGAGCACCTAAAGCGATACTTTCGCATAAGGGCTCCTTGTAATTCGCTTGTAATCACCTCTAAATTAATAAAGCTACACCCTTCTGTTTGCCTTCCCCTTGACACTCCTAGGTTTCCCGAGCGGACGCGCTGGGACGGAAGTCGATCGAGAGGGAAGTGTCATCAGCTGGGCTGTATTCCGGACTTTGTACTTATAAAGTCGAAGCCTCCGGTGTGGTGGCCTGAAATCCATCCTGAGCCCAGCTGATACCTTGTAGGCATCCGTAAAAAGCATACCAATACCACATTCTACGAGTCCAAGCTTCGGCTGTAGACTTCCGTAAAAAAGAGCCGAAGGTGGGCCCAAAATATGCGGAGTCCAAGCTGCAGCTTGCAGACATCCGTAAAAAGAGCCGAAGGTGCCAAATTCTGCGAAGTCCAAGCTCCGGCTGGAGCTTCTGCAAAAAAGAGCCGAAGGTGGCCAAAATTCTGCGAAGTCCAAGCTCCGGCTGGTAGACTTCTGCAAAAAAGAGCCGAAGGTGGCCAAATTCTGCGAAGTCCAAGCTCCGGCTGGTAGACTTCTGCAAAAATAGCCGAAGGTGGGCTAAAGCAAAACAGCATTTAAGCCATGAGCTTCGAATGTCTGTTCATATGCGTCCAAAGTGACAAATTTTTTAAGACACTAAAGTGTCCTGAAAGTTATCTCAATTGATTTCTTTCGTGAAACAAACAAAGGTACCAAGTTACCATTCTTCTGACTACAAAGGTCGAAGACATTTCATCAGAATTTTCAAAAGATCTTTAAATGACAGAGGGGCTCCGAACCCCCCAAAAAATTGTACTCCGAAGTTTTTTCTTTGCGCATAACCATCTTTGAATACAGTTCGAAGTGCTTATACCCAAAGAGGGGCTAGTAAATATGGAGACAATTTTAAATCGGCATTCATTATTGAAATAAATGTATTACAGATTACATTATGAAAAATTGGTATCTATACCAAGAAGGAATCGGAGGACCTCTTCGGTCCCCCGAGAGCTAGGGGTGGAACGACTAGTTCCCAACATCGGAAGTTCTAAGAACTTTACGTTTAACTCTCTTCCTCCCCTCGAAGCTCTAAAATCCTCTGTTCTTGTTGAAGCTCGGCCCAAGTTCGAAGCCGCTCGGGGCTTCTCTCCCAGCTTATAAGATCTTCAGATCTTTATTTTGGGCTTCACCTTCGTCTTCGGACCCAATTAGTGTCTTCAGAAGACGAGGTGTTTGCGTCAATCTCTTTATCTTCCTCTTTAATATAGACAATACGTCTTGATTACTTCGGGTGCAATAACGCCGGAGTCATCTCGAGGGATAAGGAATCGAGGACGTTTATAACTCTTTAGAAGTTCGAAGGTGTTCCACAGTGAGCGAAGTTCGCTGTTAAGCTCTAACACTTCGATATCTTCCATAAGAGGCAAAGCCTAAAAATATGACAACAAGACTTTCATTGATAAATATTTACAAGCATCAGCTTTACATAATCAAAAAAATCCTAAATAATCCTAAACCTGCGGGTTCGGAGGAGGCTGACTGCTCGAAGCTTGACTCCGAACTTGCTTTTGGCGTTGGCCTTCATCAATCCAAGCCTTGATCGTAGATCGACCTTCGGCTCTCCACGAAGTTTGGAAGGCTCGCCAAGCAGTAGCCACGCCTTCGGAAGGGGTCAGAAGTCTTGCGTCGTCGAAGATGATGGAGCCCTCTGCGCTCGGAGTAATTACTCGGCCCAAATCCTCATAGTAACGAAGTAATCCAAGGGCAGACACTTGTCCGGAGAGTTCTCCATAACGCATGCCTGCCGTCTTCATTTGCTTCGCTGCTCCTTGGATCCTCTTTAACCGGCGCAGCAGAGTCACATTGTCATCCGAAGGTAGTGATCCAGTAGTACCGAAGTACTCCAAGACACCTAACATCTGTTCGATGACCTCCGAAGCCACCTTCTCAGACTTAAGCCTTTCCTCAATAAGCACATCCTTGGCCGAAGTCGTTTCAGCTAAAACTCCGGAGATTCTAGCGTTTCTCCGTAGTCAAGCATTCTTTTGAGTCCGGAGTTGGCCAGCCTCTTCTTGTAGCCTTACAAGTTCGGACCCCTTCGCAGCATCCTCCGTCCGCAGTCTTTCAATCTCCGCTCCGAAGCACATTCTTTCTGCTTCGAGCTCTTTCTTCGCAGCCTCCAAGCTTTGCCTAGCCCTTTGCTCTGCTAGTATTACATTGTCCATCTGAGCTACTCTCGACCTTCGGAGAAGTTAAAATTTCTTTGAAGAGTTTCGTTCTCTTCCCGAAGTTGAGCAATTTTCGTTTTCGTTCGACAAAGCCGCAGCGCGGGCTAAGACTGCTTGCTGAGAAAAAAAGAAAAACTGGAATAAGAAATTATTCATATATAATTTGCTATTTGGTTCGAAGATGCTTTATACCTGATAAGCTGCTCTTTCCACAGCAAGATTAAGCTCCGAACCCTTCGCTCTGCTTAAAAGGGCTACCAGTTCTGTTTCCCCGACTTTGCGACTGGCTTGACCTAAAGGTTTAACCAAAGTCCCAAGTCCGGTTTTCTCCTCCAAAAAAGGAGTTATGAGAGGAAGCATTACTGAAGCCTTCTGATCAGCTCTGCTTAGCGAAGGTCCGAAGAGTTCTTCCGAGGCCCTTGGAACTTCTGAAGATGGCCCCCCTCAGTCGATTCACTTTCATCTGTTGATTCAGATGAAGTCGATCCTTGAGCAGGGAGAGGCTCTATGTGTCTTTTCCTCTTCCAGGCCCCGGTAGAACTAACGTCCGGTTGTGGCTTTCGAAGTTGTCGAAGGTCTTTGAATTGTATCTTCGAGGGATACTTCGACAATAGGAGGCTCTGCCAAAACAGAAATATTATACATTGTATAATTTTGCAAAAATTGATAAAAATTATGCAAAATTTACCTTCGACATTCTCCGGAATATCGAGTACCGGACTGATCGGAGGATCAAAAGTGTAGTCCTCATCCGAATCAGCCGTTAAATCTTGGACTGCAGGAGCATCGTCCTGGGGAGTCCTCATTACTTCTTCAGGAATCGAAGCCATAGTGACTTCGACCCCACCTTCGTTTACAGGAACTCCGTCCTGAGTTGTATCTTCTTGAACTACCGAAGTCATTGGTTGATCAGCCATTATCTCCAGACTCCGGTACGTTCGCAGGTACTTCGGCCCTCATCTACACCATAGGGGCTTCGACTTGTTCTCTTGGGTATCCGGAGCTCTTACTTCTTCCGATGTTGGCTTGAGGCTCCGGAATACCTGCAGTATCTTCATGTGAATACTACTTCGTTGAGGCGCCTCTTCATCAATTAATTTCACTAATAAATACCTTCCTCCTCTTTAGAACCAGAAAGTGAGGTTCTGAGCTTGAAGGAGCAGGATCCGAAGGTGCGAGATTCTTTGGTTTCCAGCCACCTTCTCACCGGAGTTCGCTGAGCTTGAAGCTCCGGCTTCAGCTACTCTTTTCTTGGGGCCTTTCTCCTGAGGCACCCAATCACATCCAGAGGGGGTGGAGTAACCAGCATTCCCTACTCTGTTAAATCGCTCCCAACTTCCGACTAATTTGATCTCCATTCTTTTCCGACGGAGTTGGAGCACCCAGAATCTTCTCCGAAGCCTTACGATTTGCACTGATGTAATAGGGTCTGAAGACGCTAACATAATTCGGTTAGTCTTTCTTCGAAGTAAATATGTACAATGCATGTTGGTTTCGAAGTTACCTGCAGGGCTCGAAGTATTGATTTTGCGAAGGCGCCTTCGGAGTCATCCTCGAAGATGATAGGCAGTTGGCCATCAGTGGAGGAATTGAAGACCCGGAATTCTTCAGCAAGTCTCGCATACTGAGCCTTCGGCTAACTTTTTCAAGCAGGTCGGCGGGCTTCGAGCTGGCCTTCGTCAGGTTGCACTAGGGCTTCTTTCCTGAATCGGATTTCTTTGAGGGGCCAGCCAGAGACTGCTAGCTCCGACTTCGCATAAAACCAACCTCAGTACCCAATCAGTGTACCATCTAGCATTGATGGCTTAGCGGAAATCGCAGAGCATATTCGCTCGAAGCCTAAAATTGATGCTTCCGAAGGCAACCATACTTTCTCACCTCCGGAGCCTACGGAGGTCTTCGGCTGACAAGTCGCTATGCAGTGCAGCGAAGATTTCAGCCCCCCTCACAGCCTTCGGCTCTCAGCCCCACTCAAAGATAGCTAATCGCTACAGCATTCGGAGATAGCTGGGGGAGGGTTACATGAAACCGGTCAAGAACTTCGGCCAAGAAATCCACAGCAGGGAGGCCCAAGCCTGCTTCGAAAAAAGCTTCGAACACTACAACCTCTCAGGGTCTTGGTGATGGGATTGATCTTTGCCCGGCCTCGAACATAACCCCATTGCTAATCTTACCCCTGCTGTGATTGCCAAAGATTCTCTCTTGCATGTAGACGGCCCTAACTCAAAAGATTGATCCAAAGTACTTAGTCGATGGTGGGCACAGACCTTGGTCATCGGGGATTTGGGGATTTCTCCCCCCTGCCGCCAGGATATTGCCGCCTGCAGCGAGGGTGCCGCCGCCAATGTCGCCGCCGCTGCTGCTGCGGCTGCTGTGCCGAGCCAAGGCCGAAGGAGGCGCAGATCCTTGGTCTTCACCTACGCGATTGCCGATTGATCTGAGGGAATGGGGGCTAGGGCTCAAGAACTCGAAGGCTAGGGCTCAAGAACTCGAAGGCTAGGGCTCAAGAACTCAAAGAGCTCAAAAAGCTTTGACTGAGAGGAAGCGGTGAAAAGGTAATCGGGTAAGTTTTGGGGCTTTATTTATAGCCTAATCTTTCCGTTGTTACCGTTTGGGCTTTGCCCTTTCGCATTCCCGCTGTTATTTTCCTCCGAAAATAAGCCTCGTATAGCGTAGAAACAGAAACTAACGGCTATTTTTCTAAGTCTAAAAAGACTTCGAACTTCTTGAGTCAGTTCTAAGATAGTTCGAAAGGTAATTACCTTATGACTGATTCGAAGTTCATATCTTCATGCATTTCGGAGATAAAACGAAAATCAATAACCCCTATGATTGGTTATCTTTTCTTTCCGTATACTGCTTCCTAAATTACAGGTCGAACGGAGAAAGTATTCGAGGGGCTATGTTGGGGGAAAATATCTCATCTTCGGGGTTATTGCCAAGCAGCACGAAGACAGCACACTAGTTCGAAGATTGTCCGAAGACCTTCTTCGAAGATGCTCGGAACCTGGTTCGAACCTCGAAGACAAGCACTGGTTCGAAGTATGTCTTCGAACCAAAGCCCTTCAGGATCTTTTCTGCCAGCTAAGATGGAAGACTTATCTTCTATCCTATTAGATTAGTCTTTTACCATTTAGCCCTATTAAGGAAACCAAATTGTTTCCTAATGTCGGTTGTAATAGAGGGTAAATAGGTCTTTCCTTAATGTTTAGGCCTATAAATACCCCCCATTTCACCCTGTAATGGGACCGAATACAAGTGATTCAATACACACTTTCGAACTATTCTAAGCTATATCCTTTCGGAGGCTTAGAACAGTTTGCTTCGCAAACACTTCGTTTGTTAGTTTCTTTTCTACAGAAACCTGTTAGCGTAATCTTTACGCAATAGTCGTACATCGATTGTTTCATGTGGGAGTATAGCGAGATCCTGGATTAAGCCGCTAGCTCATGGGCATCGGCTACCTATCAAATCCGGATTAGGCCTATAAGCAGATCCTCATTGTTTATCGGTCATTTATGACAGGGTTAAAGAAGAAGTGGAGCGATACTCAAGGCTGAGTTATTAGGCCATGCAGGTATGCCAATGGGTCACTAACATTGTGCCTGTAGAAAAGAAGGGGAGTGGCAAAATACGAGGTTGGTATTGATTTCAGTGATCTGAACAAGGACATTCGAAGGAGAATCCAATGCAATGCCGACATAACATGATGCTTCAGGACAAAATGTACTAGTTTTCTTGATGGCACGCTGGTATAATCAAATCTTTATGGCCGAAGAGTACGTCTACAAGATAGCCTTTCGATGCCCTGGTTTTGTCGGTTATTTGAGTGGGTCGTTATGACTTTTGGTTTAAAGAATGTTGGCGCTACATATCAACGCGCTATGAACTTGATCTTTCATGACTTGTTAGGAGTTATGTTAGAAGTTTACATAGATGATGTTGTAGTCAAACCGGACGTTAAGGGAAACCATCTAGCTGATTTGAAAGTTGCTTTTGATAGGATGGACAGTATGGCTAGAAAATGAACACACTCAAATGCTCTTTTGGCGTGTCGGCGGGCATGTTCTTAGCTTCATGATCCATGAAAGAGGTATAGAGATTGATCCTAAGAGGCTTGAGAAGATTAGACTTTGCGGCGCGACATGCAAGAAGGATGTGCAAAAGTTGCTAGGCAAGATGAATTATTTATGTCTTTATATCTAACTTGTATAGCAAGATTGATGCATTGTCCCTATACTCCGGCTAAGAAATGATATGCCCACACCGACCACACCATCAAGTATACGACTACATCAAGCAAGATGGAACAATCATCAAGTCAAGTTGAACCAGCTCATGTCTTCGATGGACCAATACTCGTAACCGAGCTAAACAGCTACAACAGAGGTGCACGCGCTACTTTGTGAAATTCCATTTATTAATGAGTATATACTTCCAGTCGTGCATGTTTCTATACTCAGGTTCATCAAGGAGGATGACGGACATGCCGAGACTAAACCAGAGGGAGAACTACGTCAACCAGTTCGCATGGCAGAACTGTCATGAAGAAACAGTCATATCTCTTGATTCATAAAGTTGTGAAGGTCCATGAGTACTTGGGAAAGGTTTGAATCAACTTTCTATGCCACTAAGTTCCGAGTGCTTTAGAGCTTCCAGCTTGGCAGCTGAGTGCTTTTGGTTGCAGACTGTTCAGAAGATCATAGTCAGCCTGATATCCAAGTTTTCCGTGAGAAACTGTATCGCTCTACAATATTTCGTGAAGCATGCTACACATGGTGTGAAAGTTTATCAAATTAGTTTCCAAGCATCTGGTCCCGCGTCTTTTGGATGTTCCTAGGTGGAGTATGATTAAAACATTGAAGACACCTCGGAAGGCCAGAAGACAAGCGGGAGATTGACGACCACTGCATGAATGATCAAACTGTTGGCCCACCTTCCACGTGGATCTTTCAGTTCACATATATTTTTAGGAATAGTTTTAGTATAAATACCCCTTATTTGGAAGCCAAGAGAAACTTTGATGAATTAGATATTCAGTGATATTTGCAGCCGAGCTGCTTGAGTGTCTTACTCAACCTTGTTCTTCCTGTTCTTCTTGAACTTCTGGAGAGATCTCTCTGAGATCCACTAATTCGTGCTCTGTGGGTTCCAGTACGGCGCCCCCTCTTGTGTGGATTAGCTCTGGTTGTGGTTCTGCGGTCGTTCGGAGATCGAGTCGAAGTCTTCGCGGTTTCGGTGTCTCTCTCCCCGTCGCTTGGTCGCATCCAACCTTGGCCAGGTGTAAAGCCTTTCCCCGCTGAATTTTTCAGCAAGTTATCCCCATTACCAAAACCTACTGCGTGAAGATCGGGCCAATTCGCCGAGCCGATTCGGTGCGTATCAAGTGGTATCAGAGCTATCGTTGTCACGGTAGGTCATTTTTTTCCACCACCCTCCCACCCTTTTCAATCTGTTACAGTTTTCACCAACCCACATATTCATCCCTGTTGTTTATCTTTTAATATATTTGTTTGTCCTATAGTCCAAAGCCTAAAAAATATACCTATAGCCCTTTTGATGGTACTGTTATCTTGTGTTGGTGTTCTTCCAGTTGCTATCCCACCGTTACATATATCTTTGTAATCGCACCCTGGTTAGTGTTAAAAAAAAGAAGAGTAAAAAAAAGAAGAAAAAAGAATACAGTAAAGAAAGGGAGAGAGCACAAGTGGAAAGATTCTAGAAAAAAATTTGTGTACGGTTGGTTGCTGAAATTTTCAGTTTTCATATCCAAGTTGGTGGTAATCTTGATAGCAGCAATTTTTTTATCTTTGAGCACATCTTTTCACTTGATTGGCAGTACCGTAGGCCTCCTTGTTCAGCCACCTATAGCTCCACCAAAACCCTGAACCGAGACTTTCGATTTGAAATCCTTACGACCTCTTACCACCTCTGTTGAAGCTGTCACACGCCCACCAGTTCTTGAGATCAGGCAAGAGAACTTGGGTAAGTAGGAGGTGAGATCGAGTGTGTCCAATATTTTTTCCTCTTTCCCACTTTTTCCTTTTTTTCTGCTGCTCTAACATGGCAACTAAGATTCAAGTGTTCATGGTGGACGCCGTGGTGATAGGGAACCCCGTCGGGATGAGATGCGTCACATGGCTGATTCACTCATGGAGGCCATGGAGGCTGCTCGATGAGCGTTTTCCGCGGTGGAGGACGTAGAGCACGTCGTGACAAGAGGACGGCATCGAGCGGAGTCCGGTGATGAGAATTCTGGTTCGGCATGGATTCATCGTTTGGAGATGCCCTAAAGGATCTGTTGGTGGTCGCATGGTGATTTTAATAATTACCATGGTGGGGTCGCGCCATAGGCGTATGCTGATGGTCGCCGCGTGCATTTGAAGACGAAGAGTTTGAAGATCAAGATCATGACGAAGGATCTCATGATGATGAAATCCTTTCGGTCAAGGTGGCAGGTTTGATCGGCGTCATCATCGCCGACCTGCTGATTTTGAAGAAGGAATACCATCGTGGTCATCGTCCTCATGACAACCCAGATAACATCGCTCGTGTCAGTGAGTATTCCAAACGTTTACTGGAAAGGAGAATCCTGATGAATTCTTGAATTGGGAGCAGTGTGATCAAATATTCCGATACATAATCTTCAGCTCACGCCGTGTGAATCTGCTTCGGTGGAACTCTCTGGATACCTCTCACTTGGTGGAACCAAGTCAGGAGATCAACGTGATTTGGGACCCGGATATATCAACATGGAGGAGAGACGCAGTGATGGAGAAGCGCGTTCGTGCCATCTAGCTATAGCGTGATTCTCGGAACGGTTGCAAATGTTTAAGCAGGGAAGAGATCAGTGATGAGTATTTCAAGGAGATGGAGCTACTGTTGGTGCGGGTGGAATAAGAGAAGATGCAGAGTCAAAATGGCAAGATTTATGGAGGTCTATGAAGAAATTTTGGTTTTGTGGAGATGTTTCCATATCGTACCTGGATCTTGTGATCAGCTATGCGAACAGAGCAGAGATTCAGCAAGAGTCACGTGGCAAATATTATGGCAGTCATTCTATTGCTGCCCCATGGCGCAAACCAACAGGCAAGTACTTATATGGTGGTGGACGATCTCACGGCGCTGCAGCCCAAGTTTTCTCATCATTTGTTCCATCGAAGATGGCAGCCTCCCGCATCTCACCAACAACGCAGCAGCGACCCGCTGCAGTTCAGCAGCCCAAAGCAATGTCTGGGAGCTACATCTTCTTCTCGAAGCGAGGAATTGTATGCCATAAATGCCACGGTCGTGGCACATTGGCACAATGCCCAGCAAGAGGACCATGTTGTTGAATGAGAAGGTGAATGGGAGTCCGAGAGTGATCCGGAAGATGCTGGACCGATATGTGATGAGAAATTGAGGAGAGGAAAGGAATGAGATCCAGCCTGAAGAAGGAGAACATAATTGCTTTATTTCTCTACGAGTGCTTAGTGAACAAGCAAAAAGGCAGACATGGGCAGCGACATAATTTGTTCCATACCCGTGGGCTAATCAAAGATAAGGTGGTCGCATCATCGTTGATAATGGTAGCTACAACAATATGCTAGCCAAGAATTGGTGGACAGATTGGGACTGAAAAAACGGCGTCATCCTAGTCCATACAAGATGGCAGTGGCTTAATGATTGTGTCAGTATACTGTTGGTAAATACATGATCATATGGAGTGCGACGTAGTGCGCTATGCAAGCCTGCCAGTTGCTGCTCGGTCGACCATGGCTATATGATCGTGATGTTCAGATTCTGGATGCAACAAGCTATCTTTTGTGTACAAAGGCGAGCAAATTTCCTTGCTTCTTTGACACCGGAAGAAATTTTGAAGGATGATATCAGGAGAGAAACAGCGCGAGAGCGGACACATTGCGAGTGAGCCACAAAAATAGTAAGAAAGAGTGTCCACAGCCAAATCAAACCCCACAGCTGCAACGAACCGAAACCGGGAAAAGAGGGTTTTCGAATGTAGGAAGGGGGATATCAAAGAATTGAGTGAACCGATGCCATGATTTTGTACTTATGTACAAGGACACTTTTCTTTCTACTAATGCCTTACCCTCTACCCTACCGAGTACTTTTGAATGTCTTGCAGGAATATGAAGATGCCTTCCGGACGAAGTACCACAGGACTGCCACCTAGAGAGGATCAAGCATCAAATCGACTGGTTCCTAGTGCGTCACTTCCGAACAGGGCGGCATACCGCACCACCCAGAGGAGACAAAGAAATTCAGCGCCAAGTGGAGAAATTGATGAAAAAGGATATGTACAGGAAGTCTTCCCCTGTGTGTCCCTGTTCTTTTAGTGCCTAAGAAGATGGGTCTTGGAGAGTGTGTGGATTGCCGCGCAATTAACAACATCACAGTAAGATATAGGCATCCCATTCCTCGCTTATGATATGCTGATGAACTTAGTGGTGCTATTTTTTCACTAAAATTTATCTAAGAAGTGGCTATCATCAGATTCGTATGAAAGAAGGAGATGAGTGGAAAACAGCCTTTAAAACAAAGTTTGGATGTATGAATGGTTAGTGATGCCCTCGTTTAACCAATGCACCTAGTACATTTATGCGATTAAGAATCATGTGCTTAGAACTTTCATTGGTAAATTTGTTGTGGTTTATTTTGATGACATCCTAATCTACAGCAAGACTCTTGAAGAACATGTGCACATATCCAGAGCGTGCTTGCTGTCCTGCGTGAACAAAATTGTACGCTAACCTTGAGAAGTGCCCTTCTGCCGACAAGGTAGTTTTCCTTGGTTTTGTTATTTCAGGACAAGGCGTGGGGTGATGCTAAGAAAGTAAAAGTTGTACACGACATGGACGCCACCACAGAATGGACAAGTGAGAAGCTTGGACTAGCTGGTTTCTACCGGCGATTTGTGAAAGATTTCAGCACAATCGCTGCTCCAATCAATGAGCTGACCAAGAAAGACGTACATTTCAAGTGGGGAGAAGCACAACAAAAGGCTTTGAAGAATTAAAGATGAAGCTCACAACAGCCCCAGTCCTTGCACTTCCAGATTTCAACAAGGCATTTGAAATGAATGTGATGAAGTGGAGTTGGGATTGGAGGCGTGCTGATGCAGGGAAAGAGACCAATTGCATTCTTCAGTGAAAAGCTAAGTGGTCCAACTTTGAATATTTAGTTTATGATAAAGAATTATATGCTCTTGTTCGAAGTATGGAAATTGGCAACACTACCTTTATCCTAAAGAATTTGTGATACTTCAGACCATGAATCATTGAACATCTTAAGGGACAACTAAAACTGAATAAACGACATGCTAAGTGGAGTGAATTTATTGAGTCCTTTCCTTATATGTCAAATATAAGAAAGGTCAAGACAATATTGTAGCTGCTTATCTCGACGACATGCTTTGGTCACACAACTTGATGCTAAAATTCTCGGCTTGGAAAGTATAAAGGAATTATATGCCACTGATTCGTACTTTGTTGAACCATATGCCAAGTGTGGTATGACAAAGGATGGGAAAAGTATCATGTGCCATGATGGATTTTATTCGCGCTAACAAACTTGTATTCCAGATGCTGCTCTGTTCGAATTTACTTGTGCAGGAAGCTCATGCAGGTGGACTTATGGGCCATTTTGGAGCCAAGAGGACGGAGCAAGTGCTGGCCGACCATTTCTTTTGGCCAAAACTGAGACGAGATGTAGAGAGACATGTTCTCGCTGTGAAAACTGCCACAAAGCTAAGTCTCGTCTGAACCCTCATGGTTTATATACTCCTCTTCCTATTCCTAATGCACCTTGGGAGGACATTTCAATGGATTTTGTTCTTGGGTTACCAGGACCAAAAGGGGAAGGATTCAATTTTTGTCGTGGTTGATCGTTTCAGCAAATGACACATTTTATTCCTGCCACAAGAGCGATGATGCTTCCCATATTGCTGAATTATTTTTCAGGGAAATTGTGGGACTACATGGAGTACCACGTACCATTGTGTCGGATCGTGACACCAAGTTCTTAAGCTACTTTGGAAGACATTGGGGCAAACTTGGGACAAGACTGCTGTTCTCCAACCTGTCATCCACAAATAGACGGCCAACTGAAGTTGTGAATCGCACACTATCAATGTTGCTGCGAGCTGTCCTTAAGAAGAACCTAAAACTATGGGAAGAAAGCTTGCCACATGTTGAGTTTGCATACAACGGCAGTACACTCGACCACTAGATTTTGTCCATTTGAAATTGTATATGGATTCAAACCACTGCTCCCATAGATCTTTTGTCTTTACCCATGCAGGAACATGTGAACTTCGACGCAAGCAGCTGAGCTGAATTTGTCAAGAACATTCATGATATAGCTCGGGCCAATATTGAAAGGATGACCAAGAAGTATGAGAAGCACGCACAAGGGTCGCAAGAAGGTATTATTCGTACCAGGGGACTTGTTTGGGTGCACCTTCGGAAGGATCATTTTCCAGAGCTGTGCCAGAGCAAGTGCAACCCCGGGCTGAGGACCATTCAAAGTTCTACGCAAGATCAACGACAACGCTTATGAAATTGATCTGCCAAGTACTTATGGTGTGAGTACCAGTTTTAATGTGTCCGACCTCTCTCCATTCTTTGGATTGGACGAGTCGAGGATGACTCTTTTTCAAGGGGGGAGGATGATATGCCCACACCGACCACACCATCAAGTATACCGACTACATCAAGCAAGATGGAACAATCATCAAGTCAAGCTGAACCAGCTCATGTCTTCGTGGACCAATTACTCGTAACCGAGCTAAACAGCTACAACAAGAGGTGCACGCGCTACTTTGTGAAATTCCATTTATTATGAGAATATACTTCCTAAGTCGTGCTTGTTGCTATTACTCAGGTTCACCAAGGAGGATGACAAGGACATGCCGAGACTGAACCAGAGAGGAGAACTACGTCGAACCAGTTTGGCATGGCAGAACTGTCATGAAGAAACAGTCATATCTCTTGATTCATAAAAGTTGTGAAGGTCCATGAGTACTTGTTGGAAAGTTGTTGAAGTCAACTTTCTAATGCCACTAAGTTCCGAGTGCTTTAGAGCTTCCAGCTGGCAGCTGAGTGCTTTTGGTGCAGACTGTTCAGAAGATCAATAGTCAGCCTGATATCCAAGTTTTCCGTGAGAACTATATCGCTCTACATATTTCGTGAAGCATGCTACACATGGTGTGAAAGTTTATCAAATTAGCTTCCAACGCATCTGGTCCCGCGTCTTTTGGATGTTCCTAGGTGGAGTTATGATTAAAACATTGAAGACACTCGGAAGGCCAGAAGACAAGCGGGGGATTGACGACCACGCTGCAATGATCAAACTCGTGTCCTTCCACCTTCCCACGTGGATATTTCAGTTCACATATTTTTAGAGACTAGTATTAGTATAAATACCCCTTATTTGTAAGCCAAGAGAAACTTTTGATGAATTAAGATTATTCCAGTGATATTTGCAGCCGATGCTTGAGTGTCTTACTCAACCCTTGTTCTTCTTGTTCTCTTGAACTTCTGGAGAGATCTCTTGAGATCCATTCGTGCTCTACGGGTTCCAGTACGGCTGCCCCATTTGTGTGGATTAGCTCCGGTTGTGGTTTCGGTGTCTCTCTCCCCGTCGCTTGGTCGCATCCAACCTTGGCCAGGTGTAAAGCCTTTTACCCCGCTGAATTTTTTTCAGAAAGTTATCCCATTACCAAAACCTACTGTCGTGAAGATCGGGCCAATTCGCCGAGCCGATTCGGTGCGTATCAGAAATGAAGCCGAGTTTACTTGGGGGCAAGTCAGCAAGCACTTTGAAAAGATTAAAGAGTGCTTATCGTCGCCACTCGTGGTGAGAGCACCAAAAGCCAGAATTCCATTTCGGTTGTACATTGCCATCGAAGATAGTGTGATAGGGGCCGTGCTAACCCAGGCGGTGGAGGTAAAAGAGTAAATCATCCACTTTCTTGAGTAATCGCCTACTGGACGCCGAAACCAGGTACGGTTTGTGGAGCGCTTATGTTTACACTTTACTACGCATGTACCAAATTACGTCATTATCTTCTCCCTACTACATGTATTGTCACTTGCCAAACTGATGTATTAAAAAATGTTGCAAAAAGCCTCTTCTAAGCGGAAGAATCGGAAATGGTCTTACGCTTGATGAGTAGGATTTGGCCTATGAACCTCTAAGTCTATGAAAGGCCAAAATTGTCACTAATTCATAGTTGATCCCACATAGATGTCAGTTGGGGTGACAGTGTTGCTCTAATTGAAGTAGTACCATGGAAACTTTATTTTGATGGTTCGGCTTGCAAGAGTGGCCAAGTATTGGAGTGGTTTCATATCACCTAATAGGGGCACTTTGAGACCTCGACCGTTTAGAATTTCCCTCTACTAATAACCAGAGCATATGAAGCCTACTACTAGGACTTGAATTGCTAGAATCTATAGGTGCTAAACATGTTATGCATATGATGATTCTTTGTTAGTAGTGCAACAAGTAGCTAAGAGTGCTCAATGTTTTAATGGCTTGCTAAATAGTTACTTGGATAAATGTTTAGACATAATGCTACTTTTGACAACTCGGGCAGAATTCTAGAGATAGAGTTTGAGTCTGTTCTGGCTAATTTTATCCCTACGCATGATTAGGTCGAATATTAACAGATTAATCTTAGAGATTAGAAGACTAGCCCTATAAATATAGGGGTGAGGCCGTTCATTAACCCCCAACACAAATCAAACACAAAGCCTAGCTTTGAACCGTACTTTTTACCTTACTTTGCTACAACCTTCGCGGGTTGCTAGAAGCCTCCGACGACCACTTCGGAATAGTGGTAATCTTGTTACTTCGCTTGTGAAGTATCCGTTAATCTACGTATAGATTGCTATTGCCTGTTACTTCGCCTGTTAAGTATTTGCTAATCTGCGTAACAGATTGCTACCTCCGCTCTCTAGTGCAACACTTAGCAGAATTCCAATCCTAGGCCGAATGGTACTTGATTTTATGTGTGCAGGTTGCCACGCTCGGGGTGTAACAACCAAATTTTCAAAGGAATAAAATTATTAATTCAATTTCTGGAATTATTATTTTGGAAATACCTTTAATACCCTCCTTTACCATTTTGAACTTCAACATAGAGTAAATGGCCAAACCAGGAGCTAAAACTTTTATGTATGATCCTAAGACCAAAACATATTTTGAGAATTTTTATAAATTTTACCAGCTGGAAGTAGCCCTAAGATTTTAATCTATTTCCTGGAATTATTTTTATCAGAAATGTTTTGAAAACAGTAACGGGCCTCCCTCCTCCCTTTCTCTCTCCCGGCCGGCCCAGCCGTCACCCTCGCCGCCTCCGTCAACAGCTCGACCCCACCGTCAGTGAGCCCTCTCCCCCTCGCGGCCCGCGACCACCCTGGCCCCACTTGTTGGCGCCACCCTCTCTCGTGGCCGACCCCACGCGAAGCCGCCTCGCTCGTGCGCTCGCACCCGCTGGCCAGTGGCCCCCACCTGTAGGACTCGCTCACCTCACGCCACCGCCAAACTTCGCCGGCCGACTTTAATCCCCGCGATCACTCGTCGTCGGTCCCTCCCCTCCATTATCACCGGCATTACACCCCGCGACGCCGACCGTTTCCCCCATGAATTCACACGTCATCGTCCAGTTATCGCCTGCATGCGGTGAAACGCCTCGCCGGCGTTTACTCACGGTCTCCCGATTGCGCCCTCCCTGCCCCCACCGGTACCCCTATTTAACCCACAAGCCTCCACCGCGTCCGACCCCCACGACCATTCGCTGTGAGGATGAACGAGTGCCCGCAATTCGCTTTTAGCACACCTCCACTGTTTCACCTCCGGCCACCGCTAGCCGCCACCTCGGACCACCTCCATCGACGCCATCGCCACCATCGTAACCGCAAGGACGACCCCAATCTCGGCCACCCTCCATCGACGCGGACCCTGCTGGATCGCCGTCGCCACCAAGGACCGAAAGCCTTCGCCGCTCTTCTCGTCGCCGGACTCACCCAGTCGACCTCGGACCACCGCAATGGTACCCTCTTGTTCCCCTCGGTACCTCTTTACGTTTTTTGCCCTAGCCAGGCCGGATAGCCCTCGGCGTCACCGGAATCGTCGTCGTCGCGTCGGAGCGGGGAAAAAGGGTACTTTGCCCCCCCGACATGTGCCGTGTCGGATTCAATCTTGGTCGTACGATCCATATCCAACGCGAGCGATTAAATCATCTATGCGGTTTAATCCACGCCGTCGGATCTGAGTGAAGCGGTACGGTGCGATCTCGCGCATTCGTTAATATTTAAACCCACGTTTAATCTCCACCGTCCATCACATACCGGTTCAACGTTTTAATCTCAGCGTCCACGTCATTTTAACTCCCCGCCTCGCCCGTGACCACCCGATCGCGATCCAACGGTGGATCTTGATCCGGCGCACGCGCACAGTGCGCAGGTGCACGGTGGTCACAGCTCACCGTGGACCGACGCCTGTTTTTGGTTTAATTTAAATTCCAGAAATGCTTTTAAACTTCAAAAATTCATATCTGGCGCATTTGAACTCAAAAAATTGTCATTTCAATTCCAGAAATTTGTAATTTTATTCTCTACACATTAGTTCATAAAAAACAGTATGTTTATTTTGAATTTTATGATTATTTAAATAGGTATTCAAATACCTTTAGGGTAAAAATGTAAATTCAATTATTTAAATTTCAGTAAGGCTAGATTTAATTATTTCCTGCTAATATGATGGAACCTCTAATTTTTCTCTGAACCATTTATTTTAAATCAAATAGAAAACTTAAAGTGAGAGATTCACATTAAAAACCCCTATAAAAAGGACCATATCCCATTTTAGTTAATTTTAATTATTTATAAATAGATTTCAAAAACTTAAACAACTTGACTTTCTTAAAGTTAAAACCAAATTAAACCCATGTGCTTGTGTGTGATTTTATATTGTTTAAATTAAATGTTGTATTTATTTTATTCTACTTTATTTATATTGGAAAGACTACGACGCCGCTGAGGAGCGGAATATTACCCGGAAGTTCCTCCCTCCCCATTCGCTGAAAAGGCAAGTCACCAAACCACATTTTTGAGCATTGAACCTATGTTTTATTAAACTATTGCTAAAACACATAGGGTATACATGCATTAGTCACTGGAACCCTTACACTATATTATTTAGGATCCCCCGACCTTGATGTGCAACCCAAGCCATGCTATCTCGCCTAACCTCTTTGTCACCGTATGATTAATTATTAGCTAGTGTCCAATGTAATGACACGATCGCTATAGGATAAAATGAGTCGTAGCAAAATGGTTCTACTATATGATCCCCGTTACTTTTATCCTTGGAATTCTGACGGTGATGAGTTATGGTTGTGAGTGTATGCATGGTGGGTTCGGGTGCAAGCTAGGGCATTGGTCTGTAGCACCCGGGGCTTATAAGGACTGGTCTGCGGGATCTGTGCAAACACTTCCGTACTAACTAAAGTCTAATGGGTAAGTCCTAACTAAGGTAGGGAGTGTTCCAAACCGAGGCCACCATTGGATGGGTCAAGCAGCACATGTGGGTGGCTTGTACCAATGTGGCGCAAAGGGGGTGCGACGTTAGCGGGATGCGGCCCGGTGCGCCGGCGAAACCTAGAGGGTGGGTTATCGCTCGGAGCATTCATGCTGAGGTTTTGGCACGAGTTCCCGTGGTATTGGTCATTTCGTTTGGGATGAGTGCGTGCCTTGTGGGTACAGTAGTACATCTTGATCAGAGTCTTAAATCTTTTCGAAAAAGCCAAGCCCGGTCAAGGGCGGGTTGCGTGACATCCCACAGTTAGATTACTTTGAATATGTTTGTGCATGATGGTTTGACATGTAAGGACTGTTGTGCGAGGAGGTAAACGTACTCCTTGAGTTAGATGATGTTATTAATGTTCATGTTTATATTTCCGCATGATAACATTTGATTACACTAAATGCAATAACTAAAAATGTACTTTTCCGCACTTTGAGCCATGATCCTTCCATTGTTATTACTTGCATATTACTTGCATTTGCGGTGGCTTGTTGAGTACTTTTTGTACTCATACCCGTTGAACACCACAGAGGATGTTACTACGAAGACGGTTGGAGTAGCAAACCCAGTCAAGCAAAGATCCTGAAGAAGGCGTCGTCATGCTATATTTTTATATTTTTATTTCAACTCTGATGTAATAAATATGGTATACGTACCATGAATACTGTCGTATGAGTTGTCGCATGATGAACCTCTGTATTATTGTTTTTTTTGGAAATTCCAATAATGTTCCGATTTCGGTAAATCGGGGTGCCACAAGATGGTTATCAGAGCCGACTTGACTGTAGGAAGCCAAACAGACCCACCTAGCCAATAGCTGCCAGAAATTATTTTCTCGAAAACCTACTTTATAAACTCTATCCCTCCCCTCACTTTTCTTCAACTTGCTATTTTGTAGATGCCTATCTACCAAGTCCACAGCTACTGACGCCACTTCGAGGGCTTCGTCCGGGAGCTCCGCATGATTCTAACCTTCCTCGGGTTCCTCTTCGAGCCGAATTCGAGGGGGTTGACCTGGAAGAGTTGCCTGACCCTTGCAACGTCTCTCTCACCGTCCACAGCTCCGGAGAGCATCTGTCGTCCTACACCACCGCGCTTGGAGGCCCGACTTGCGACGTCGCGCAAACGAGTCGCCCTC